>PVKU01002982.1:0-198880 GCA_004027475.1 Anoura caudifer
ATCTCCAAAATATATAAAGAACTTACACAACTCCACTCTAAGAAGACAAGCAACCCAATGAAAAAATGGGCAAAGGACTTGAACAGATACTTTTCCAAGGAGGATATACAGAGGATCCAGAGACGCATGAAAAGATGCTTAGTATCGCTAGCTATCAGAGAGATGCAAATTAAAACCACAAGGAGATACCACTTCACACAAGTCAGAATGGCCATCATAAACAAAGCAACAAACAACAAGTGTTGGAGAGGTTGTGGAGAAAAGGGGACCCTAGTACACTGTTGGTGGGATTGCAGACTGGTACAACCACTATGGAAAACAGTATGCAATTTTCTAAGAAAACTAAAAATGGATCTACCTTTTGACCCAGCATTTCCACTGCTAAGATTATATCCTAAGAACCCTGAAACACCAATCCAAAAGAACCTATGCACCCCAATGTTCATAGCAGCACAATTCACAATAGCCAAGTGTTGGAAGCAACTTAGGTGCCATCAGTAAATGAATGGGTCAAGAAACTTTGGTGCATTTACACAATGGGATTCTATGCAGCAGAAAGAAAAAGGAGCTCCTACCCTCCACGACAGCATGGATGGAACTGGAGAGCATTATGTTAAGCAAAATAGGTGGTGAAAGACAAATACCATATGATCTCACCTTTAAGAGGAACCTAAACAACAAAACAAACAAACAAGCTTAATATAACCAAAGACACTGAAATTGAGAACAGACTGATAGTCACTAGAGGGGAGAGGGGAGGGAATTTCAGGGGAAAAGGGGAAGGGTTTACAGGAACAAGTATAAAGGACGTATGGGCAAAAACTAGGGGGGTGGAAATGGGAGGGAGGTGGAGAGGGCTGGGGCAATGGGCGGGGTTGGGAATAAAAGACAGAAAACTATACAAGAACAACAATTAAAATAATTTAAAATAAGAAAAGGAAAATCTAATATCTTCCCTTCTGATCTCATATTCACCATATTTTGGTATAACCCAATAGTTGTAGCTAATGGTGAAAGGTTTTTTAAGAGAATAATTTAGCTAACAAATGAAGTAGAAACACCAGAATTAGAACATTGCCATTTTGCAGTTTGAAATGATACAATTATTTCAGGCAAAGGAATAAACAATTAGATCAAAGATTGATGAGAACTTTACCAAGGAAAAATTAGGCTATTGCCTCCAGAACCCATGGTCAATCTCATTATCAGAAGTGAAGGGGATCGATATTTTGTACCTGTTAGGACCATTTCCAACACTGAACCTGAATTTAAGCAAACATCTAACTAATACTTAAAATTTTTCAAGAAAAATTGTTCCTATGACAACTTAAAAGTCATCAAAAAAAGACAGAGAAATCAAGAATACAATTCATACCTTTGGACAACTCACATGGTTTTTTCTATGTAGCAAGAACATGAAATAAGAAATAGCAGGATTTGGATAAAAGAGATTATTCTAGATTAGCAGAGACCCTAGAAATATAACAAAGAACTCAGTGGATGTAACTTGAGTACTAATTTGAACAATCTGATTTTAAGCTGACATTTTGAGACAATTGAACTATGAACACAGAATAATGTTAAAGTTAAAAGAATTATTGCTAAATGTCTTAGATAAGTATAATAAGGGGATTGTGCTAAAGAAGGAAAATTTCCATAATTTTTGAGAGATGTATACATCATTATATAGTGCCCTGCATAGTCCTAATATTTTCCTTACCCTGAAGTCATCTTCATCAGAAATTATTATAGCCACTCCAAATTTTCTTCCGATTAGTGTTAGTATGATATTTCTTTCTTTCTTTAGGGAGATTTAAGTTCCTGGCCTATATATATATTTTTTAATCTGGAATTTTCCCCAATTTTTTTCTTTTTTAACTTCAGTTTTGGAAGTTTTTATCAATCTGAACTTCCATTTCTCTGCTTATATTATTTTCTATTCTATTTTTTTCTATTGGAACCCTTAATTTAATTATATTATATTTAAATTTCTTGTCTAATAATTAAATCTATGTTATAATTGAGTGTGATTCTGTGCTTTTTTAAAATATAAATATTTATTATATTTTTCCATTACCATTTATTCCCCTTAAACCCCCGTCTCCCCAGCAATCTTTACCCCATATTCCATGTCCATGAGTCCTTTTTCTTTTTTGCTCAATCCCCTACCCTCTCCCACTACCTGTCATCTATACTCCATCTATGAGTCTGTCTCTGTTTTGCCTGTTAGTTCTAATTTTTCATTGGATTCCATATGTGAGTGAAATTATATGGTATTTGTCTTTCTCTGACTGGCTTATTTCATTTAGCATAATGTTCTCCAGATCCAACCATATTGTTGCAAAGGGTAAAATTTTTGTCTTTTTTTATGGCCAAGCAGAATTCTATTGTGTAAATGTCCCATAGTTGTTTTATCCACTCGTCTATTGATGGACACTTGGGCTATTTCCATATCACCATGATTGTAAATAATGCTCTAATGAACATAAGAATGCTATGTTCTTTCAAATTAGTGTTTTGGGTTCCTTCAGATATATTCCCAGAAGTGGGATTCCTGGTTCAAGGCCAATCCATTTTTAGTTTTTGAGGTATCTCCATACTGCTTTCTACAGTAGCTGTACCAGTCTGCATTCCCACCAACAGTGCAAAAGTGTTCCCCCTTCTCCACATCCTTGCCAGCACTTGTTTGTTGATTTATTGGTGATAGCCATTCTGACAGATGTGAGAGGGTATCTCATGGTTGTATTAATTTGCATTTCTTTGATGATTAATGACATTGAGCATCTTTGCATATGTTTATTGGTCCATCTGTATGTCCTCTTTGGAGAAATGCCTAATTCTTTCATTAAGTTGTTTGGTGTTTTTGCTGTTGAGTTCTATAAATACGTTATAAATTCTGGATATTAACCCCTTAGCACATGTATCAGCAGATATGTGCTCCCATTCTGTGGGTTGTCTCTTTACTTTGTTGATAATTTTCTTTGCTATGCAAAAAAAACATTTTAGTTTGGTGAAGTCCCATTTGTTTATTTTTTTTCTTTTGTTTCCCTTACCTGAGGAGATAAATCTGATAAAAATTTTATATGAGCAATGTCCAAGATTTTGCTGCCTATGTTTTCTTCTAGGATTTTTATGGTTTCGGGTCTCACATTTAAGTCTTTGATCTATTTTGAATTTATTCTTATGTGTGGTGTTAAGAAGGTGGCCTAGTTTCATTTTTCTACACATATCTATCCAATTTTCCCAATACCATTTATTGAATAAGTTATCATTACCCCATTGTATGTGCTTGCTTCCTCTATCGAATATTAAATTGTCCATAAAGGTATGTATTTGTTTCTGGGTTCTTTACTATGTTCCATCGATCCATGTGTCTGTATTTATGCCAGTACCAAGCTGTTTTGATTACTATGGCCTTATAGTATAGTTTAATATTAGGTAGTGTGATTCCTCCAGCTTTGTTCTTTCTTAGGATCTCTGTTGCTATGCAGGACCTTTTGTGGTTCCATATAAATTTTTGAAATATTTGTTCAAATTGTTTTATCTCTGTCATAACTGAATATGTTATAACAGAGATAATTACATCTCTGTGATTTTTTTTTTAATTTTTAAATTTCAGACTTTGTTTTTTCTTCCCTTCTATTCTTAAAATTTTGTTGTTATTAAAAGTCAGACATCTTGTATTGGGAAATATGAACTGAATAATTAGGCCTTCAATGTGAGGATTTATACTTATCTGGCTTGGAACTGAGCTTTGCTCAATGGTGTAGCTATAAGAACCAGGGGCTTCACATTTCTCTAGGAAAAAACACAATCCACCAAAACTCACATAAGAAGCAAATAATCCCAATAGGCCATATCTATCAACAAAATTAATCCAATAATTAATTACCTCCCAGACAGGAAAGCACCAGGCTCAGATGGATTTAGAAATGAATTTTACCAAACATTTAAGAAACGATACCAGTTTTCTCCAATATCTTCCAGAAAACCATATATTATAAGACAAGTATTGGAACAAGCTATCGTTCTCATTTCACCTATTCAAGTTTGTACTGGAAGTTCTACATCATACAATAAGAGAAGAAAAGTAAATAAAGGTATGCAGATTGAGAAAGAAATAAAACTGTGTTTATAGGTGACAGGATTGTCTATATGGAATATCCTGAGAGTCAATTATTTCCTCTCTTTTTTTAGTTTTAATAATCTACTGATATATTAGTGGTTGTAAGGATGTAGAAAAGAAAAGTGAGTATATCCTTCAGTTTCAAATCGCAATCCCTAGGATTTCTGATATGCCTTCTGGAGAACAATCATTTTCAGCCCCTAAATGAACCACTCTCATTACCAAGGAGTGTTACTACTGGAAGTGCATTCTGCAATGGGATAAAGGGGAAAAGCAAGTGAGAACTGTTGTTCCATTTTAAGCAAAAGAGAATTACACTTTATGAGTTACTAGGAAATATAAACAACCAAAAACCAAGGCAACACTTCATCTGCGTTAAAATATATTACAAAACTGAAAAGTTTATCAATAGCAATTCAGAAAAATGTTTAAGGAGTGTATGTGTGCATCCTTACATGATTACATACATATATTAAACATGTGTTTATGTACGTATACACATGCATTTACATATAAACATGATGCACGGGTATAGTTTATGTGTTTTTTAACATAATAATCTGAGATGATTAATCCAATTATTTTAAATAAGTCTTATGGTTTCATATTTGTCAGTACTTGTCAGATACTTTAGGTGGATCTTCAACACAAAATAATAAATCAGTTTTTCAAGAAAAGCCATAGAGTCAGTTTATGTGTTCACCTACGTGTTCAAGATTGAAGAAAATGGCAAGGCTCTGAGTAGGAATTAAACCTGTTAAAGCACAACCTTTTCCATAAAAAGCTTAACAAAGCTCGCTGAGGTTGGGCTTGAAAAAACATGGCTAAAGGTATACCTCCTTTTTGTATGTGTAAATGTATCTACTTTTGTATGTGTAAGTCCTCTATTGAATTACCTAGGCCGTCTTGGACCACAGGTGGGAGTAGATGGTTGTTTTAATTCCAGAAAAATACCCCTGCCTGACTCCTCATCCTGTACAACAAAGTTGAGAAGTTGCAGAAATTGTATTAGGTATTTTCTTCCAGTTACCTTAAACTTTTTATTTAATTTTGGAGCAATTATAAGTTTAGGAGCTGACCATGTATAAGGGATGAAGTAAGTCATCTGGGTTCCTTGAATTCTTGGTTCTCAGACATCCATGAACATTCTTGAAGGCAAAGCATATTTTCCCATTACCAACACTGTAATATTCTTTAATCATCTTGCCACTATACCTTTCTGAAGGGCAAAGTACAGATTCCCAAATTATGAGCTCTGAATTCTGTCAACATGTGATGTAATTATTTATCTGTGCCCAAAGAGACATCTAAAATGACTGCAAAAAATAGATTAGATGTTTATTTGTAGAATAAACATTTCCCATTTCTAAATAAACAGATGTTTGCTGTAATCTTAAAATATTGATTTTTTGTTTAAATGGAGAGAACACTAAATATTGGAAGCAGTGTTATGTTGTGCAGATAAGATCATCCTGTAAAATGAAGATATGTGTTAATCATGAGAATAATCTTTGAATTAGTTTTCAAAGAAACTCAGTCCTCACTGTCCCCAGACAATGTTTTGATGACACAGTAGGCTTTTCCATAGCACAAAGAATAAGCTTTTATTTTAAAACTCAAAAATTGTCAGTTTGCAACCTGAAAATGCCTCAAAGATTTTTTTTAAATGGCATCACTGAGAAAAATAATCTTCTTACTTGGTAATTGACTCTAGCCAAAACTTCTCAAGATATCCTTTTAACAGATCAGGAGTTTCAGTTTCCCAAGTTTATCAGGTTTTAACACATGTAGTTCAGTTGCTGACTTGAGAAATTTTGGAAAAGCTCTAGTGAAAAATTTAGATGGAAAAGTTACAATAAAAATCTTTTTTAAGACAAAGAAGGGAAAGCTATTTTAACTCTAAATGTGTTTTGCTTGAGGCATAATACAATGTAGTAGAAAGGGATGAAGAAATAGGAAAAATAACAACTTACTATAAAAATGCTTATCACATGAAGATAAAAACATCTGAATTCTGGTTCTTTTTAAAAAAATAAAATAAAATCCACTACTTAATTCTTACAGCTGGCTTCTAGGTATAGGACACATATATAAAAATGAGCTTTAATTTATATCGATTAATTAGTTATCCCTTCTGCTATATTGTATTAACCAACCCAAATCACAAGGCTAGCTCTGTTTTAAGGGTAAGGCAAATAGACTTTTATTGATGTAAGAAGTTGCAAAACCATATTACAAAGGCATGGATGCAGGAAGAGCTAAATAGGGAAAAATATACATTGTAAAGGAGTGAAGATATTTCTATAAGTACTAAAATATCACAATCCAAGTTTATAATTTTGATGTCACTTTTCTTTGTATATATTATACTTTAAATATGTATGTAATATATAATAGTATAATTATATGTGTATATATGTATATACATATATTTCTTCAAAGATTCTATAGAATCAGTAGTGCTTAAATACCATGCATCTCAACTATATACAGAGTCCAACACAAATAATGCCTCTTTTTCATTACAAAATATTTTATTACAAAATCATAAGCATGTAATTCTGTAACATAACAATATCATACTCAAGCACAGCATATGACATTTTAAGTGAAATGTTCAAATATTACACCAATATTATTACCCTATGAACCACACTCAATCAAGCCTTACTTCTGCCGAACCCTGTATTTTACTGATTGTTGAAGTCAATTTATGATTTAAAGGGCTAATGCACTATTCTGTTCATTAAGTGAAAGCCTATAATTCTTTCAGCTTTTTCAGCTAGGATTGCAGGAGTGAATTAAGCTTAATGCCCTAAGGAATCTATTGGATGTGGTGAGTTAACTTTTCTTCTATGCATCTAAAATGGTACTGGTTAAGCACCGTGCTTGGAAAACTTAAGAACAAAGTATAATAATTAAATAAACATACTTCATTAAAATTATATGTTCCCCTTTTTAGAATTAATTCAATCTTACCAAATAAATTTAGTAAGTTAAAGTATTTGAAGTTCTAGTTTTCATTGAACATCCAGCAATGAAGATACTCAGTATCATGATCCATCCATGTTATAAATGGTTCTACAATATAGATTGTTTAATGTAGACAAATATTCTGCAGCTATCATCTGCAAATGTGCACACTACATTAAATCATGAGTACTTTAACAGCCATAATTTCAAACATCAAAGGAATAAAACAAATGGATTCTTGGCACTACTTGGTAATGATATTGCATGCAGTAATCTATCTATTCAGTGTTTACTATATGAAAAGGATTTTATATGTTAAAAATAAAAACAAAAATGTATTTGTCTTCCCCCACTTAGACACTTTCTGTTCTAATGTTCTCTGTACTCCAAAGAAATGTCTGTCTTTCAATTCATGCACAACCCGGAGTTCACAACATTGGGATGCCATCAAGCGTCCTGGTAAGACACAGGCCAAAAGAGGCAAAGAGGCACATTGGCCTAAGATTGCCAGGTTTAGCTAATAAAAATTTAGGTTTCTCAGTTTGATAATACATTTTATATGATTATGTCCCAGAGATTGCAAGGAGCATCATTGTCCATATGGAATTAAAATCTAAGTATGTGTTCTGTATTTTATCTGACAACCCTACATTAGCCATTAAAGGTGATATTTAGGCTATGAGTTAAAAACTGTTCTTGTTGAGCACGAAACTCCACTGACAAATTCACCACCGTATTTTTTTTTTTAACGAATGTGTTTTTTGGCTGATTGGAGGGTTCCAGGTACTCAAAGCGGCCAAATCACCAGATCTGCAGCATGGCACTTTCTGCTCTGGTCTAACAGTGGCGCTCTGCCAGGGTCCTTTCTATTTAGTATCTGCCTTTTCTAACTTTGGGCCAGCTCCCATTATTATCCTCCAATATACCACTTTTATCCAGAGGCAGAAAAGGATCATTTTCTTCACATGTATCTTTCCTTCAAAGCAAAGAAAAGTTTAGCCTACGCCTGTAAAAGTCCTTTTGTACCTCATTGGCCCAGAAACTGGTTGCATTCCTATGTCAAAATGAGTCACTGACAAGAGAAATCTAAACCTCATTGCTAGTGTAGAACAGTTATAACACAAGCTTTGCAGGAAAGGAGTGAACAGATTCAAACTAAAAATGTAGTTTGCAACACAGTCTTATTATACATCCCTTGGAAGTCAACTTCTCTACTTTACAAGAAAACGATTTCCTCTCACTTTCTTTCTTTCCATTTATTCCTTTAACATACAATTGTGAGGATTTTCTGTGTGCCAGGAATTACTCTTGGTGTTATAGAAATTTCATCAGATATACTTTCTCTATAAAGCTTACATAGTCCTCTCCTCCTTTTTCTAAATCAATTGATGACTTCCCTTGATTACTAAATAAGAAAATAGGAGTAATGAAACGGAAAGGATTCACCTTCCTATCACAAAATCTGTTTGCTTAAATTTCCATGCCTGTGTCCCATGATAGTAGAGGAAATTTATATATATGTATACACACACACACACACACATAAAATATAGTCTGTCCAGAAGGTATCCAGCCATGTCATATGAAAAATAGAGACATTTGTTGAAGAAAATACCAGATACAAGAAACACTTTATGTAGGACAATGACACCTCAGTCCCTTTCAAAGCAGGCACCTTGGAACCTAACATAGTGCTCCCAGTCACCATTGGCTGCCCTGTTGTATTTTCCTGAATCTCATCAATGGTCTAAAATCTCTTCCTTTTCAAAGATGATTTTCATTTTGGGAAAAGCCAGAAGTTGCAGGGCAATAACTCTGGGCTCTAGAGGTACTGAGTCACCTGGGTGATTTGATGTTTTGCAAAAAATCTCTGCACTCTGCATAAGACATGATACATGAGCAGGTGTATTGTCATGATAAAGCTGCCAATCACCAGTTGCCCATAGCTTTGGCCTTCTGAATCATTCTAATAGTTTCCAAGGAGGAATGTTCAAGTTTAATGCAAATTTTGATGCAGATTCATTGCTCTACTTGTTCAGTCATTTTGAATGCAACAGCCACATAGTACACACGCTCACTCAATGGTGTCTACTGCCCCCATTGACTAGTACGGTGAAGTCATCATTGTTCATACATGCACATTCCACTCCACTCTCCTTGGATGCCAGGTTATATCAATGTTGTGTAATCTGTTCTTGTTATATTAATAATGGCTGGACTTTTTCTGGACAGACTATATGTATATATATAATTTTATATAATCATGGATTTTAAGAGTTGTTTATTTTTTAAACAGATCAATTATTTAATTAGATTTTTCAAAAGAAATTTAGAACTTCATTTTTTGGGGATAAAGCCCGTTTGTGAGAATGAACACAGAGAGAAGGTAGCCCTGCAGCTGAGGAACACCTTTGATTTTTGGCAGTATTTGCAAGTCCATGGCTTTCTGATAAACCTTGCATTGCTCTGTAATCTTGTATTTCTCTTTCTCAGTATTGAAGATCTCCCTCTCCCAATGTCTGGGCTTGCTCAGCATCTTCTTTTTGAAGTAAGCATCAGTGAGATGCTTGGGGATTTTCATACCACAGATATCAATTTTGGTGGAAGTGGCTATGACAAATTTCTGGTGTGTTCTACACAGAGGAGCTTGATTAAGGGACAGAGGTCCAGTCACAAGTAGCAAGCCACTGCTCAGGTGCTTCAGGAAAACCACCTTCTTGCCTCTGTGGTGCCCAGTGAGGATGATCAGAATGGTCCTGGGAGTGTTGCTGGCCCTCAGTTTTCTCACAAGCTGACGGATGGGTTTCTTGCCATGGCTCAACAGCTTTTGAGGCACGTCTTCAGTAGGATAGTATCTAGGCATTTTGGAAAGTTTAACCACTTGGGTACCACTATTCTTGTCACTACCAACTGGTTTAGTGACAGTAGCCATAACTTTCTACTTTTTCTTTTCCATCCTGGATTTAGCTGTGGAGTAATTCCTCTTGGACATGGCCTTTCAGGAATATATAGCTGACTAGGAATACCTCCCAATTCCTCTGACTAGGACAGGGTTTCAGCTGCAATGAGGCTTCCCCTTCTTAGTTGTCTTGGCCTTGAGGTTACCCTTCTTAACCTCGCCACCAGCATCAGCCTTCTTGGCTTTGGGTTTCTTCTCCTTAGTATTTGGCTTCTCAGTTTTTTCATCTGCCATCTTGCAAGATGGGAAAAACTGAAGATAATAGATTATAGATTATATATAATTATATATTAATTATATATAATTTTATAAAGCAACTCTTCAGATCCATGATTATATCACTCTTGCCATCACAATATCTTTCCTCTTCCAGGTATACCTTTTTCCACATCAGCAATCCCCTCCTCTCTACTAATTTATTCTATCAGAGCATAAGCAATTTATAATATACCCCTCCTTGAACACACATTCTCTATTAACAGATGTATATTTTCTCAACGAACACTCATTTCTATACTCCTTTTCTAAGCAGAACTCCTCAACAGTATTGTGTGTGTGTGTATATACACACACGTACATGTATATACATTCCTCCAGCACATCTCTTCACATTCACTCTTTTTTTAAAGATTTTATTTATTTTTAGAGAGAGGGAAGGGAAGGAGAAAGAGAGGGAGAGAAATATTAATGTATGGTTGCCTCTCACATGCCCACTACTGGGAACCTGGCCTGCAACCCAGGCATGTGCCCTAGACTGGGAATCGAACTGGTGGTGACCCTTTGGTTCACAGGCTCACGCTCAGTCCACTGAGCTACACCAGCTAGGGCCACACTTGCTCTTTTACTTACTTCAGTATAGCTGGTGGACTCCATACTCCATTGAAACTTCATTTGGCAACATTATTAACAACTTTCCACTGGACAATTCCAGTGGACATTTCTCCGTGCTCATCTTAAGCAACCTCTTATTATGTTCTACACTTGACCACTGAATTCTTTTTTTCTTTTTCGATTTCATTTTGCTTTCTCAGTTTGTACTTGCTGTTTACTTATCAGAAGGATTCTGTATTTAGGATTTGTTGCTGGCCTCTATTTTCTTCCTGCTATATCCTTTCCTTTAGTGAGCTTATATTGGGTTGGCCAAAGAGTCTATTTAGTTTTTTCCATAAAATGAGGCACATTTTTTATTTTCACTCATAAATTTATTGATTTGGATATTTTGAGTATGTCAGCTATCTCCCATGTGTTATAGCATTGATTGTTATTGATTAATGTCTCAATTTTATCACTATCAACCCCAACTGGTTTACCCAACCACGAAGCATTGTCCGGTGGGAAATCTCCAGCATGAGGCTTCACAAACAACTTTTGATACATTCAACCAGTCTCAGCACCTTCTCCATACACTGCACAAATCTATATTTGCATTTCAGTTGTGTTTTTACCTTTCTTGAACTAATAAAGCATAATATGCTACAAATGTTGCTTATTTTCTTCCATCTTCCATATTAAAATGGCTACACAAAAATTCACCAATTTTGATGTTTTTTTAAATGCATGCTGATGTGACAGCTGTCACAATACATGTAACAAACTTGTTTTGAATAAAGTAAAAGACAAGTAAGTGCTACTAGAGCCATGTTACAGGAAAAAAAAAAACAAACAAACTTTTTGGCCAGCCCAATAAATTCACATGTTTTTAAATACCATATGTAGGAGAATAATCCCCAGTATATACCTTACTGAACTATAGCCTTACTCATCTCATTGGTTACTAAGTATTTCCACTGATATGTCTCATAAGCATGACAAATTTAACAAAGAAATCTAATTTTTTTCCTCTTTCCAACCCAGTCAACCAGTTAATAATCTTGTTTGTCCACTAATCTTTGTCATTTTAGTGAATTCCTACACATGTCAGTCATTTATCTTAATTGGAATTTTTCCCTCTCCTTACCAATCATATTCATACAAGCACATCTATGTAATTTGTCAGAGGTAAATTCAGATCTCAACTTAAAAATATATCAGAATTTTTCTTCTTTAACTCCACTCACATCACCTCAGTCATCATCATTTTCTACTTGGAATACTACAGTGGCCCTGTAAAAGTTTTCTCTGTTTACTCCTGACCCCTCAAATTCATTTATCATAGGATAATCAAACTGATCTTTAAGAATGTGCTTATGTAACCTACCTCCGCTAACTAAAATTCCCTGGTAGCTTCCAATTATACTTAGAATAGTGTTCCAACTCCTTCCATGGACTGAAGAGCCCTAAACAGTTTGGCCCTGGCTTATCTCTTCAACCTGACCTCAGGCCACTTCCCTTTGTTCAGTACACACAGGCTTTCTGACAGTTGTAAAATACATCAAGTGCTTGCTTTACAAGTTTGGAAGAAGTAGTATGACATTGAGTTTTATATTGGAAATTTATAGTTTAGCTTACAAAACTAAATTATCCATGTATTCAATAAATTTTTAATTCCATTACCATTTATTGGTACAATAAAAAAGCATAGTGCTTCTAAATCAGCCAAGCTCCTGACCTTGCATTTCACATTAGTATCCTGCTCTTGAGTATCACCTCAGGCTCAGTTTGACCTCAATTGCTGGGACCAAAGCAAAATTGACCTTAAAAAGAAGAAACCTAATCACCTTGCATTCTTGTTCTCAGCCTTATTGTTGCTGCTCTTTGAAACATGGTGCTATTACAGGTTCTGATTATTCAATTCATGATTTTGTTTTGAAAAATTCTTGGCCATCACAGGCACTGTTTTTTAATGATAAGATATAGTCTTTGTTCTTAACGAGCTCGGTTTCAAATTCCCCATCCCTATCCCTGCTGTCCTTTATCCATGCTCACGTCCCTATCTGTCCATCTCACCTAAATATCCAGTCTTATCACTGTTCTTCAGATTGCAATCCTCTTTTCTCTTGATTTGCTGGAATCTCCCCAATAAGTAGATCTTTACCTATGTGTGATGTTCTGTGTTGCTTTAATACTCCCTTTGCCAGAATCAAGGTCATTACCTCTAAAAGAGGCATGACTTTTGACTCAGTTCCAAAATAGCAATCCCTGACTTTGATAAGCCCCCTAATTCAATTTCTTTGTGATGTGCCCTTTATTCCTTTAGCTTTGCCTTTGAACTACCTCTCTGTCTTTCTAGAAATTTTTGCAGGAGTAAACAGATGTCATTCTTTACAACTATTCACCTATTCAAAAATAAAACAGAATAGTGATTATTGGTGATATGATTATGCTTCTAAATTGCTTTTTTCATATATAAAATGTTAGGCCACTATTTATTCAAGAGAAACTGAATAGGTTGAAAATTATGCCTACCTAACAAATTAAAAGGTATATATTTTCCAAATCTTTTCAAAACAAACAAAAACAAAAAACAAAAACAAACAAACAAAAAAAAACACCTCTCTAAGGAGATCACTAGTGTTCATCATTTACCAGAGCTTGGGTTCCATCTTTCAAAATATGTTGTGTATAAGTAATTCAAATTTAGATAAAAGAGCTAATATTTTAAAGTGAATACATTTACTGGGTCTACAAATTAAGACATTCTCATGAAATTGTAGATTCAGATGAAGAGTTTACCAGTCATTTGCTATAAATTTGTCACTATAAAGTCCCTTCTAGAAAGCAATATTGCAGGGTGGTATATTAGGAAGAAAATAGTGGGATAGATTAGGTCTAATCTGGGACTCAACATGTTTAACATTATGACTGGTTTAGTTTCCTATGGCTGTTTTAACAAATGACCACAACTTGATGGCTTAGAATAACTGCCAGTCTCTTAAAATCTGAAGTCTGAATTCAGTTTCCCTGAGCCACAGTCAAGGTCTCAGCAGGACTGCAGGCCTCTGTTTCCAGAGGATAATCTGTTCCCTTGTGCTCTGCAGCTCCTACACAGATTAGCTCCTGGGGAGGTTTGGATCTGCCCATAGATTAGTCAGCCTACCACAAGGATTTAGTATAGGCTCTGAATCTCTGTTTCTTCTATAAAATGGGGCTAATCAAGGTATTTTGAGAACAAAATGAAATAATTAACATTGTCATATCAGGGGCAATTATATCACCTTCTAATTTACATTTATTATTAGCTTTACAATTTAATATAAAAGTTTTTCTTGATACTTTTTATATCACAATTTTTCAAAAGAAAAAAAATTTTTAAAGGAAATTAATTTACCACATTTGCATGTTACAGTATCTAATTGCTCTTTGAAGTATGCTACTTCTCTGACTTTTTCCACTTTGGTGTTTGGGGTTTTGGGAGGTTTTTAGAATATTAGAAAAGCCAATCAAATCACTGATTGCCCAGATATAAAACCACAAAGGCAAAAGATATCATAACACTTAACATTCCAAAAATTTATTTTGACTGGATTGAAGAGAATTATCTAGACTTTGCCATTGGAATTGCAGACATCCTTGCTCTACCTTGAACTTATCAGCCAAGTCATCTCTTTGATTATATGTGGAAGCAGAGTTAGCGAAAATAATGCTGATGGTCAGAGTAAGTAAAGGATAACTGTCTCTTTTAAACCACTCTAAATTGTGTGTCTCGAGGTCTCAGAAAGTTATCAAAACAGATAAAGCTTTTTTAGAATACATCAAGTAGAGAAAGCTGTCAAATTGGTACAGGCATTTGAGAAACAAAATGCTTTCTAGTAAGTGGGAGACACTGATGGAGACATATCAACTTATTATTGGAGGCCAGAGTTTTGACATATAAACTTATCACAACTACAGCTAAGGAAAAAATCCTCTGTTTTTGACCATACACATGATTTGCTATCCCATACTGGTGTTTATTTAAGTCATTTTATTATATTAATGTATTTTTAAAAGAGTTTAGAATATTGGAAATAGAAATAATTTCTCTAAAGGAAGTTTTTATTTGAAGTATTAATGGCTGAGTAGACATCCACACTATATCTTTCTATTGCCTCATTTCTGGGTATGCCATTTATTTACTGTGAAATATATTCTGGGATATTAAATTCTGAGATTTTACATGGTTAGCTACTTTTCATTATTCAATTCCTGACTTAGATGCCAGATGCTAAAAGAAACAATTCATGAATAGCTTCATAAATTAGTATTTCCTATCCAGTTACTCTCTGTAACATCACCCTATTGTACTTTCTGCATAATACTTGTTTCTCCAAAATTACCTATTCATTAAGTTGTCTTTCCATAGCAAATATGCTCCATGAAAACAGAGACATCTATACCTGAATACCTAATACAGAACCACTTTATCTAGGTCCCTAATAAATACCTGAGTAAATGAAATACCCAAAATTATTTGATGGAGGTAAAAATACTTTTTTGGGTATTGGAATTTTATGATTACATACTCTTTGACATAGTTATGTCTCCAAGATTGGAAAACTCTCTAATACCTTTTATTACACAAGAGGTTCCTGGAGACTGGCAAATTCCAAAAAACAAAACAAAACAAACAAACAAACAAACAAAAACAGAGATCATTGCCCCCAAAGGACCTTGGAATGCAGTTCTAGTACTGATTGCAAAAGAAAGTAATAGGGTCTATCTTCCCTAGCAACATGACCTAACTAACAAGAGTTTTACCCTTGCAGATGTTCTTTAACTTTTATAATGGGACAAGATAGAAGAAAAAAATGTCTTTCCTTTTGAAGTTTTCTCTGACAGAAATGGTAGCACTTGACTCAGGCAGGTTAATTGACCTACAAGAGATTTTCATACATTGGTTGAGATACTCTATTGTACTTCTCTCTATAGAATACTATGAAAAGTTCCTAATTATTTACTTCTAGGATTTAAACCAGGGGCAAGATTACATTTGGCATCTTTTCCTAAATGAGTATTTTTATTCCCTTAAGTACCAGTACATCGTGTGAAGTGATCTACAGGCTGATCTACTGTCAAATACAATGCATGTTAGAAATCATGAATTTACACATATACAGATCAAATGTTACAAACAAAACAAAAAAATAAGTATACTAGTAGTTGTACTAATTTATATTTAGAATTGAATTTATTGTTCCATGAATTTAACCTGTGATTCCACTAACTTACAAAAAAGAAAAAGAGAGAGAAAGCTGCCCAGTTGGTGCATAATTATGAGATGTTTTTGCCTGCCAACATATAACAATCACACTTTTCCTTAAAAAAGAGACCCCCCTGTCTCCCACTCTCAATCCTTAGTCTTTTAGAGGAGATAATCCTCTCAGGTCCAGAAGTGGGCCTTGATTAATATGAAATAATCACCAAATTTTGCGCTCCACTCCCAAATTAGTACACATAGAAGGAAAGATAGATAACATCATTTAGACCCCAAATTAAGCTTCATTTAAAGCCAGTCTCATCCCTGGACTTCCGGTTATGTAAGTCAATAAATACCCTTTTAGCTAAAACCTCTATGGGTGGATTCATTTCTACATACAACTAAGACATTCTCAATTATTAGTCCATGTGTTTTACATGTAATACTATTAATTTTTCCAAGGAGATTATGTTTATTACTAAAGGCAACATGCAAGATTAAAACAAATATGTCTTAAGATTTTAGAAGATTCCCTGTGAAGCGAATGCAAAGTGCCAATTTTCTTGTTATGTTTGAGATTAAACACAGGTTCCCCTACTCCCACAAAAAATTACATGAACTTTGTAGATGCAAATAGATAGATAGATAGATATAGGAATGGGAGGACAGGAAAAGGAATTTGCCAGTTTAAAAAAAATCTCACTGAGAATAAGGAGAAGCTGTTATACAGATATATACGGCTAACAACGAAGATCAGATACCTCCTCATCTGAAGCCACAGAATTGTGTGTTATAAAGTTTTTTAAAGA
This sequence comes from Anoura caudifer, assembly GCA_004027475.1. Classification (NCBI taxonomy): domain Eukaryota; kingdom Metazoa; phylum Chordata; class Mammalia; order Chiroptera; family Phyllostomidae; genus Anoura; species Anoura caudifer. The sequence continues at coordinate 16,923 of PVKU01002982.1, forward strand.
TCATCTGATCATTTAAAGAGATATTTAGAAAGTCATGAGATTAAAAACCCTCTGGCATTGGCTGTTCAGACCAATGTATTCTAGGGGACAGGAAATTCAGTCAATCAAGGAAGGCAAGGCCTGCTGAGTCCTCATTGCAGGCAGGCCTAGGCGAATAAACGTCCTAACCCCTCCTGCTACAGTCCCATCTGTCGTTCCCTCAATATTGAAAACTCCTTGAGACAGGGCATCTTCACAGCCTCAACACTTCACTTAGTGACTGGCTCAGAGGAGGTATTAATAAAAGATAATATGCCAGAATTAATGAGTATATGAATAAATGACTAAGTAAACGGATCATTTAGCTCCTACCAAATTTAAGAGATTGTCAATTTGAAGTTACTTATATTCTTGAGAATATAATAAAATAGTAAATGCCCTTCAGATACTCATTTGAAAAATGCAGAGGAAACTGCAGAGCTGCATATTCTATCTCTTTGCAGATACTCATTGTCATCTGGAACATGCCCGGTTCTGATAACTTGGCGGTTTGAACATCACCCGGAACTGAAAGGCGGAACTGCCTTAAAATAGCCATATACTCTCTTATCTTACATTCCTGAAATGTGCTAAATAAAGTAAATATTTCCAATATATAAGTTTTAAAATCCTGCAATTTCCCAGTGGGAATAAAATCCTGCAATTTCCCAGTGGGAATAAAATCATCTAACTAGGGTAGCAATCAAGTATCTTCAAAAATATTTAAATATTCATAGTATTCATTATCTTCTCATGCAAATTCATGCTTTTTCCCTTTCCATTTGGAAAATTTATGAACTATGTGTATTTTCTAAAAGATAAGATGTATTTTTAGAGGCAACATTTTTACTAAGAAGCTAGTTCTTTTACAGTTACCTTTCGGGAAATGAAGTAAACAGAGAACATTACTAAAACACATAAAAATATTATTTCATGACTGACTGTTTTTAAGATACAAGAAGAAAATTGTTTGGAATTCTGGAGTAGGATTAAATTGAGCACAGCAGAATTCAGAGTGCTCTTTGAACCCCAAGCTTGTTACTTTCAGGATAGACCCAAGATAGCATATAAAGTTTTCTCAAAAGAAATTTCCCTGGAAATGAAAACCCAAAATTTTTTGCACCTGTCTGTAAACAACCAAAGACTCTGCTCTGGTCTGCACCTAATTCACTTAGACTCTCAAACCAGTTCTCTCAGCCTGAACTTTTAAAAAAGAAGAATAAAAACTAAAATGATTGAGTAGCATAACAATAATATTAATAGAAAATTTTATTATAGAGCTCCTTAGAATTCAGGAAGAGTTTTCCTATACTTTACCTAATACGAACTTCTAAACAGTCTCTGAAAGGCACAAAAACAGACCCCTTTGCCAACCATGGGCAAATGACTTATCACCGTTTCACAGTTTTTAAGTACAAGATTTTATGAACCTTTCATAGAAGGAGCTTTGCAACACAAAGTACCCCGTATATGTGAATGTGCAAATCATGAGTAATAGATATTGCCAATTGTTATGGATCCACCATGAGAGAAAATGGCATTTTTTCATGGCATTATATAATAAGATATATCTACAGGAATAGTTGTGATTATGAAGGTACTTTTTTATACTAATTAATATTTGATTCATTTTTTGACAATTAAATCAGTTATTTATTGCTGATTGTATAACAAACCACCTGAAAATTTAGTTACCTAAAACAACAATATTCGCTTCTTTTGCTCAATAGTCTGCAATGTGGTCAGGTTGTGATATGACATATCGTTTCTGCTTTAGAAGGTTCTAGTGAGTAACTCACCTGGGGACTGGAAAATTTATACTTTTTAAATTAAATTTATTAGTGACATTGGTGAAAAACATTATATAACTTTCAAGTGTAAAACTTCATAATACATCATTATTTTATTGCATTGTGTGCTTACCACCCAAAGTCTAATCCCCTTCCTTTCCCATATATCTGACATCCTTTAGCCTCTTCATCTTCCCTCTACACCCCTGTTCCACTGGTAACCACCATACTGCGGTGGTTACTGTTGTATCTATGAGTTTTTTGCTTTTTTCATTTGTTGCTTTTTTAATATCCAAAAATAAGTGAAATCATATGGCTCTTGTTCTTTTCCATATAACTGATTTCACTTAGCATGGTACTCTCAAGATCTGTCCATGTTGTCATAAATAGCAGAAAATTATTCTTTCTTATAGCTGAGTAGTATTTCATTGTACATATGTACTACATCTTTATTCAATCATCCAGTAAAGAACTGGTTTCTATGTCTTAGTTGGTTTGCCTTTCTTGGTTACCGTGATTAATGCTGCAGTGAACACAGGGGTACATATATCTTTACAAACAAATGTTTCAAACTTGTCAGGTAGATATGCAAAACAGGAATCCCTGGATCATGTGATAGCTCTACTTTTTTTAAGAGGGAGAGAAAATGATAGAGTGAGAGAGAGAGAGAGAGAGGAGAGAGAGAGAAACATGGATACATCAATTTGTTGTCCCACTTATAAAGCACTCATTGGTTGCTTCTTGTATGTTCCCTGACTGAAGATAGAACCTGCAACTTTGGCATATGAGGACGATGCTCTAATTAACTGAGCTACCCAGCCAAGGCCAATAGCTCTATTATTAACTTTTTGAGGAGCCTGCACAGTGCTTTCCAAATGGGCTATACCAATTTACAGTCCTACAAGTATGAGGGTTCCTTTTTCTCCACAACCCTTCCAAAATTTATTATTACTTACTTGTCTTGCTGGTAATAGCCATTTTTTAAAAAGATTGTATTTATTTATTTTTTAGAGAGAGGGGAAGGGAAGAAGGAAGAGAGGGAGAGAAACATCGATGTGTGGTTGTCCCTCATGTACCCCCAACTGGGGACCTGGACCACAACCCAGGCATGTTCCCTGACTGGGAGTCAAACCAGTGACCCTTTGGTTCACAGGCCCACACTCAATCCACTGAGCTACACCAGCCAGGGCTAATTATAGCCATTCTAACAGGTGTGAAGTATATATCATTATAATTTTGATTTGCATTTGCCTAATAGATAGTGAAGTTTAGCATCTTTTCAAATATCTGTTGGCCATTTGTGCTGTATGTTTTCTTGGAAGAAGTGTCTGCGCAGGTCCTCTGCCCATTTTTTAATTGGACCATTTGTGTTTTCATTGAGTTGTATAAATAATATGCACATGTATATATGTCATGTGTGTAATGTGTATATGTATGTGGCATGTATGTATGTGTATATAATATACATGTGTGTATGTGTCAATATATGTGTGTTGTATAAAGAATACACATGTATATATGTCATATATATGATGTGTATATTTATATGATGTGCATATATGCATATAAGATATATGTATATAATGTATGTATATATGTCATATATGTGCAATATTAACCCCTCTTTGAAGGTGTTGTTTGCAAATATCTTCTCCCATTCAGTTGGTTGCCTTTTTATTTTGTTGTTTTTCTTTTTTTGCTGTGCAGAGATTTTTTTAAGCTTCATACAGTCCCATTCATTTAATTTTGCTTTTACTTCTCTTGCTTTTGAGATCAAATTCATAAAATCCTCTCTGAGACCAAGGTCCATAAGTTTAGAACCTATATTTTCTCTTATGTATTTTATTGTTTCAAGACTTATATTTAGGACTTTGATCCATTTTGAGTTAATCTTTGTGTGTGGTATCAAATAGCAGTCTGGTTTCATTCTTTTCCATGTGGCTTTCTAATTTTCCCAGCAATATTTATTGAAGAAACTTTCTTTTCTCCACTGTATGTTTTTGACTCCTTTGTTGAAAATCAGTTGCCTTTATGTGTTTGGGTTTATTTATGACCTCTCAGTTCTGTTCCATTGGTCTGCATGTCTCTTGTTCTGCCAATACTATATGTATTGATTATCATAATTCTATAATATAATGAAGTCAGGGACTGTGCTACTTCCAGTTTTGTTTTTATTTTCTCAGGATTGCTTTGACTATTTGGGGTCTTTTTTGGTTCCATACAAATTTGATAATTTTTTTGTTCTATTTCTTTGAAAAAATGCCACTAGGATTTGGATGGGGAATGCATTAAATCTGTTCATTGCTTTAGGTAATATGGCCATCTTAACTCTGTAGACTCTTTCAATCCATGAACACAGAATATCTTTCCATATCTTTGTATCTTTTCTTTATTTCTTTCCAAAATATCTTATTGTTTTTAGTGCAGAGGTCCTTCACTATTTTTATTTAAAATTTTTTTAGTTGTTTTATTGTTGTTCTTTCACTTCTTTAAAAAAATATTTGATTTATTTTTTAGAAAGAGGGGAAGGGAAGGAGAAAGAGAGAGAAACATCAGTGTGTGAGAGAAACATCCATTGGTTGCTTCTTGCACACCCCTGATCCTGGGTTACAAGAACCTGGCCTGTAACCTAGGCTTGTCACCTAACCAGGAATCAAATCTGTGACCTTTTGGTTTCCTGGAGGATGCCCAATCCACTGAGCCATACCAGTTTGTTCTTTTGTTAAGTTTATTTCTAGTTATTTTATCCTATTTGTTGCAATTGCAAATGAATTTTTTTTCTAGTATTTCATTGATAGTATATAGGAATGCAACAGATTTTTGTACATTGGTTTTGTGTCCTGCAAATTTCCCTCTACTTGTTTATTATTTCTAATACTCATTTGGTGGATCCATTGGGGTTTTCTATATATAGTGTCATGTCATCTGTGAAAAGTGACAATTTTACTTCTTCATTCCCAATTTAGATGCCTTTTATTTCTTCATTTTGCCTGATTTCTCTGGCTAGGACTGCCAGTAAGATGTTATAAATAACAGTGGTGAGAGTGAGCATCCTTGTCTTGTTCCCAAAGTTAGAGTAAAAGCTTTCAGGTTTTTACCATTGAGTCTGATGTTAGTTGAGGGTTTGTCATATATGGCCTTTATTATGTTGATGCGCTTTCTTTCTATACCCATTTTATTGAGAGTTTTAATCAAATGCATGTTGTATCTTGTCAAATGCTTTTTCTGTATCTTTTGATAGTCATGTTTTCATCCATTATTTTGTTAATATAGTGAATCACATAGATTGATTTGCATATGTTGAATCATACTTGCTTCTCTGGACTGAATCCCACTTGACTGTGATGTACTATCTTTTTAATGTATTGTTGTATTTGATTTGCCATTATTTTGTTCAGGATTTGTGCATCTGATTCAATGATACTGGTCTGTAGTTTTCTTTTTTGTGTGTTTTTCTTGCCAAGTTTTGGATTTAGGGTAATGTTGGACTCATAAAATGAGTTAGGAATTGCTGCTTCTTTTATGATTTTTTGAAAGAGTTTGAGAAGGATAGGTAGTAAATATTCTTTGAATGTTCAGTAGAATATAATAGTGAAGTCATCCAGTCCTAGACTTTTGTTTTCTAAGAAGTTTTTGATGACCCTTTCAATTTCATTACTGTTGTTAAATCTATTTAGATTTTCTAATTCTTCATGATTCAGTATGGGAAAGTTATATATTACTAAGAATTTGTCCATTTCTTCTAGGCCATTGAATTTGATGTTGTATAGTGTTTCACAGTATTTTTAATATAATACTTTATATTTCTGTGGTGTTCATTGTAACTTCTCTCATTTCTGATTTTGGGTCTTTTCTTTTTTTTTTCTTTGGTGAGTCTAGCCAGGATTTATCAATTTTATTTCAAAGAAATAGTGTGTGTTTTTTTTCAAGATTTTTTTATTGTCTTTTTGTTTCATTTGATTCTGTTCTAATTTTTATTATTTCTTTGCTTCTATTAATTTTGGGCTTCACTTTTTTCTCTTTCTGCATTTCTAAGATAAAAGGTTAGATTGTTTATTTAAGATCTTTCTTGTTTTTTTGAGGTTGACTTGTAATGCTAGAAAATTCTGTTTTAATCCTACTTTTCCTACATCCCCCAAATTTTCTTACATCGTATTGTCATTCTCATTTGTCTTTATGTATCTTTTGAGCTCTGATTTCTTCTTTGTCATATGTCACTGCAGTTGTCCGGTATCATGTTGTTTAATCTTCACATGCTTGTGGCTTCTCCAGCTTTCTTTCTGCAATTAATTTCCAGTTTCAGACTGTTGTGGCTGGAGCACATGCTTGGTGTGATTTCCGTCTTAAATATTTTGCGACTACTTTTCAGTACCAACATATTGTCTATCTTTGAAAGTGTTCTGTGTGCACTAGTGAAGAATGTATATTCTGATGTTCTGGGATACAAAAAGTGTAAATATTGATTATTTCTTTTGGTCTAATGTGTTATTTAAGGCCAATATTTCTTTACTGATTTTGTTTGGATGATCTATCCATTGCCATCAATGTGGTATTTAGGCCCTCTACTTTAGTTGTATTTTTGTCACTTTCTCCCTTTAGTTCTGTTAGTGGTTGCTTTATATACTTTGGTGCTCCCTGATTGGCTGCACATATATTAAGATGTGTTGTAAATGTACCACAAATTTTTTATCCAGTCATCACTGATAGGCACTTAGGCTATTTCTAAATCTTGGCTATTGTGACTAACATTGCTTTGAACACAGGGGTACATATATTCTTTTCAGTTGGTGTTTTGGGATTCTTAGGTATATTCCCAGAAATAGAATCACTGTCCAAGGAATTTCTATTTTTAATTTTTTGAGGTATCCCCATACTGTTTTTCAGAGTGGTTGTACCAGTCTGCATTCCTACCAACAGTGCACTAGAGTTTCCTTTTCTCCACATCCTCACCAGCACTTGTTGTTTGATGATTTATTCATGGTAGCCATTTTGACAGATGTGAGGTGATATCTCATTGTGGTTTTAATTCACATCTCTCTGATGGCTAGTGATGCTGAGCACTTTCTCATATGTCTATGGACCATCTGTATTTCCTTCACTTTTTACAGCAGCATGAATGGAACTGGAGACTATCATGCTAAGCAAAATAAACCAGTCAATGCAAGACAAATACCATATGATCTCACTTATAAGTGGAATCTAATGAACAAAATAAACTGACAGAAATTGAATCAGAGACATAGAAACATGGAACAGACTGACAGTTGTAATAGGGGAGAGTGAAAGTGGGGACTAGTTGAAAGAAGTGAAGGGAATAATCGAAGAACACATGTCCACAATCCATGGACATAGAAAATAGTGTGGGGACTGACTGTGGGAATAGGGGGCAGTTTGGGTAAAGTGGAAAATTGGGACAACTGTAATATCATAAACAATACAATATTTTTCAAAAAGTATGATATCTTCTTGATGTAGTATCTACTTTATCATAATAAAATATTCATCTTTGTATCTTGTTACCTATTTTATCTTGAAATCCATTTTGTCTGATATAAATATGACTGCACCTGCTCTTCCTTTGATGCCATTTCCTTAGAGTGTTATCTTTTACCCCTTCACTTTGTCTACATTCATCTTTGTAGCTGAAATGTGTCTCCTAAGGACAACATATAGTTGAATCATGTATTTTAATCCATCCTGCTACTCTGAGCCTTTTAATTAATGAGTTCAGTTCGTTTACATTCAGGGTGATTATTGACATATGAAGACACCCTATAACCATTTTATGCTTTATTTTCCTGTTTATTCTGTGTTTCCACTGTTTCTTTTCCTTTTTGTTTCCATCTGCTGTTTTTCTTCAGTGGTCTTCTGATTTTTACTCTGTTTCCTCTTTTTCTATGTTATGTACCTCTGTTCTAGATTTTTGTACTGTGGTTACCATTATTAGGTTTATGCCAAAAACAAAGCTTCAGACATACAATAGTCTGTTTCTTATGATTGCATCTTGTCTCCATTCACCTGTACAAGTTCAAACCTTTTCTCCCTTCCCCCCTTTTGTCACAAATTATTCCTTTTGTATACCTTCTGTTTATTTTCAAATTGCAGTAATTATTCTTTTAAAAAATGCTTTTACCTTTTACCCCTTTAACCTTGATGTTATTTTTAAGTGTTTAGTACCCTATTCTGAACAAGAGTTGCAATTTCCTTCTGTTTGTTGGTCAACTTACTCATAGTTTTGAATCTTTTTTTTTTCTTTTTGTTTAAGTTAAAAGAGATCCTTTCAACACATTTTGTAATATAAGTCTGTGTTGGTAAACTCTCTCAGCTTCTGTTTGGAAAAGTATTTATTTCTTCTTCCTATCTAAAGGATAACAGCTGGATATATTATTGTTGGCTGATTTTCTTCAATATTTTGAATATATGATTCCACTCTCTACTAACTTGTAGGTTTCTGATGAAAAATCTGATCATAATCTAATGGGATTTCCTTTATAGGTTACTGTCTTATTTTCCCTGGCTGCCTTAAGAACTCTTTCTTTGTCATTAACTTTTTACAGATTTAATATAATATGCTTTGGATAAGGTCTTTTTGCACATAGATAATTAGGTGTTCTGTTTTCTTCTTGTTCAGGGATCTGGCTCTTTCCATAGGATTGTGAAGTTCTCATCAATTATTTGTTTCAATTGGCTTTGTGTTCCCTTTTCCTCTCTTTTCCTTCTGTTATACCCATTATTCTTGTACTGTTCTTTCTAAATGAGTCAGATAGTTCTTATAGTGGTTTTTTTTTTTTTTTTTTTTTTTTTTTTTTTTTTTTTTTTTTTTTTTTTTTTTTTTTTTTTTTTTTTTTTTTTTTTTTTTTTTTTTTTTTTTTTTTTTTTTTTTTTTTTTTTTTTTTTTACTCTTCATCTTCTCTTTTTCTCATCTGAGTCATTTCTTGATTTCTTGCTTTAATATCACTATTTCTTTCCTTCATCTGATCTGGTCTATATCCTACATTCTCTAATACATCCTTAATCTGAATTAGTGAGCTCTTCAGCTCCAGAATTTGTTTGTTTCTTTTTTATTGTTTCAATGTCTTTGATAAAGTTCTTCTTTTGTTCACTGATTTTATTCCTGAGCTCACTGAACTGCCTTTCTGAGTTATCTTGTATCTCACTGAATATTTTCAGACCTATGGTCCTGAATTCTCAGTCATTTAAATTACACACTTCCACACCTCTAAGTCATTTTTTTGAGGTTTTTAAATTTCCTTTCTGAACTACCTTGTTACCTTGGGTATTCATGGCACTTGATGGATTTTTTTCTCTGCCTGGGCATTGAAGGAACAAAATCTTTTTTTTTTTTTTTTTTTACATACTTGATTCTTTTCATTGTTTAGCAAGTTGATAAGGAGAGGTGTTTCACTTTCCAGTAGATGGTGCTATAGTGGAAGTTTTTGTTTTCTCTTACCTGTACTACTAGTACTTTGGGGATCTCTTTGGGAGCAATTTCTCTTCTGGCATAGAAAATGCCCTATATTCCCCTAGGAACTGGGTGTCCTTTTTGTGTCTGGGGTACCTTGGTCTCAGGGCACAACCTCCCATGGTGGATGTGGCAGGTGATAGAGCTCCCAGCCTCTGTGTTCCCAGTGCTGCTTTCCTATAACCAGAAGCCACCAACCTGGCCTCAGTGTCTGAGGTGTTGCAGCTGCCTCTGCTAGTTCCTCCACCATGGTAGGAGAGGAATGAGCAGGAAAGTTGGTTCTGGCATCTGTGGCTTTGTTTTTATCACTGCATTTAACCATAATGGCTACAGACCTCTTAGGCCAGAATGTTGCTTCTGCCCTATGTCGTCTACCAAATGAGATCTGTAATACTGAGCCAACGGAAGGATAGTGGAAAGGGGTGGGGGTCAGATTTCCCAATCTCTGGCTTTGTTTTCCTGGTGATGGAGGATGGAGTGTACTCCACCACCACCATCCTTTGCACCGTTTCTCTACTGAGGACCCTGGGCTCAGCCTCAATGTGTACCAGCCATTCATGCCAGATTGCTGCTCCTGCCCTCTGGTCTAACCCAGTCAGGGCTATACCTGGCAGTCCTCTGCTACCACATTGGCTGCGGCTGTAGTGGGTACCAGACTGCACCTTGAGCTCTCCTCTCTGTTCTTCCTCCCATCCTGCCTCCCCTGCTCTATCCCACCTTTAGATGTTTCAATGCACAGATCTCTCAGATGTGTTTGTATGTTGAGTATGGAATCCTTTGTTGAATTACAGTTGCCCAACATAACTTTAAGAGGATAGACCAGGAGGTTTTCTGATGCTTCCATGATGCTTGAATTTACTATCTTGATGACTCATTGACATAGCTACACGTTGGTACTGGCTGTCGGCTAAGAATACCATGAGGGTAATGGGTCAATTGTGCTATTCCCTTCCAGTAGGCCTCTGCTTGGACATCCATATAAAATGGTGACTAACACCAAAGAGCAAAAGTTACAAGAAAGACAGAAAAGCTCTGTCAACTTTTATGATCTTTACTAAAAGGCCGTATAGTATTGTGTCTGCAGGAATCACAATGTTGCCTAGATTCAAAGGGAGGGAACATAAACCTCATTTCTTGATGGTAGGAATGAAGGATAGAAGAGATTGTTGTGGCCATTAAAAAATATATTTAGAAAAAATAATTACAATAATTTTATTTTCAAGCCCTTAATGTTTGAAGATTTGTTAGAAACAACTAAGCAATTATTTTACATGACAATGTTTTTTAGAGATTTTGGGGTTGGTTTCTATCAAAATTGTTCCTAATATTTCCTTATTTATAAGTCAGTGATTTAGAAATAAAATTCTCAAAATATCCTCATGATATATTTATAGTTATCTATGGCTTACTAACTTTATAGTTGAGTAAAATTATGAAAGGTAATGAATATAATTTTCTTTGTTTCTGTTGATATTTTTAAAAATTTTGAAATTGATTGCAAAATTTTAAAAATTTTTGAAATTCTGGTTGATGGTGTTTAGTAACAAAATCATACCATGTTTATGGTGAACCATAGCATTTTAACAGTTTTTTCATGCCTCCTTACAGCTGACTCCAGTTACTTATAGAATAATTGTTGTTTCTTGAAAATAATAATTTACTTAGTGAAAAGTCAGTCATAATTAACTTGAAAATTAGTTTTTGACTTCTTGGTGAGTCAATTTTTTATAACGAGTTTTTATTTATTTGCACAGTAAAAATCATTTCTATTTTTTCAATGTTTTATTATAAAAATGTTCAAATATAGAGAAGCTAAAAAAAGAGAAAACATTTATACCATTCACAAAATTTAAGTATAGTCAAAATGTTCCAATATTTATCTTGAATCTTGATCTACCTCCTGAAATACTTCAAAATAAGTTATAATATCATGATATCTATCCATAGTACCTCAGCTCACCATTTAAAAGAATAGGGTCTTATTTTTTCCATTAACCACAGTATAATTATTAGCCTTATGAAAATTAACATGATGTATGTTCAAATTTTCCCGATATGTTCTGAGAAAGCATTTGTATTAAATTACACATTTGTTTTTGTCTAATTTATTCTACTTTAACTTAGAACATTTCCCCTCCCCCATTTATTTCTTTTTTCATGACAATGACTTATTTCATACAAATAAAAATTGTGAATTTTGCCCTGGCTTGGATAGCTCAGTGGATTGAGCACAGGTGAACCAAAGGATTGAGGTTCAGTTCCCAGTCAGGGCACATGCCTGGATTGTAGGCCAGTTCCTGGAAGCGGATGCATGGGAGGCAACCATACATTGATATTTCTCTCCCTCTCTCCCTCTCTCCTTCCCTTCCCCTCTAAAGATAAATAAATAAAAGTTTTAAAAAATGTGAATTTTTATAAAAAGATTTAAAACAACAAAATATATATACTTAAATAAAACATACATATCTTTCAGATCTTCCTTCTAACAGTATTGGAACATTAGTTTCAGTAATAACATAGTATAAGTGATTTAAAAGCAAAGTGATTTAAAGAGTCTTCTCATAGTTTAGAACACATATAGGTTGAATCCAAGATGGAGGGGGAGTAAGTGGAGGCTACACTAACCTCCTCCCAGGACCAACCTGGAATTGCAACTAAATTGTAGAGAAATCATCCTGAATAACCAACTGATCAGTAGCTGGAGAGAAGTCTTATAACCAAGGACAGACAGAATAAACCACTTCACCACAACAAGACTGGTAGGCAGTGTGGAGTTTACACAAGAGGGCTGGTTGGGCTCCCCACTAACAGCAGCTGAAGTTCCAGAGAGCTATTTCAGCAGGTAGGTGGGTTGCCCCTGAGAAATGTGGGGTCTAAACCCCAGGCTGAGCTCCCTAGTCTACAGCACCAGAGCCAGAAAGAAACCCAAATAATATCAAGCTGTGAAAAGCCGCAGGGTTTCTGTCTGCCAGGGAGAGGTGGCTGGGGACTCAGAGAGCCTCTTAAAAGGCCAATGCACAAAATTTTGTTTGTTGCATCTACCTTAGTCTGTGACAGAGACAAAGCAGAGTGAACTAGAGATGCTTGGGAAGAGTCAGTTTGGTCATTCTGGGGAAAGATCTGAAACAAAGCTATAATCAAGATACAGAATACTTCCATCATCCTCAAAAAATTTCCCTTATTATTCAGCAGTCTGTCCTTCCTTCTGCACCCAGGTCCAGGTAACCACTGGTCTGCTTTCTGTCACTATTGGTAACTTTGCATTTTCTAGAGTTCCCTAGAAATGAAATTATACAATAAGTATATTTTATATTTGACTTTTTTAAAAATAATGATTTTGAGGTTTATCCATGGTAGTGCATATAATCAGTAGTTCATTACTTTTTTAATTTCTGGGTAGCAATTTATTGAATGAATGTACCATATTTTTAGTCCATTTCTTATAGATGGGAATTTAGTTTATTTCCTGTTTGAGGCTACTGTGAATCAAACTTCTATAAACATTCACATATAATCACCCACACGTGGTTCAGAAAGCAGGAGAGACTTTGGTGCTCATTAAACACAGAACTTGGGGCTCCACTCTTTGGTCTTTCCCACTTCTAGGATTCCCAGTCCCCTCCCTTGCTTGCAGGTGTGGCCTACATAAAGTCTTTTCTCCAACTCTCATGCCAGAAGCATAGTGGGATTTCCAGCATCACTTCTGTGACCATCATGAATCACTGTTTACCTTCAGTTTCAACCCACATAAGAGGATATCTCACCACAGCAGGTCCATTTTTCAGGTTTTAACACCCCTGAAAAATCAGCATGTTTTTGTTCAATCTCTATATTTAGGTCATTAATTTTGGTATTTTATTCATCTTTTATTTTATCTGAGTGAAGGGCTTCTGTTAGGAGCTTATTCTAACAGTGACTTTTTTTTTTTTTTTTTTGACATGTCCAAGGCTATTGTCTTTAGCAACATCCTGAACTCTAAATTTGACTAATTATTTTATAATTAACTATTCCTATATCCCTTTTTTTCTTAAACATGGATATATGTTTAGAGCTTTTGTTAGATTTAGGTTAAACATTTTTGGGTAAAAATAATTTTTAGATATTCTTATGTATTTCTTACTGAATCACATAGAGAGTAATGTCAGTAATTCTTTGATGATTAACGTAGTCCCTGCCAGCTCTCTCTCTAGGAAAGACAAAAATTTTTCCCTTGGCAAATGTAAGTAATATGTCTGTGTCATACTTTAGCCCTCTGCAAATATTGTTTCCCATAATATTTTTCTGAAAATCCTTTCCCGAATCAATTATTATAGTAGAAATGGTAAAATGGTGATTTTCCTAGTTGTATCACTTCTTCATTTATTAGTTAATATGAGCAAATTTTTCTGTATGTGACAATTACAATGAGTAAGTACAGGGGCAAAATTTGCTGCAGAGAGCCATCAGAGAGCTGGTTCAGGAGGTAGTCTCTAGGTACATCTGTGAGGGCATCGGGAGATGGATATACAGAGCCTTATACAATATGCCAGCACTGAGACCAGGACACCAAAGAAGCTCCTTCCTAAAGGTACAAAGTCAGCCTAAAAGTTGGACAGAAATCACTTGCCATTTATTCAAATTTTAGCCACTAATTTGCATTCTACATAACTAACTTTGAAATTATAATGAAAGAGTTTGAAATTGTGACTTTACAATACCAAGTAAATCCTTTATTAATATTTTAATTATTTATTTTCAGAGAGAGCAAAAGGGAGACAGCAAGAGAGGGAGAGAAACAGCAATGTTCAAGAGAAACATCGATAGGCTGGTTGCCTTTTGCTTGTCACCAACCAAGGACCCGGCCTGCAACCCAGACATGTGCCCTGAGGGGGAATCAAACCAGCAAGTTTTTGGTTTTCAGGATGGTACCCAACCCACTGAGCCATACCAGTTGGGGCTCAGATAAATCCTTAGTATATTATGGTAAACGTATATCTAAACATCCTGTGGAATTTGTCAAGGAAGCATAGACATTTATAGACACTGCTAAACAAAAGGAAAAGTAAAAGAGAGAGGACAGGGGGTAGGAAATGTATTCTGAATGACCTTTAAAAATGCCGGGGAAGACAAATAAATTGATATGATGAATTTATTTAATTTTATAAATAAATAATTTAATATGCCAGTATGTTTAGATCTCCTCAGTAATGGAAGAGGCTTCTGAAGTCATCTATATCAGCAATGTATTTGAGATTTGATAAAGGCATTGAACTGTAATTGACTGAAGATTTCTCACTAGACACTCTGATCCCTGGGGGGCAATCTATCTGATCTTTAGATAATCCTATTTCCTTGCATTATAGATATAAAATCTATTGCCCTGTAGCAATAACATGCTTACCCTAACTTTATTTGTTTTATTTATTTATCTTTTATTAATTTTAGGAAGACATGAATTTCAGTCTACAGCATCTACTCAAAATTTTTGCCCATTTTAAACTGGATTATTTATGTTTTTTATTGTTAAACCTTATAGGAAACTGTTCTGCATGATGTGGGCCCAGACAGGACCCATGCCCACAAACAGCTTCTCCCATGAGGAATCAGGCCTGCATTGTACCTAGACTGCTATGAGACTTGCTTTTGCTAAAACTCCCTCACCCTGAATTGAGACTGAAAGTGCTTATCGTAACTTCCTAAAGTCTGTGCTAAGCCTCCCTAGTATGGAGTGTAACCAGTTCAACCACTTTTCCCTTTTCATTTGCAAATATCCTTCTTCTGTGATGTGATTAGCAGCAGCATCTCCTTTGTTTTCTGTAAAAGGTAACCACCTAAAGTGAACTTGTGCATAGTAAATGAGGACCATCATGTAATGTGCCCAGAATAGCAATAAAGGTTTGTCAAGGCAAGGCCAAGGCTTTTTCTCCTCTTGAGAGAGAAGCCATGCCATCCCTTTTCCTCTACAGGACTTGGTAGTCCATGTGAATTTCTCATACCCCATCCACAATGTGGCAGACCCCATGAGCCAGGGTCCGCATGAGAACCTAATTGATTTTTTAAATTATATTTTATTGATTATGCTATTACAGTTGTCCTGATTTTCCCCCCTTTGCCAACATTCCACCCAGCATCCCCCACTCTCTCAGGCAACCCCCCAACCATTGTTCATACCCATGGGTCATGTGTATGTTCTTTGGCTACTCCATTTCCTATACTGCACTTTATATCCCCATGGCTATTCTATAACTACGTATTTGTACTTCTGAATCTTCTCAGCTCTTCACTCACTTCCCCACAACCCTCTCCCACCAGGCAACCATCAAAACACTCTTTGTAGTCATGATTCTGTTTCTGTTGTTCTTGTTTGCTTAGTTTGTTTTTTAGATTCAATTATTGATAGATTTGTATTTTTTGCCATCTCATTGTTCATAGTTTTGACCATCTTCTTTTTTTCAAGTAAGTCCCTTTAACAGTTCAGATAATAATGGTTTGATGATGATGAATTATTTTAGTTTTATTTTAGTCAGGGAAGCTCTTTATCTAAAATGATAAATGATTCTAAATGATATCTTTGCTTGGTAGAGCAATCTTGGCTATAGGTCTCTGTTTTTCATGACTTTGAATATTCTTGCCAATCCCATATAGCCTGCAAAGTTTCTTTTGAGAAACCAGCTGAGTCTTATGGGAACTCTCCTTATGGGAACTTCTTTCCTCTTGCTGCTTTTAAGATCCTCTCTCTTCCTCTCTCTCTTTTTTTTTTCTTTAGAATTGGTTTTTCTTCCTTTTTTATTGTTGTTCAAGTACAGCTGTCTCCATTTTCCCCCTCTACTCGCCCCCATCCTAGTCATCTCTACCTCCCACCCTTTGGCATTTTAATTATGATGTACCTTGGAGTGGGCCTCTTTGCATCCATCTTGTTTGGGACTTTGTGTGCTTCCTGGACATTCATGCCTATTTCCTTCACCAAATTAGAGAAGTTTTCTTCCATTATTTTTTCAAATAGATTTCCAATTTCTTGCTGTTTTTATCTACCTTCTGATGCCCCTAAAACCTCTTGAAATTGTCCCAGAGGTTGCTTACACTATCCTCATTTTGTGGGATTCTTTTTTTCTTATTGTTGTTCTGATTGGTCGTTTTTCATTTTCCTATGCTCCACATCATTGATTTGAATCTCATTTTCATCCACCCTACTGTTGTTTCCCTGTAAATTGTTCTTCATTCCAATTAGTGTATCCTTCATTCCTGACTGGGTCTTTGTGTGCTTCTGAGGTCCCCACTAAGTTCCTTGAGCATCCTTATAACCAGTGATTTGAAATCTGCCTCTGATAGATTGCTTATCTACATTTTGTTTAGCTCATTTTCTAGAGTTTTGATCTATTCTTTCATTTGGGCCATGTTTCTTTGTCTTCTCTTTTTTGGGAACCTCCCTGAATTTGTCTTGTACTAGATAGAGTTGATTTGACTCTGTGAACCGGTAGTGTGGCCTAATGTAGTAATTGTTCTGTAGGGTCCTATGGCACAGCCGCCCCTATCACACAAGCTGGGTACTTTGTGTGGGGTGAGTACATGGTCCTCTTGTAGTTGAACCTTGGTTGTTGTTGGCAAATCAATGGGAGGGATTTACCCAGGCCAGTCAGCTGGGAGGATTAGCTGTGACCCCTTACCACGAACCTCCACCCTCCATGGAGGATCAGCTGTGCATAAGCAGGGTGGCAATGCTCCAGTGTGGTGTGTAGCTGTCAACTGGGTGGGCTGACCCTGGGGTTTCCCAGGTGATTCAGGCCAAAGTCAGCCCTCAACTGTGTTTTGCCTGGAGCCACCATTCCTGAGCTATAAAGCAATCCGACATGGCTGCTACTTGTGCTGGGCTGGGAGATTCCCAGGCAAACCAAGCTGTGAATCAGTGCTACGTCTGGGGCTCAATGAGGCCACCTGTTGCTTATTTGATAGACTTTAGGAAGTTGTGAAACATGAACCAAGGCCAGCCATTCATATGGTAAAGCACCTTGGGTTAGCCCATAAGTTAGATGGGGAAGAGTCTCTGGGGATCTCCAAGGCGCACATTTACCCTGATCTCAAAGAAACATATATGGAACAACCACTATATCGCGGTGTACTGATTCAAGTACTAGGTCTCATATATTCTAAGGACAATTCCTACTATATGATAGCCCTTTAAATATTTGAATTGTGAGGATTTCAGTGAAGACACAACCTTGAGTAAAAATGCCATGGAAAACAGTGAAGACCCCTTTAGTTTCCAAGAAAAAATAAAATATATGCATTATTAAAAATTATAGTTATGTTTAGAATAATGTGGGAACTTCAGTGGAATTAATTTTATGGGAACTATTAATAATTACCATTTATGTTAAATTATTTTAACTTCCATAAATTAGGAATTAGTAGAGAAAATGAATTTCTTTTTTAGCTTGGATTGTCTACGCATTAAAAGCTAAAATAAGTCTCAAATATGATAATTTGGATTATTAAAACCAAAGAAAATATATATTAATTGACTATTGCTATATAAGAATGTACACTTTGCCAAGCTTCAGTAAGGACTAAAACGAGTAGCACTCTTGCCTTCCATAGCAGGCTGACTGCACATCCCTCTCAATTCTTGAATGACCTCCCACTGCATTTAATTTGAATGTTGTCCTGACAGCTTTAATAAACCATAAAATGTTACCAGCAGAAACCAGACTAAAACCTTAGGATGGTTTGCATAATTATTCAATATTGTCATAAATAACAAGCTTCGTTTTCAATGTTCACTCTGCCCCTACCTCAACCCCAATTATTCTTTTCAAATAAAATTGAGCTACACAATAAAAAGCTTGGTAGAATATGATTAATTAACATCCATTTCCCTCAACAATGGAATCTTCCTATTCAGAAAGGGAAATCAAGTGGGAAATACACCTGCTGAACAAATTAGGCCAGGACGTCTCTCTCACTAAATACAAAGGTATTAAATTTATCACACTGGTATTCAAATGAAAAATATATACCTGTTGGTATTCTGCCTACTCCTGCTGAAATACTTACACAAAAGCAAGAGTAATAAAAGATTAAGCAAAACCTCCATTGTGCTTCTTTTCTGTGAAGTTGATCAGTTAAGTGCACTTAATGTAGGTATATTCCTGTGGGCTATATCTCTGCACACCAGGTAGGTCACTGTCATGGGCAACCTAAAGAAATCTGACACTTGAAAACACCTATGCCCAAGTTAGAGGTTTTTGGATCCTTTACCTTTAAAACTGAATGTTGAAGAGCCCTCAATCATTGGTAGCAATGCACACCAGAAACACTATTGTCACAGTTGCAGCTGTCTAAAGAATAAAATCCTGGAAGTCCACCTTCTGCTAATAGTTATGGTTGTCTTTGGTGTTTGGTATTCAAGCAGAAGTGTACATAGGCAGTAATTGTTCAAAGTGAGGACAGGAGAGGCAGACCTGTAACAAAATAAGGGCAGTGGATGCTTCAGTGATTAGAGGGAAAACAACCACCTCACATCTATTTGTACCAGGCTGGGGCTCGTACAAACAGAAAACCTCCAGATGCGTGAGCACAGACCGCTACACTCTGCTTCATATCACAGCACCGAACACAATGCCTGGCTCAGTAAATTTATTGCTCTCACTGAGACTTTTCATCACCCGCTAATACTTTATTTAATTTAGAAAATGGTAATATCTAAATTATTTTCAGATATAGAGAGAAAATAGCTTGATATCTGATCTTTTATGTTGAATTATTTCCTTAATATAGAGCATCTTGCTGTATGGGAGTAAAATTAACCACAAAGGTATGAAAAAGGAAATTAATGATAGTCAAACTAGAGCTAATCACTGAAGGAAAGGCTGACAAAAAAGAATGAGGGGCTATTTTCAGTGACCAAGATTTTGATGCTGAGTGTTACACTAGATAAGGGGCTCTGTTTTTTTAATCCTCACTTAATCATCATTAACAAGAATAGTCTAGTTTATAGCCTGTATCTTTTACTTGGTAATCTACATCTATAGGAGAGACCAGTATCAATAAAAGTGAAAGAAAGAAGAAATTCATGTTAACCTTTGTTTTAACCTTCCTTCTAAATATATTTTAAACCATAATTTCTAATAAAATGTATACTAATTATATTCTCACCCATTTTCAGCCAAAAGTCTTAATTTTAAAGGTAACTCTAATCTTGCAGAAAATTTTTGAAAAGGAAAAAAATCACAAACAGGAGATTAAAGGTCACCTGCAATATTACCTCAAAAATAATCACATGGCATGATGGTAGAGAAATGTATAAATGTACATTTAATGAATCACAATGCACATAATATAGGCACTATAGGTCTTGGCTATTGTTGCCATTCTATATTTTCTGTTTGGTAAGCTACATTTTTCACTTAAATATATACCCTGAGTATTACTTCATATCACTAAATATTTTCTAGAAAAATTATATTTAATGTCTAATAGCAGTCCATCCTGTTAATATTCTAATATACCATAACTTGTCAACTAAATGGAAGTTATATGGACCATTAGAGTGTGAATGAAGGACACTATCAGGGACCAAATCAAACCCTGCTTTAAAGACTCTAACATTGTGATAAATGACAGAGGATTAAGAGTTGATCTAGATCCAGACTGTTTCCTAGTTTGGCTCATGAGTTGGTAGAAGTTTCCTATTTTGTCCAGGTTGGTTAGAACAACTTCCCTCAATGTTGATTACAAATGTCTAACTAACATTCCCACCTACGCTGATAATGTCAGCTTCCCAATTAACATTCTAAAATAATTTAAAGAAAAAGTAAGTCAGGCTTTGCTATTTTGTTCCACCAAAAAAATGTACTGTTTTGTAGTATGTACCAAGTTTTATTTTTGTGTTAGCATATTTTTCATTTCTACTTTTTAAAATTTTTTATTATATTTTTTTCATTACCATTTAATCCCCTTATGCCCTCCGATCTCTGCAATCCCCTTTGCTCTCAAATTTGTCATCTTTTATGGAATATGACACATCATTAAACAGAAGAATTGCTTCCTACTTTACTGTATACTCTCAGCCACTTTATTCATATTAATACTAAGGCCAATAGTAGCTATTACAATTTTCTCATTATTTACCAACAAAATTAAGTAAATGGCAAATGATTATAATATGATCCTTCACTTGATTCAAACTGATTTTTTTATTGGATAAACTTTTTCATATATAACATTGGCTTATTTAACTTTATTTGTCTCACTATAGATTGCTGAAGATTTTCTTAAAGATACTGACATTAGATATGTTCATACCTGTACTAATTTCAAGATGCATCAGCTATTTCCGACATTTACCATCTACAATCTTAAATCCACCTTTAAGACTGGATTCATACGAACCCAATATTTGTGGATCTTTTTGATTCTTTGGCTTTCATGTCCTGATATGCATAGTCCTGAAAACTGGGAAAGAAATTGTGGGAGCTACGGCATTGGCACTGACCATTTCATCTTCCTGGGAGCCGTGAGTCCATGCAAGTCACAGAGAAACTCAATTATCGTGGTACTATCCCCAAGAGACTAATTTCTGATGGTGTTCTTTTGAAAAGAATGCAAAATAGCTAAATTTAAATTTGAGTACCAACAAAAAATAAATCAGATTTCTTGTGTCTCAGCACTTAAAAGCTCCCTGATGGGCTTTAAGCTAGTATCCACCATTATTGAGGGATAACTTGCACTTTATAAATCAGACACTTTTCATTTTAAAAAAGTGCTGGAAAAATATTGTAGAGTTGCATCTAAAACTCAAATTGTGTGGGAATGTAAAACCTTATCTTTGCCTTCAAAGGTGTTTCTAGTTTCAATCTGACTTTTCTGCTAAAACCAAAGACCTCTCTGTTAATTGTGATAAATGATTTTCCTTATCCCACAAGCCAAAGTCATCTTGATCAACACAACAATCATAGACTCTTTCTTTCATAAATTATTCCTTAATATCTAATAAGCTTAGCTCTGGATTAAATGTCACCCATTCCTTGTGTAACACAAGTCTTCATTCCTATTTCACAAATAAATTATGGAGAAATACAGGATGCTAAACCAAATTTGTGATTTTTATCTTCCAGCCATGGCACATTAACTTGATTGAAAGTAACACTTTGCAAAAAAAATTGCTTGGAAATGTGGACAAGACTGCAAAGTAAAACAATGTAGTCTTGAACTATTGAAGCAGGAAAGACTTGACAGGTCATGATCCTACAGAAAAGAAATGCCCTAAAAGGTGAGTACTATATGCAGTCCTGCAGCTCCTCTGCAAAAGTTAATACCTTATTAACCATAGCACTGTAGACATTTTGGGTCAAATAATTCTTTTTTTAAGGGAGTGGTCCTGTGTATTATGAGAAATTTAGCAGCCTCCTTAGTCTACCCACTGTATGCAAGTTGCACTATGATAGTTGTGATAACCAAAATTATCTCTTGGGCAGTGTGAAGGGTAGGGGTAAGGGCTAGACCCTAGTCAAGAACCACTGTTTTAGACCACTTGATAAATCAGTAGAAACACCTGAAAACTGGGGCAAAATATGTGATAATTTATGTAGGTTGTCTTTTCATTTGGTTGATTGTTTTATTTTCCTATGCAGAACCTTTTAAGTTAGTTGTGCTCTTACTAATTTTTGCTTTGTTGGTTGTGTTTTTGGTGTGATATTCAAAAAGAGTGTTGCCAATGTCAAGAAGCATCCTCCTGTGTTTTCTTCTAGGAGTTTTACAGTTTTGGGTCTTATACTTTAATCCATTTTGCATTAATTTTGTAGTAGTGTAAGATAGGGGTTCAAATGTACTGTTCTGTATGTGATTAGACACGTTTTCCAACAACATTTACTAAGGAGACTGTCCTCTCCCCCTGGAGTGTCCTTGATCACTTGTCAAATATTATAAGACTATATGGGAGGGTTTATTTCTTGGCTCCCAGTTCAGGTCCATTGATCTATTTCTATGACAGTTTCTTACTGTTTGGATTATTATAATAATGCCGTATAGATTGAAATCAGGAAGTGTGATACCTCCAGGTTATTCTTTCTCAAGATTGCTTTGGCTATTTGGGAGCTTTTGTAGTTTCATAGGAATTTTAGAATTGTTTTTTTCTATTTCTGTGAAAAAATAGTATTGGAATTATCATGGGGATTGCATTGAATTTATAGATGACTTTGGATAATATAGACTTTTTATACTATTAATCCTTCTAATTTATGAACATGGGGTTATCTTTCCATTTGTTTGTCTTCTTTAATTCATTTAATCAAAGGTTTATAGTACCAACCTTTAATTGTACAGATCTATCACCACCTCCTGTTAAATTTATTCTTAATGATTTAACTTTTTATATGATTATGAATGGGATTGTTTTATTTTGTTTTGAGATATTTGGTAGTTAGTATTTAAAAATACAATCTCTGTATGTTGATTTTTGTACCCTGCAATTTTATTGACTCTGTACATTATTTCTAACAGTTTTTGGTGGATTCATTAAAGTTTTCTGTATATAGGATCATATCTCCTGCAAAATAAGACAATTTTACATCTTCCTTTCTGATTTGTATGTCTTCAGTTTTTTAATTGTTTAATTTTTAAATCATTTTTTACTGTTATTCAATAACAGTTGTCTCAATTTTTCCCTCTTGGCCCTCTTCCACCCATCCCACCCCCCACTCCCACAGTCAATTCCCACACTGTTGTCCATGTCCATAGGTCATTCATACATGTTCTTTGTCTAGTCCCTTCACCTTCACTCTGCCATTGTCCCCCTCCACCACTCTCTTTGGTAACTTTCAATCTGCTTCATGTTTCCATGCCTGTGGTTCTATTTTATTCTTTAGTTAATTTCTTCCATTAGATTCCACTTATAGGTGAGATCATATGGTATTTGTCTTTAAACACCTGGCTTATTTCACATAGCATAAAACTCTCCAGTTCCATCCATCCTGTTTCAAAGGGTAGGAGTTCTTTCTTTCTTTCTGCTGGGTAGTATTCCATTTTTTAAATGTACCACAGTTTTTTTTATCCATTCATTTACTGATGGGAACTTAGGGTGTTTCCAGCATTTGGTTATTGTAAATAATACTGCTATGAATATTGGGGTGCATGGTTCCTTGTAAATTGGTGTTTCAGGATTCCTAGGATACAATCCCAGCAGTGGAATCACAGGATCAGTAGGCAGTTCCATTTTTAGTATTTTGAGGAAATTCCATACTGTTTTCCACAGTGGCTGCACCAGTCTGCATTCCCACCAACAGTGTACTAGGGTTCCCTTCTCTCCACAACCTCTCCAGCACTTGTTTGTTGATTTGTTAATGATGCCCATTCTGACTGGTATGAAGGTGTATCTCATTGTGGTTTTAATTTGCATCTCTCTGATGGCTAGTGATGTTGAGCATCCTTCATATGTTTGTGGACCCTCTGTATGTATGTCTTCCTTGGAGAAGTGTCTGTTCAGGTCCTTTGCCCATTTTTTATTGGATTGTTTGTCTTCCTGGTATAGAGTGATGTGACTTCTTTATATATTCTGGAGATCAAACCCTTGTCCAAGGTATCATTGGTAAATATGTTCTCCCATACCATTGGCTCCCTTTTAATTTTGCTGATGTTTGCTTTAGCAGTGCCAAAACTTTTTAGTTTGATATAATCCATTTGTATAATTTTTTCCTTTATTTCCTTTGCTCTAGGAGATATATCAGCAAAAATATTGCTGTTACGATATCTGAAATTTTCCTGCATATGTTTTTCTCTAAGACTTTTATGGTGTCAAGACATACATTTAAGTCTTTTATCCATTTTGAGTTTATTTTGGTATATGGTGTAATTGTGGTCTAGTTTCATTTTTGGGTTTTTTGTTTTTTGTTTTTTGTTTTGCATGTACCAGTCCAGTTCTCCCAATGTCATTTATTGAAGAGGCTATTTTTATTCTATTATATGCTTATGCCTCCTTTGTCAAATATTAATTGACCATAGAGACTTGAGTTTATTTTTGGGTTATCTATTGTATTTCTTTGGCCTATGTGTTTACTCTTATGCTACTACCAGATTGTTTTGATTACAGTGGCCTTGTGATATAGTTTGATACTACAGATTGTGATCCCTTCTACTTTGTTCTTCTCTCTTAATGTTGCTGAGGCTATTTGGAGTCTTTTTTGGTTCTGTATAAATTTTTGTAGTATTTGAAATATGCCATTGGTATTTTAATAGGAAATGCATCAATGTATAGATTTCTTTGGGTAGAATGGACATTTTAATGATGTTAATTCTTTTAATCTATGAACTTGGTGCATGGTTCTATTTATTTGTATCTTCCTTAATTTCTTTCTTCAGTGTTCTATAGTTTTCCAAGTATAGGACTTTTACCTCCTTGGTTGAATTTATTCCCAGGTACTTTATTTTTCTTTTTGCTGTAGTTATGGGATATTTTTCCTGGTTTCTCTTTCTGATATTTCATTTTACTACACAAAAATGCCATTGATATCTAAATATTGACTTTCTATTGCACTGTTTTGCCAAATTCACTTATTAGGTTGAGTAGTTATTTGGTAGAGACTATAGGGTTTTCTATGTAACTATTGTATCATCTGCAGGACATGACAGTTTCAGTTCCTCCTTTCTAATTTGTATGTCTTTTACTTCTTTTTCTTGTGTGATGGATGTGGCTAGAACTTCCTGTACTCTGTTGAATAAGAGTGGTGAGAGCAGATACCCTTATCTTGTTCCTGATCCTAAGGGGAAAGCTTTCAGTTTTTGCCCATTGAGTATAATGTTGTCTGTAGGTCCCTCATATATGGCTTTTATTATGTTGAGGTATTCTCCCTCTATTCCCAATTTGCTGAGTGTTTTTTTTATCAAAAATGGGTGCTGGATTTGATTTTATCAAATGCTTTTTCAGCATCTATTGATTTGATCATGTGGTTTTTGCCCTTTATTTTGTTTATGTGATGTGTTATGTTTATTGATTTGTAAATATTGTATCATCCTTGCATCCCTGAGATGAATCCCTCTTGATCATGGTGTATAATCTTTTTAATGTATTTCTGAATCCAGATTGACAGATTTTATTGAGGATTTTAGTATCTATGTTTATCAAAGATATTGGCCTGTAGTTTTCTTTCTTTCTTGTATCTTTAGCTGGTTTTGGAATTAGTACTATATTGGCCTTGTAAAAAGAGTTTGGGAGTTCTCCCTCTTTTTGAATTTTTTGAAATAGTTTGAAAAGTATGAGTTATTTTTTCTTTAAATGTTTGGTAAAATTCACCTGTGAAGCTGTCAGGTTCAGAACTTTTGTGTGCTGGGAGGTTTTTTTTTTTTATTACTGCTTCAATTTCACTCATTGTTATCAGTCTATTCAGACTTTGTGCTTCTTCTTGATTCCATTTGGGCATATTGTATATTTCTAGAAATTTGTCTATTTCATTCAGATTGTCCAATTTCTTTGAATATGGTTGCTCATAGTAATTTCTTACCATCTTTGTATTTCTGTGCTATCAGTTGTAACTTCTCTTTCATTTCTGATTTTATTTATTTGGGTTCTCTCTCTTTTTTTCTTGATGAATTTGGTTAAAGGTTTGTCAATTTTGCTTATCTTTTCAAAGAACCAGCTCCTGGATTAATTAATCACTTGAATTGTTCTTTTAGTCTCTATGTCATTTAATTCTACCCCAATCTGGATTATTTCCTTCCTTCTACTCACTCTGTGTGGTGTTTGTTGCTGTTCCTATAGTTCTTATAGATGTAGGGTAGGTTGTTTATTTGAGATTTTCCTATCTTCTTTAGGTAGGCCTGTATTGCTATGAACTTCCCTCTCAGTACTGCCTTTGCTGTGTCCCATAGGTTTTCAATTGTTGTGTGTTCATTTTCATTTGCTTCCAGATACTTTTTGATTTCTTCCTTGATCTCATTGTTGGCTCATTCATTATTTAATGTTATTTAGTCTCCATGTATTTTAATGTTTTTGAGTTTTTTCCTCGAGGTTATTTTCTAGTTTCTGCCTTCAATTTTTTTCTTGCTTGATTGCTCTTGAAAGACTTCCAGTACTGTGTTGAATAAGAGTGGTAAACGTAGACATCCCTATCTTTTTCACAATTTTAAGAGAAACATTGTAGTTTTTTGTCCATTGAGTGCAATGTTGGTTGTTTGTTTTTCATACATGGCCCTTATTAATTTGAGGTATGTTCCCTCTATTCCTACTTTGCTGAGAATTTTTATTATAAATGAGTGCTGGATTTTATCAAATACTTCTCTGCCTCTATTGATGTGATCATGTAGGTTTTACCCTTCAGTTTGTTTATGTGTATCATGTTTATTGTTTTGTGAATATTGTACCTACCTTTTGTCTCAGAATAAATCACTTGATCATGATGTATGATCTTTTAAATGTATTTCTGTATTTGATTTGCTAATATTTTGTTGAGAATTTTAGCATCTTATGTTCATCAGGGATATTATCCTAAAATTTTCTCTCTTTTTTGTAGTGTTTTTATCTGGTTTTAGAATAAGGGCAATGCTGACATCACAAAATGAGCTTGGAAGTCTTTCCTCCTGTTCAAATTTTTGGAATAGTTTCAATAGGTGTTAGTTTTCAGAAGGTTTGGTAAAATTCATCTGTGAAACTATTCCGTTCAGGACATTTGTTTGTTGGGAATTTTCTATTACTGCTTCAATTTCACTACTTGCAATCAAGCAGCACATTATATTTATCAGAGGCATTTTTTACTTGTTTTAACATCAAAGAGAGCCAATTTTTTTTCTGCCTGGCTGATACTCTTTTCTTGGGTTGGCTTGTCTAGTCATGTTTGTTACTTTCTATATTATTTTCATAATAAACTTGTTATATCCAGTGAAAGTCTATTGGTAATTTTATTGACAGTTACATTTACATTTTAGCTGATGGGTATTTATATTTTTATGATGTTTGTTATAATCAGAATATTAATTTTCTATCCATCTTTTCAAAACCACTTCTGTGTTTTTCTGAAATATTTAAAATGTTTCCTTCTACAGTTTTTGCATATTTAATTCTAAGTATTATCTTTTACCATTTTTTATAACTTTTTTGAGTATTTTTGACAATATGAAGTATTTTCTAATTTTTAAGACAGATTATTAAAATGTTTGTATTGGTTTTTACTCTTGGTAGAGTTTTTAAAAATTTTCTCTTGAATTTTCCAGACACTATCCAATAATCAGAAAATTAAATATTTTATTCTTTTTTCCAATTCTTATACCTCAAATTATTTTTTCTTATTGTTTTAAATGATGACTATAATTCAATGCTAAATTATAGGATGCTGCATCTTTTCCTTATTTTAGTAAGAATTGCTCTATTCTTTCTCAATATATCACATATTATCTTTACAACTGAGGTATATAGATTTTACAAGGTTAAAAATTTACCATAATTTTTAACAAATAGTAGACTTTTATTTATACTTTTAAATTCTATTTTATTGATTATACTATTACAGTTTTACTGATTTTTCCCCTTTGTCCCCCTCCAGTCCCTCAGACAATACCCACACCATTGTTCATGTCCATGGGTCTTGTGTATAAGTTTTTTGACTACTCCATTTCCTTTACTATACTTTATATTTCCATAGCTATTCTGTAACTACCTATTTGTACTTCTTAATCCCCTCACCTCGTCACTCACTCTCCTATACCCTCCTCCCACCTGGCAACCATTAAAATACTCTCTGTATCCATGATTCCATCTCTGTTCTTCTTGTTTGCTTTGTCTTTTTTACATTCAGTGGTTCATAGATTTGTATTTTTTGCCATTCCATTGTTCATAGTTTTGATCTCCTTTTTCTTAAACAAGTCACTCAATGTTTCATATAATAATGGTTTGGTGATGATGAACTCCTTTAGTTTCTACTGTCTGAGCATCTTTATCTGCCCTTTGATTCTAAATGATATCTTTTCTATGTAGAGCATTCTTGGTTATAGGTCCCTGCTTTTCATGACTTTGAATATGTCTTGACAATCCCTTCTATCCTGAAAAGCTTCTTTTGAGAAATTAGCTGACACCCTTATGGGAGCTCCCCTGTAGGTAACTGACTTCTTTTCTCTTTCTGCTTTTAAGATTCTCTCTTCATCTTTAACCTTAGGCATTTTAACTTTGATGCATCTTGCTGTGGGCCTCTTTGCATCCACCTTATATGGGATTTTTTGTGCTCCCTGGACTTCCATGTCTATGTCCTTCAACAAATGGAAGTTTCCTTTTATTATTTTTTTAAATAGATTTCCAATTTCTTGCTCTTTCTCTTGTCCTTCTGGAACCCCTACAATGCATGTTGGACTTCTTGAAATTGTCCCAGAGGCTGCTTATACTATCCTCATTTGGTGGGATTCTGTTTTCTTCTTGTTTTTGAGTAGTTGTTTTTTGGTTCCTTATGTTTCATATCATTGATTAGATTCTCAGCTTCATCCACTCCACTGTTGTTTCCCTGTAAATTGTTCTTCATTCCAATTGGTGTATCCTACCCTTCTGACTAGATTTTTTTAGACTGCTGAGGTCCTCACTAAGTTCCTTGAGCATCCTTATAACCAATGATTTGAAATCTGCAGCTAAGAGATTGATTACATCCATTTCTTTTAGCTCTTTTTCTGGAGTTTTGATTTGTTCTTTTATTTGGGCCACATGTCTTTGTCTCCTCATTTTGGCAGCCTCCCTTTGTTGGTTTCTATATATTACAAACAGCTGTTTTGACTCTGTGTCTTGGTAGTGTGGCCTAATGTAGTAGGTGTCCTGTAGGCTCCAGTGGCACACCCTCCTTTATCTCTCAAGCTGCATACACAAGGTTCACCCTTTGTGTGAGCTGGGCACACCCTCCTCTTGTAGTTGAGTCTTGGCTGCTGTTATCAGATCAATGGAACAGGTTTACCCAAGCCAGTCAGCTGTAAGGATTGGCTGTAACCACTTACCACTACCCTCCACCCTCCACCCTCCATGGAGGATCAGCTGTGCATGGGCAGGATGGTGGTGTTCCAGTGTGGTCTGTAGCTGTCCATTGGGTGTGCTGGCCCTGTGGTTTCCTGGGTGGTGTAGGCCAAGGTCAACCTCCACCTACATTTTGCGCAGGACCACCTTGCCTATGAAGCAATCTTAGCTATAAAACATTCTGAGATGGCTGCTATTTGTGTTGGGCTTGGAGATTCCTAGGCTAAGCCAAGCTGTGAATCTAGGCTGGCTGCTGCTAGTGCTGAGCCTGGGGCTCACTGAGGCCAACTGTTGAATGTTTAATAGCATTTAGGAAGTTGTGAAGTATGAGCCAAGAGCAGCTATTCATATGGAAGAGCTGTTCAGGTGGGCCCATAAATTGGGTGGAGCAGAGTCTCTGGGGATCTCCAAGGTGTATCAAATAGTGTTAGTCAGTTTGAGAGAGTCTCGGATACAGCACCAGCTTGCTAGCTCTGTGTGGGGAGAATTTAGCAAAGGGACAAGCCTTTGCTTGCCTCAATGCCAGATGCTTCAGTTTCTCCAGGTATACCACTGGTGCCTTTCAGGCTGCTACCCCAGTGCTGGAGCTCAGAGGGGAGTGAGTCTGAGTAGGTGAGTCCATGTGTGCATTCTTTAAGAGGAACTGCTTGGGGCTCCAGAAATTTTTTCCACTGACTCAATCCCCACTGGGTTTTGTAGCCACAAGTTGTGGGGACTTACCTTCCTAATACTGGAATCCTGGGCTGGGTGGCCCAGTGTGGGTCTGGGACTCCTTACTCCTATGATTTCCCTCCCAGATTTTTATCCACTACATGTGGGTGAGGGACAAGCCCATTCCACATCTGTGCTCCCTCTACCAGTCTGGATGGATGTGGTTTCTTTAATTCCATAGTTGTCAGACTTCCATTAACTCAATTTCTGGTGGTTCTGAGTCATGGCTGTTCTATATTTTAGTTGTAATTTTGATGTGGTTGTGCGAAGAGGCAAGCCATGTCATCCTACATTGCCATCTTGACCAGAAGTACAAAAAGTAGACTTTTATTAATTTTTTTTATTTTTATAGTATGAATTATATCAATTGGTATACTATACTAAATTATTTTCAGATTTTGGGGTTAAATTTTACTTGATCACTATATATTATTTTTAGTGATCTTTTAGGTTGTTCTAATAATATTTGACCATGATTAAGCGATATTGGAATGTACTTTTGTGGAATTTTGGGGAGTAAAACATCAATGTCTTCATTCACAAAAAAAGTTTTGAAGGTTTTTTTTTGTTTGTTTTCATATTTTTTTTTTACTTCTTAAAGTATGTAACAATTTAAGTGGCATTACAAGCATCTACTTTTGTATGTTTGGTAGAATTTCCCAACGAAACTTAATGGTTCTGTGTGAGGTGTAGCATTTTGGAACTAGTCTTTTTTTAATGTACATTTTTAAAATTTGAAAGTAAAATCACAATAGGTACAGAGATATTTTATTGATGCATTAATTATCACAGAGGCTGAAAAATAACAGTTTGAAATGCAGGTTTTCACTTTTACCACTGGCTCAAATTGCTACTCTTCATTTCAAATATTTCTTTCTAACGATGTTGCCCTAGAAAATAGTGACTCCATTTGGAAAAATTAATCTTCTTTCTTATTCATTACTTCTCTTATTGCAACTTTATTCTACTAGTACATTTAATGAATTCCTAATTATGTACCTAATTAATGCATAATACCACAATGTTTATTTCATCACTAGTGTTCCAAATATATGGAGTCTTTATGTGAACCTCAGAATCAAAGTCTTTTTTTTTTTTAATTTTTAACAAAATTTTCAATTACAGTTGACATTTAGTATTGTTTTATATTTCAGGCATACAGCATAGTGATTAGATATTTAAGTAATTTATGAAGTGATCCCCCTGATAAGTCTAGCACCTACTTGGTGCCATGCATAATTGCCACAATATTGTTGACTATATTTCCTATGCTATACTTTATATCTTTATGACTATTTTGTAACCACCAGTTTGTACCTTTTAATCCTTTCACTGTTTTCACCCAAGTGTCCAACTCCACAGTCTCACAATCATCAATTGGATTCCTGTACCTATGTTTCTGTTTCTATTCTGTTTGCCTATTTTGTTCTTTAGATTCCACATATAGTGAAATTATATGGTATTTGTCTTTCCATACCTGACTAATTTCTCTTAGTATAATACCATCTAGGTCTATCCATGTTGGTGCAAATGGTAAGATTTTATTCTTTTCTATAGTTAAGTAAAATGCCATTATATATATGTATCACATCTTCTTTATCCAATCATCTGTTGATGGGTCTTGGGTTACTCCCATACCTTGTAAATAATGCCACAATGAACATAAAAAATGTCCTATATCTTTTGAATTAGTTTTTGGGCATCTTCAGATAAATACTCAGAAGTAGAATTGCTAGGTCATAAATTAGTTCTGTTTTTAATTTTTTGAGGAAACTTCATACAGTTTTTCATAGTAGCTGCACCAACCTGCAACCCCACGAACAGTGCATGAGTGTTCCCTTTTGTCCCTACCTCAGTCAACACTTGTTATTCATTGATTTATTGATGATAGCCATTCTGGTAAGATAACTCATTGTGATTTTATTTTGAATTTCTCTGATGATTAGTCATGTTGGGCATTTTTTCATGTCTGTTGGCCATTTGCATGTCAGAACCCACACATTGTTTCTTGACTCTGGATGTTTTTGCTTCCAAATTCAGCCTCAGATATGTCACATGTTAAATGTGGTACATTTGTCCTCTCTTGGTTTATAGCCTTCTTATTTTATTTGCTTTTCTACTGAGCATATTGGAACTTAGGAGATCCACCACAAAGGCAAAGGAAATACAGGGTTATAATAAATGATGTGTGGCAAAATGCCCACAACTATACAGATATCTCAAGAAAGAAAAAAAAATGGATTGATCACCTGTTGGAAGGAGGTGGAATAGTTTATCATCTTGTCTGGATTCCATAGTGACATATGCCACAAAAAACAACCTTCATCACAACTAGGTGAGAAGATAAGACAAAATATCTTTCTGCTACCAGCTCTCCATACTTGCCAATCTGATTTGTCATCTAAGACAGACCATTATTTTAGAAGGTATTGTTTTGTTTTTGCATCAAGATATCGGGTGATGTCAAATAGATATTGTATTGATAACTTACAGAAATTTAAAGTATAAAAAATGAAAAAAGAGGTTGCTAACTCAGATTTTTAAATATCAGTTATTTTATTTTTCTCTGTTCCTGATACATAAAAGAAAAAAGTCATCAATAATTCCCAATTTGATAGCTGTTATGTATTATTTTTATTAATTCACTGAAAACAAACTCAGTGATATAATTGTCACATTTGTGTCCATGTATTTTAATGTTGATGTTTTAATTTTGAAGAACATTTGCTATTAGGAACTTTCCTTCCTCAGCTAACACAATTGGAAAATGACCTTCCCCATGAAAATCACATATATGTACTCATGTATGATAATTCTAAATATTTTTCTGACTTCTTTTTATACAAAGAAACCAAGAGCTTTTTCTATGAATTTTTTTCTTTGCTCAGGCATACATCTGCTCAGTGCAAAACTTCTTTCTAATTTTTAAGTTAGTCAAGGTCAAAAAGATATCTCAAAATTATAGAATGTGATCCTTTCTAATTACTGAACAATGTTCAATACCCTATGAAACTATAAAATCCAACATTATTTTAAAGCAATCTGTAAATTATTAATTGTGATGTAGATAAAGGGGAATTCAGTTTTCTTTTATTTTTTGATATCAGGGTAGAAATGAATATTCATGGGCCTGAGCAATTAAAATAGGTGGAAGTTATGTCTTTCAGGATTTCTGAATGACTTATATTGATTCAAGGATTAGAGCAAAATACATGGTGTTCAATCTCTAAATTTGTTCTTCTACTACTTTCCCTTTTAAAAATAATGTTTTCTGCACTGGCTGATGTGGTTCAGTGAATTGAGCACCAGCTTGCGAAACAAAGTGTTGTCTGTTCGATTCCCAGTCAGGGCACATGCCTGGGTTGTGGGCTAGATCAGGCTCCCAGTAGGAGGCATGCGACAGGCAAGCACACACTGATGATTCTCTCCCTCTCTTTCTCCTTCTCTTCCCCTCTCTCTAAAAATAAATAAATAAAATATTTTTTAAAACATAATGTTTTCTATTCATTCAACAAATATTTAATAAGCATACATTTTGCTTCACTTGGAAATATACATGTTTACATCTTTGTTGTTAATGATGCATTTGGATTGTTGTAGATTTAATAACTGTGAAATAATAAATTCTGATTCAATTTTATGCTCTCTAGTTAATAGGTAGCATACAAATAATGAAATAGTTCCAGACCAGTGAGTTGAGCTTTTTTCACATTGCTATTGAAAGTATAAGTGAACGCAAAGAACAATCTGAAAATAAGAGTCAGGATACTCAAATGTTTATAAACTTTGACCTACTAATTCTTATCATAGAACTCTACCTCAAAAATGCGGAAAGTCAGATAATGCTTTATGTCTAAAGAAGTTCAATATTATTTAATTTAAAATGGGTAATAAAGTACATGTTGAACATTAAGGACTAAGTTAATACTATATATCTGAATTTCTCTACTACATAGTTAAGTGCAAAGGTCGCCTTAGCTCCTGAGGCCTATTTCTACTTGAGTCAAAATTTTAAAATCAGAAGCAAGAGCTTGCAAACTCAAAGTAATGCCCCAGCTAAATGCACTGCCTCAACCCTGATAACTAAATGCCAGCTCACTGGATACTCTTTATGCTCCTTGGACATGCCAAACATTACTACCTCAGAGTCATTGCACCCCAGTTACTCTCATATTATTCATTTCATTATCTTTATTACTGTTAACACTTTGAAATTATCAGACTGATATATTTATTTCTTATCTGACTCCTGCTACTGAAATATAAACTGTGTGTACATGAGAGTCTGGCATATTCTCTTCATTACTGTAAATTATCATCAACATATTTCTTGATATATTATAGGACAATATAGGATATATTAATCATATATTATGTTTAATAAATATAAAAGTGTGAATAAAAATTACTAATAGGATATCATAGAACTATTAAAGTACTTGTGATATTTCAGAAAAAAAATTAGGAAAATAATGAGTGTTCAGCAAAATTGTAGTTATATGAAAACATTAATATGTTAAGGGTGATAACTTAGAGAAGTATTAAAATATGAATTTTGCTCTCCATACTTTTCCTTATTTGCTAAATTCTCTATAATGGGTATTATTACTTTTTTAATCAGAAAAGTAAATAATATTTAAAGCTAGCAGTAATATGGTAGAAAAATAATATGATTGCAGATATTTCTCAGTTTTAACTACTTAATATATGCTCATTGAATAATAAATAACTACTACAGCACTTAAAAATTTTAGGAGAAATAAACATATAACATTGAAACAAAGATGTTCACTAGTACTAACGATGTGCACTAGTACTAAAAGTATCTCCATAGAAATCAGAAAGATTATCAGATCCTTGGTAGATGATACAAAATGTTCAAATTGTTATAACTAATGTTCAAAAGAATGTTGTATGAACATAAAAAGTTAATTTATTTTAATATTTATAATACAGAGATTGTTTATATCAATTTATGAATAAGAAAAATTTATAAAGATAGACTATAACAAACTGTTGTTGAAGTTATTTAAAATAAAACTATACATATCTCTTTGCCATTGTATCTGTAACATCCTTATAAAATGAATGATAATTGGATGCAATTCTCTTGTCATGATTAGTTGTAAAATAACATGGAGACAAAGACCTAGGAATAAATCACAATTACCTTCTCTTCCGGAGATCTAGTCACTTAAATATTTGTTATTTTAAAATCTAATTATAATAAATACTAAAATTTTCAAAACATTTGTTGCCTAAATTCACCAGGAGCATTTTTGAGTGACTTGTATATATAATCAATAATTTCTCTAAGTGATATCATCCACAAATTTATTCAAATTAAATTATTTAACACATTCAGTATTACATTGACCAAGCAATTATGGGCTTGTAAAATGAGTAATCCCAGGGTAACTTTCAGAAAAATAATAAGTGCACTGTATTGGAGTTTAGGAATATAATTATACTGTTATTGTGCTCAACCAAGCATCATCAAAGAGAATAGAGATTAAGGTACATTAAGCATGGCATTACTTTGCTAGCTGAGTTTTTTTCTTATAAAAGTATTCAGCACAGAAAAGATTTGTGCAGTCAATTAAAACTTACATATTTAAGAAATTATATTTGTTTAATCACTTGAAAGTTACTAATTTTTTACAGTCCTTTTACATTAATGAACAAATGCAGAAAAAATTTTTGAGGAAAGTAAAATTACTCATTTCATACCATAAAATTCTAAAGTCAGTTTTCATAAAAATTAAAATTTGCACATATTTTAATAATTAATGAGAGGAATTATTTCTGGGGTTGTCACTAATTATCTTAGTTTTCCTTAATAACGAACCTCAATGTTGTCCAAGTCAGCAATGTGTTCAAATCAAATAACTAGTCATTTCTTTTGAAAGTTGGATTCATTCATTATTCTCAGTGATTACTAGGAATTAAGATGCAGTTGAGGTCAACCAAACCAGAAAGAAGAGTTTCCCATGTGAATGAGGTGACACACTGTGAAATCAGTAGGAGATAAGCTTTAATTGCCTAGTAACTATTTTCTGTTGTGTAATAGTTCATTTTTATCCTGCCCACGATTCATGTAACTTCTTTTAGATTTAATTATATTCATTATTTCTTAAATCTTTCTTGGGTCATTTTTCTCCAACTTTGTTGCAATGTTAACATATAGCATATGTAAACTTAAGGTACATAATGTGATGATTTGATACAAATATATATATTACAGAATGATTACCACAATAATGTTAATTAACACCCCATTCCTGGGAAGGGTAGGTAGGAGTAATTACATTTATTACATTATTTGGGAGGATAACATTGTTTATATTATATATTGCAGGATAGATGTTTTATTTATTTCAGCTCTGATTATTGTCATCAGATTTTATTAACTTTGGACTTAGGTGATTATTTTTCTAGTTCTCTGAAGTATAAAGTTAGGTTATTTGAGATCTTTCATTTTCTAAATGTAGGTATTAACTTTACTCTTAGAACTGTTTTTGCTGTATCACATATGTTTTGATATATTTTCATTTTTATTTGTTTCAAGATATTTATATTTCTTTGACCATTGGTAGTTCAGGAGCATGTTGTTTAATTTCCACACATTTGTGAATTTTCTTTGTTTTTTTTTTTTTTTATTTCTAGTTTCATACCATTGTGGTAAGAAAAGATACTGGAATGGTTTCAATCTTCTTCTGTTTGCTAAGTCTTGTGTTGTGACTTATGATATTTGCTGAAGAGTGGTCTGTGCACTATAGAAAAGAATGCATATGCTGCTGCTGTAGAGAAAAATTTTCTTTATGTGTCTGTTAGTTCTGTTTGGTATATAGTTCACATCCAGTGATTCTTCATTGGTTTTATTGATTTTTAGTCTGCATGATGTATCCCATATATCCATTGTTGAAATTGAGGTAGTCAAGTGGCTTACTATTATTTTATTGTTATGTTTCTCCCTTTTAATGTGTTAGTATTTCTTAATAGATTAATGTCCTCCAATATTGCATGCATATTTATTTATGACTTTTACATCCTACTGATGAATTGAAATATAGCTGCCCTACTCTCTTTTGGTTTCTATTTGCATGGAATATCTTCCTCCCAATTTCATTTCAAGTCTATGTGTGTCCTGAAAGCTGAGGTACGTCACTTGCAGACAGCATATTATTAAGTCATTTTTGTTGTTTGTTGTCGTTTTTGTTGTTTTAATCCATTCAGCCACTCTAAGCCTTTTGGTTGAAGAATTTAGTCCATTTACATTTAAAGTATTGATAGGTAAAGACGTACTAATATCATCTTATTATTTTCTGGCTGGATCACTGCCACAGAAGTCTCCTAGGGCCGTGGCACATGCCTGGGAGTCCCCTTGGGCCCTGGAGGTCAACCTGGAGCTGCGCAAGCTGGCTTAAGGGTCTGCTGTGAAGTTGGACACTCACTCTCTTTCTTCCATGAAGAGGGTATCTGACTTTCTGTTGGGCTGCCTAGTCTTGAAGAAAGAATGATAGGGCAAATGTGAGTCTATTGTTCCTATTCTCCTCAACATATCCTTTTATTATTGATGTGCTTTACCCAAGTGTTGTAATATCTCACTTGGATCTTTGGGTTCTTATAAAGATATTTTTGTTTGCACGATAGATGTTCAAGTTAATTTTTGTGAGGTGGGGAGGGAAAAAGCAATCAAAATTGCTATGCTACCATTTTGCTATTTATTTACAGTTTGATATAAAATCTGCTTGTGTCATAGTCCACTAGTCTTATTTTATGAATTATTAAACCACACTAAACAACTTCATTTAAACCTTTTCTTATAAAATTGTGTGAATGCATCATTTTTCATAACTAGTACAGTTAAACCACTAATCTATTTTCATTTACATGAGAAATTCCAAGAATGTCTAAATTTAAAAGGGATTATTCTTTGTACTATATCATCTGATGAAATATAATAATCCCTATAATTTGGTTCCAAATTCTAAGAATTGGTACCAGTATATGTTGCTCAAAGTTAGCTATGTAAAATCCAGTATTTGTGATTACTTTTAATATATTTAATAACTATAATTTGAAATGATGAGTTTTCCAATTGGAAATAATACTTAAACCAAAATATAATTCACATAATGGGTTTTTATGAGAAATATTATATACATAAATTGAATATGCATTGGCTTTTTAAAGAAATTGCTGTATACTCTTACATACAGTATATTTTTCTTTAGTATTTCCATTTAATAAGAAATATAACTATAAAAATATATTTCTAATGCAAACAAGTATGATAGTCAATAAGTGACTTTGTATATCTCAATTAAAAACATTTTGAAATTATTTCTAAATAATTTTTCATAAAAATGAATATGTATTGGGGTAGTTCTTAAAATCATCAAACTCACTTTTAAGCCTGACTCTCAATTGTTACATATGTTTTGTGATTTAACCTTGTAAAGCTTTGTTGTGCTTTTTACAAGAAATGCAGTTATCCAATGGAATAGCAGCTTCAGAACTCTGGGTTTATCCTTTTTTAGAACCCATAATCTGTAGTATAATACTTACTACTAAAATATGACTGCATTACTTTTAACACGTTTTTTTAATTCTTACCCAAGGATATGGTTATTGATTTTAGAGAAGGCAGGAGAGAGAGAAACATCGATGTGAGAAACATTAATCAGTTGCCTCCAAAAGCCTCAACTGGGGATCAAACCCACAACCTTCTATGCGCTGACAGGAAATCAAACCCTTCACCTTTTGGTGCATAAGGTGATGCTCCAACCCAAGCAGTATTGCATTATATTTTAAAGACTAAAAACAGAAATACTATTTCCACTCACACATTCTTCTACTCAAAGTACAATGAGTAATAGAGGGAAGCTGGAAATATTTGTGAAAAATAATAAAATCAATTACTAAATGCACAAAATCAACTCAATGCAGTGTAAATTGTGTGACATAAATTATCATATTCTAAGTTTTTGCACAATAATGTGAATACATAGCTAAGATTTGGGAAAATATATGTACTATTTATAAATAGGCCTGCTTTGTTTTCTTTGACTATATGTATGTGTTTTCTGAACATTTTAAAAATATTAGGAAAATACTAATTAAATGATTGTGTATTAGATTAAGTATAATGTATCATTTCAGGAATATTTACCTATTTGAATGCTAGCACATTAAGAATCATTGTAGATTATTACAATATTTGTTACTAAATATATGATTTGTCATAAAATTTTACTTTATTATGTTTATAATATAATGCATGAAAATATAACCTGGCAACAATTCTATAAACAATGACAGTGTGTGTCATATAAATGCATTTGGTTATTTCCTGTCTTAGGGACATTCAGTTGTAACTTGGCGGTTATTAAACTGGTCTCTTATGACAACATAATTTCAGCGACAATAGCCTATTCCATTATTAAATGTCCAGATACTGAGTAGAAATTCTTGATTTCCATACCAACATCTGTCAGTTTTCCTCGTTTAAGTGGCAACTCTATCCTTTCAGATTCTCTAATTTATTGTCTGTTTTTTCAAAATACTTTAATTTTTAGAGTAATTCTATTTTTTAAGATTTTATTATTTATCTTCAGAGAGAGGGGAAGGGAAGGAAAAAGAGAAGGAGAGAAACATCAATGTGTGGTTGCCTCTCATGCACCGCTCACTGTGGACCTGGCCTGCAACCCAAGCATGTGTCCTAATTGGAAATCAAACCTGCAACAGTTTGGCTCGCAAGCTGGCACTCAATCCCCTGAGGAACACCAGCCAGGGCTTAGAGTAGTTTTAGATTCACAGGAAAAATAAGCTGAAGGTAGAGATTTCTTATATACTCACTACCCCCATTTAAGCAAAGCATATCAGGATGGCTTTCCAAAGTACTTTGCGACTGTTGGTAAACCTACACTGACACATCATTATACCCAAGGTCTCTAGTTTATATTAGAGTTCAACTCTTGATGTTGTACATTTTATGGGTTTGCACAAATGTATAATAACATATATTCACTGTTATAATATCTTATAGAGTGGTTTCATGTCTTAAAAGTTTTCTGTGCTTGCCCTGACCAGGTGGCTCATTTGGTTGAAGCATTGTCCCATACACCAAAAGGTTGCAGGTTGGATTCCCCATCAGGGCATATACCTAGGCTGTAGGTTCAATCCCCAGTCTGGGTACAGATGAGAGGCAACCTATCTACGTTTCTCTCTCTCTCTCCCTTCCTGTCTCTCTCAAATCAATAAACATCCCAGATGAGGATTTAAAAAATTATTTGTACTACCCTATCCATCCCTTCCCTGTAATCCCAGGCAGCCACTGCTCTATTACTATTGTCAAAGTTTTGCCTTTTCCATAATATCATATATCTAGAACCACACTGTACACAGCTTTTTTTTTGGATTGGCTTCTTTCATTTACTAATCTGTTTTTAAGTTCCCTCCATTCTTTTCATGGCTTGATAGATCATCTTTTGTGTAGTGCTAAATCATGTTCCATTGTCTGGATATACCACAATTTATGCATTCACTTACTAAAAGATATCTTGGATGATTCCAAGTTAAGGCAATTATAAATAAAGCTGCTATAATTATTCGTGTACAGGTGTTTGGGTGACTATAAGTTTTCAACTAACTTGTTTTGTAAATACCAAAGAGTATAATCGCTGAATCATATAGTAAGACTATAGTTGCTTTTATAAGAAACTGCCAAAATGTCTTCCATAGAGGCTCTATCATCTTGCATTCCCATCTGCCATGAATGAGAGTACATGTCCTTCTGCATCCTAGCCAGGATTTGATGTTATCAGTGTTCTAGATTTTGGTCATTCCAATGGGTGTGTACTTGTATCTCATTATTTTAACGTGCACATCCATGATGACAAAATGTGAAGCATCTTTTGATGTACTTATTTGCCATCTGTAAATCTGTTTTGGCAAAATGTCTATTACAGTCTTTGGCCCATTTTATCACCAGATTGTTTGCTTTATTGTTAAGTTTTAACAGTTCTTGGTATATTTGGGATAATGATCTTTTCTCAGATGTGTCTATTGTAAATATTTTCTCCCAGTTGGTGGCATGTATTCTTATTTCTTTTCATATTATCATTCACAGAACAGAAGTTTTCAACTTTAGTAAAGGCCAGCATATCAATCAAGTATTTCATGGCTAGTGCCTTTGGTGTTGTATCCCAAAAGTCATCACCATACCAAAGGTCATGTAGAATTTCTCCTTTCTAATCTGCTAGCAGTTTTATAGATTTGGTTTTCTGCCTTCAATTTCTTTCATTATTGTCTTATCATTTTCAGCTTATAGCTGTCTTTCAATTTCTTGGTTAAATTTGTGGGTATTTTATTCTTTTTGATGCAATTTAAATGTATTTGCTTACTTAGTTTCTCTTTCTGATAGTTCATTATTAGTGTATAGATATGCAAATGAATTTTGTATATTGATTTGTATCCTGAAATTTTACTGAGTTAATTTATTAGTTATAATAGTTTTCAGTGGTATTTTAATGATATTTAAAATTTTTATTTTCCACTGTTATTACATAGAAATATAATAATTTTGTATACTGAGTTGGTAATCTGCCATGTTGCTTGCTTAACTAGCAACATGGCAGATTATGATGTTGCTAGTTAAGCAAGCATATTAACTTCTAGTAGTGCTTTTGTAGAGCCATCAAATTTTCTGTACAGATAATCTTGCCATCTAAAAGTAAATGCTTTTATTTCTTCCTTTTCCATGGGATACTCTTTAATTCTTTTTTTTTTAATTTATTTTAATTGTTGTTCTGGTACAGTTTTCTGTCTTTTACTCCCATCCCAGCCCACAGCCCCAGCCCTCCCCACCTTCCTCCCATTTCCACCCCCCTAGTTTTTACCCATATGTCCTTTATACTTGTTCCTGTAAACCCTTCCCCTTTTCCCCTGATCTTCCCTGCCCTCTCCCCTCTGGTGACTGTCAGTCTATTCTCAATTTCAGTGTCTTTGGTTATATTTTGCTTGTTTGTTTGTTTTGTTGGTTAGGTTCCTGTTAAAGGTGAGATCATACGGTATTTGTCTTATACTTCCTGGCTTATTTCACTTAGCATAATGCTCTCCGGTTCCATCCATGCTGTTGCAAAGGGTAGGAGCTCCTTCTTTCTTTCTGCTGCATAGAATTCCATTGTGTAAATGTACCATAGTTTTTTGATCCATTCATTTACTGATGGGCACCTGGGTTGCTTCCAACGCTTGGCTATTGTAAATTGTGCTGCTATGAACATAGGGGTGCATAGGTTCTTTTGGACTGGTGTTTCAGTGTTCCTAGGATATAATCCTAGCAGTGAAATTGCTGGGTCAAAACGTAGATCCATTTTTAGTTTTCTTTGAAAATTCCATACTGCTTTCCATGGTGGTTGTACCAGTCTGCAATCCTACCAACAGTGCACTAGGGTCCCCTTTTCTCCACAACCTCTCCAACACTTGTTGGTTGTTGCTTTGCTTATGATGGCCATTCTGACTGGTGTGAAGTGGTATCTCATTGTGGTTTTATTTTGCATCTCTTTGATAGCTAGCAATATTGAGCATCTTTTCATATGTCTCTGGATCCTCTGTATGTCCTCCTCAGAGAAGTGTCTGTTCAAGTCCTTTGCCCATTTTTTAATTGGATTGCTTGTCTTCCTGGTGTTGAGTCATATCAGTTCTTTACATATTTTGTAGATCAAACTCTTGTCCAATGTATAATTGGCAAATATGTTTTACAATATAGTGAGTTCCCTTTTCATTTTGATAATGGTTTCTTTAGCCATGTAGAAACTTTTAAATTTGATGTAGTCCCATTCATTTATTTTTTCCTTTATTTCCTTTGCCCTAGGAGATATATGACAAAAATATTGCTGCATGGGATATCTGAAATTTTCCTGCTCATGTTTTCCTCCAGGACTTTTATGGCACCATGACTTATATTTACATCTTTTAATCATTTTTAGTTTATTCTAGCATATGGTGTAAGCTGGTGGTCTAGTTTCATTTATTTGCATGTACCAGTCCAGTTCTCCCAACAGCATTTATTGAAGAGTCTATCCTTATTCCATTGTATGTTTTTATCTCCTTTGTCAAATATTAATTGACTAGAGACTTGGGTTTATTTCTGGTCTCTCTATTCTGCTCTGTTGATCATTGTGTCTGTTCTTATGCCAGCACCAGACTGTTTTGATTACAGTGGCCTTGAAGTATAGTTCGATATCAGGTACAGTAATCCCTCCTATTTGTTCTTCTTTCCCAAGATTGCTGAGGCTATTTGGGATCTCTTTTGGTTCCTTACAAATTTTTGAAATATTTGTTCTAGATCTGTGAAATATGCCATTGGTATTTTAATAGGAAATGCATTGAGTCTATATAAATCGCTTTGGGTAGTATGGACATTTTAATGATGTTAATTCTTCCAATCCATGAACACAGCATATGTTTGCATTTATTTGTATCTTCCTTAATTTGATTCTTCAGTGTTCTATAGTTTTCCAAGTTCAGGCCTTTTACCTCCTTGGTTAAGTTTATTCCTAAGTATTTTATTTTTCTTGTTGCTATAGTGAGTGGGATATTTTTCCTAGTTTTTCTTTCTGATAATAATGCCATTGATTCTGAATATTGACTTTGTATCCAAATATTTTGTGAAATACACTGTTAGATCAAGTAGTTTTTGGTGGGTTTTCTATATACA
The DNA here is from genome assembly GCA_004027475.1 of Anoura caudifer. Classification (NCBI taxonomy): domain Eukaryota; kingdom Metazoa; phylum Chordata; class Mammalia; order Chiroptera; family Phyllostomidae; genus Anoura; species Anoura caudifer. The sequence goes on from PVKU01002982.1 coordinate 60,572, forward strand.
CTATCATGTCATCTGCACATAATGACATTTTCATTTCCTCTTCTCCAATTTGGATGCCTTTTATTTCTTTTCTTGTCTGATCACTGTGGCTAGAACTTCCAATACTATGTTAAATAGAGTGGTGAGAGCAGACACCCTTGTCTTTTTCCTGATCTTAAGGGAAAAGGTTTTAGTTTTTGCACATTGAGTATAATGTTGGCTGTAGGTTTTTCATATATGGCCTTTATTAAGTTGAGGTATGCACCCTCTATTCCCACTTTGCTGAGTGTTTTTTTTTTTTTTAATCAAAAATGGGTACTGGATTTCATCCAATGCTTTTTCAACATCTACTGAAATATGATCATGTGGTTTTTGTCCTTTATTTCATTTATGTGATGTATTATGTTTATTGATTTGTATATATTGTTCCATCCTTCCATCCCTGGGATGAATCCCATTTGATCATGGTGTGTGATCTTTCCAATGTATTGCTGAATCCAGATTGCCAATATTTTGTTGAGGATTTTAACATCTATGTATATCAGAGATACTGGTCTATCTCTAGGTTAGGTCTACAGGTTTCTATTGGTCTATAATTTTATTTCTTTGTATTGTCTTTACCTGGTTTTGGAATTAGGACAATACTAGCCTTGTAAAAGAGTTTGGGAGTCTTCCCTCTTCTTGAATTTTTTTTTGGAATAGTTTGAGAAGGATAGGAGTTAGTTTTTCCTTAGATGTTTGGTTAAATTCACCTGTGAAACTGTCCTTTTTAAGGCTTTTGTGTGCTGGGAGTTTTTTGATTACTGCTTCAGTTTCACTCACTGTTATCAGTCTATTCAAGTTTCTGTTTCTCTTGATTCAGTTTTGGAAATTTGTATGTTTCTCGATGTTTGTCCATTTCATCCAGGTTATCCAATTTCTTGGCCTATATTTCATAGTAATTTCTAACAATGATTTGTATTTCCGTGGTGTTGGTTGTAACTTCTTTTTCATTTTTTATTTTATTTATATGGTCTACTCTCTTTTTTTCTTGATGAATCTGATTAAATGTTTGTCAGTTTTATCTTTTTTAAAAACCTGCCCCTGGATTTAATGATCCTTTGATTTTTTTTTTTTTTAATCTTTGTCATTTAATTGTGCTCTGATGTTGATTATTTCCTTCCTTCTACTCACTCTGGATGTTATTTGTTGTTGTTCCACTAGTTCTTGTAGATATATGGTTAGGTTGTTTATTTGAGATTTTTCTGTCTCCTTTAGGTAGGCCTGTATTGCTATGAACTTCCTTCTCAGTATTGCCTTTGCTGTGTCCCATAGGTTTTGGGTTGTTGTGTATTCATTCTCATTTGCTTCCAGATACATTTTGATTTCTTCCCTGATCTCATTGTTGACCCGTTGATTATTTAATAACATGTTAGTCAGTCTCCATGTATTTGTATGTTTTATGATTGTTTCCTTGTGGTTAGTTTCTAGTTTCAATCCATTGTGATCTGAGCTCATTGCTTGATATGATTTCAATTTTATTGAATATGTTGAGGCTTCTTTTGTTTCCTACTGTGTGGTCTATCTTTGAAAATGTTCCATGTTCATTTGCAAAGAATGTTATTTTTCTTCTTTAGGGTGAAAGGTTCTATATATATCGATTAAGTCCATTTCATCTATAGTGTCATTCAGTGCTACAACATCCTTGTTGATTCTTTGTTTGGAAAAATCTATCTGTTGTTGACAGTGGGGTGTTGAAATTCCCTATGATGACTGTGTTATTTTTAATATCTTTCTTGAAGTCCTCTAAGATTTTCTTTATATATTTAGGTGGTCCTATGTTGGGTGCAAATATGTCTCCGAAGGTTATATCATCCTGTTGGACTACTCCCTTAAGTACTACGCAGTGGCCTACTTTGTCCCTTTTTATGGCCTTTGTTTTGAGTTTATTTTGTCTGATATAAGTATTGCTACCCCAGCTTTGTTTTCATGTTCTTTCACTTGGAATATTTTTTCCGTCCTTTCACTTCAACCGGTGTAGATCTTTTGTTCTGAAATGGGTCTCTTGTAGAGAGCATATAGATGAGTCATTTTTTCTTATCCATTCAGTTATCCTGTGTCTTTGATTGAAGCACCTATTTGTTTTATGTTTAAGGATATTATTGATAGGATATTCATTGCCATGTTTTCTATACCTCGCTCTCTCTGTCTCATTTCTTCTTTTTATAGCAGTCCCATTAGCATTTCTTTCAGGGCTGACTTGGTAGAGATGTACTCTTTTAGCCTTGTTTTGTATGGGAAGCTCTTTATTTCATGTTCTATTTTAAGTGAGAGCCTTGCTGGATACAGTAGTCTTGATTTTAGGTCCTTGTCTTTTATTACCTGGATTATTTCATGCCAGTCCCTCCTGGCTTGTAGTATTTCTTTTGAGAAAGCAGCTGACAGCCTTATTGGAGCTCCCTTATATGTTACTAGCTCTTTCTCTCTTGCTGCCTTTAAGATTCTCTCTTTGTCTTTAAATGGCCATTTTAATTATGATATGTCTTGCTGCAGGCCTCTTTGGGTTCACCTTGATTGGGACCTTCTGTGCTTCCTGAACTTGCATGCCTTTTTTCATCACCAAGTTAGGAAAATTTTCTGTCATTACTTTTTCAAACAGGTTTTCTATTCCTTGCTCCTCTTCTTCTCTTTCTGATATTCCTATGATACAAATGTTGTTATGTTTTATGTTGTCCTAAAGCTCCCTTAAACTATCCTCATTCTCTTTTAGTCTTTTTTTGTTTTGTTTTGTTCCTCTGATTGGGTATTTCTTTCTACCATGTCTTCCAGCTTCCTCATGCTTTCCTCTGCTTCATCTGCCAACTTTTAATTCCTTCTAGTATATTTTTCATTTCAGATATTGTGTTCTTCATTTCTTCCTGGTTCTTATTCATAGTTTCTATATTCTTTTTCATGCTGCTGTAGTTCTACCCATTAAGTTCCTTGTAGGTCCCATAAAGTTCCTTGTATTTTTCACTGAGTTCCTTGTGCATCCTTATAACCATTATTTTGAATTCTGTGTCTGATAGATTGCTTGCCTCATTTCATTAGCTCTCTTTCTGGGAATTCCTCCTTTCCTTTCAGTTGGTGATTATTTCTTTGTCTCCCCATCTTAGGTGAATCTTTTTCTTTATTTCTGCATCTGAGATGGCTCTGCTTTGCCTTCCTGTCTTTGTGGGATGGACTTCTGTGGTGGAGTTCTGTGGGACTCAGTGGTATGGTCTCTTTGATCTCTTGATCTGAATGCTCTAGGGTTGCCCTTTACTTGGTTTATGTGGGCTCTCTTGTGCTTGGCCTTTGATTTTTGATGGCTTATTCATTGCTGGGTCCTTTCCTTCAGATGGCTACTGTGAGTCACAACCACTGCCACATCTTGTATGCTGTTGTACAGGTGCAGATTAACAAAGCATTTCTACCCAGAAAACCAAACCCACACCAGCAAAAATGCCCCCCTACCAAATCAGCAATATCAACAGCAGTTGAGCAAATATTAATAAGGGTGAAGAGATTAAGAAATTATAAGATAGGAAAAAGGAATATGAGATGACTAAAGGAGAGAAAACTGATTTTGAGAAGAAAAAAGGAGGACAAATAATTAGAGTAAGGGATAGATATGAAGTGATTAAAGAGAATGAATAAAATTTAAAACATAAGTAAAACAGGGAAGGTTTTGACAAAATGGAGTAAGAAAAGGGAGGAGTATAATATGAGGTTTGAAATAAAATGTAAAAATAGTGAACCAAAGGGAACAACTTTGCAGAAAAACCACAACAATGTCAATAACAATGACAGCTGAGCAAATATTAATAAAGGTGGGAAGAGAATAAGAATATTATATGAAAGAGAAAAGAGAATATGAGATGTCTACAGTAAAGAAAAATGATTTTGAGAGGATAGAGAGAGAAGAAATAATGAGAGTAAGGAATAGAATCCAGACTAAGAAAGGGAAAAATTAAAATTCCAAACTCAAATAAGCATGGGCAGAAAGAAGGAAAATGGAGTAAGACAGGGAGAGAGTAACCTATGAGATTTGAAATAAAAAAATAGTGAACAAATAGGAATACAGTTGGAGAAGAACAGCAGTAAATGTAATATCCATGACAAGCCACAATTTATAAATATGGAAAGAAAATAAGAATATTATAAGAAGGGGAAAACAAATGAGAGCTAACTAAAAGAAAGAAGAATGATTTTGAGAGTATAGAGGGAAGAGAAATAATAAGAGTAAGGAATAGCAGCAAGGCATAGCATGGGGGAAATAAGATTTACAACAAAAATAATAAAAGTCAGGAAGAAGGCAAAATGGAATAAGACAAGGAAAGGATACAATGTGATATTTGAAATAAAAATAAAATTTAAAAAATCATGTAAAATTCTAAAGAAAAAGAAATAAAAGACAAAAAATAGTGTTAGGTGGAATACAGTTGACAAGAAGTCTTAAGTGGGTATGCAAAAGAAAAAATAACACAAATTCTGAAGAGGAACAAGGTAGAATTTGTCTCAGCAGATTTTGGTGTTTATGTTCTGCCTTCTCTTTCTGGATCTGCCTCTAGTTTTTTATCAGCTCAAGGTCCTGGAGTGGGTAATCCAACTTCTGGCAGCACCTCTTGTATGACTTTCACCTGCCTCTAGAGGGGCCTTCTATTGCAATTGGGATTGTGGGACCTTTGGGTCTCCCCTGGGAGGCACTGTTTCATCTGGAAAAACTGTGAGTGTATTCCCCCTGCCCCTGCACTGCCCATCTTGTTTGGTCTCAGCTTATTTCCAAGAATGTAGTTTCTCCATTTCAAGAGAGGGACCAGTCTGTGCAGTGTCAGCTCTTTCCTTCTTGGTGCTGATAGCATCTCTGTGTGTGAGCTGAGGCTGGGTGGGGCTCTGACTCCCTCTTGTTGAACTGATTTCTGATTTCCCTGCTTTGCTGGCCTCAGTGGAATAGGGCCCTGGGTATCTTGTCTCCCTAAGAGAAGTTCAAAAAGGGCCGTTTCTCTTTTTTATCTTTCTCTTGTGGACGTGCATCCTATGTGGGGCTCTTGAGCCTGTCATGCCTGTTTTGCAGAGCTTCCCAGTTGGATGGCAGAGGGTGGTGCCTACTGCAGGAGGTGGGGGCTGGGTGAGTCCTTCCCTTCCTGGAGGTTTGATCTCTGCCAGCTGGAGAAGGGAGCTCTGCTTGGCTGTAAATAATCTCAGGTACTCAACTCCTGCCCATCCAGTTCCCAGCCCACTGCCCTTGCAGCAGACACAGTCCCAAACTCTCCATTCTGAGCTGCCTCTGGCCTGCTAGCTGTGCCAGGATGGGGTCAAGATAGGTCCCCACTGTGGACCTTCCTGATCTTCTGCCCAGCTGTATTCAGTGGGAACAAACCATTGTTTCAATCTTTTCCTTTTACTGGCAGGGCAGCTGTGCATGGGGTCCCTGCCCAGCATGCCTCAACTCCCCTTTTAAAAAGTTTTTCTGGGCACACTCGCTACAATACTGAGTCATTGTCTGGTTTTCCACAAGTACACCCCCAGCTACAAAAAGCCAAAAGTCTCTCACAGTCCTGGCTGACTGTGTCCTGCCTCTGCCTGACCCAGGTGCACATAGAGTCCCTCTCTCTCTGGCACTGTCCTAGTGGGTGTTTGCCACTGCAGCTCACTGTGTGCTGCTCACTGTGTGTGTGTGTGTATGAGTCACTCCCCACCAGGGTCTGGGAGTTCTCTGCCCTGGGAGGGGAGGGAACTGCAAAGCTGCAATCTCTGACCAGGCTCTCCATGGCTGCCAGCACCACACTGGGGTATTTCCCCTTCGACCATTAAAATCTCCTTACCACCTGTTGTGAAGGATCTTCTGTTCTCCTTGGCTTCCAAACTTTATATCAGCTAAGATTCAGTTGAATGTTCAATTTATTTGTTGGCAGATTAGCCAAGTATCCAAACTGGGAGCAAGAGCAAGTAGACTCAGCTTCCACCTACTTGGCTGCCATCTTCTCCCTCTCTGTACCATGAAGTTTTTATCCATTCATTTACTGATGGGCACTTGGGCTGCCTCCAAATCTTGGCTATTGGAAATAATGCTGCTATGAACACAGGGGTGCACATATTTTTTTTCCAATTAGTGTTTCAGAGATCTTTGGATGAATTCCCAAAAGTGGAATTGCTGGGTCATAAGGCAGCTGCATTTTTAATTTTTTGAGGTAACTCCATACTCTTTCCACAGTGGCTGCACCAGTCTGCATTCCCACCAACAGTACACAAAGGTTCCCCTTTTCTCCACATCCTCTCCAACACTTGTTGTATGTTGACTTGTTGATGATGGCCATTCTGACTAGCATGAGGTGATATCTCATTGAGGTTTTAATTTGCATTTCTCTGATGATTAGTGACATCGAGCAACTTTTCATAAGTTTGTTGGCCATTTGTATGTTCTATGTGGAGAAGGGTCTATTCAGGTCCTTTGCTCATTTTGTAATTGGATTTTTTTGTTCTTAGGGTTTAATTTATTGAAAGCTTTTAAACTACAAATTCAATTTTTAGTAAATATAGAGATATTAAAGTTATTTCTTCTTGAGAGAACTTTGATACTTTGCATTTTTTAAAGATTTTGTCCATTTCAGGTTATTTATTTCTTCATTAAGGAGCTTTGATATTCTATGTATCTCATGGAGTATGTCCATTTCAGCTAAGTTGTTAACTATATTGTTGTAAAGTTGTTCATAATATTCTGTGATTTTCCTTTCCATTATGTGACATCACTTCTCTCATTCCTAACATTGGTTATTTGTGACTTCTCTCTATCTGTCCTGAACAGTTGGACTAGAATTCCATCAATTTTATTGATCTAAAAGGACTATATTTTAGGTTACTAATTAGTAACTTAATACTAATTAGTATTTTTATCAGGTGCACAAATATTTTAAATTCCTCTCATCTTGATTAATTAGCCAATTTATCATTATAAAATTATTTATCCCTGTTAATATATTTTGCTATGAAATCTTTTTCTCTATTACCAGCTTGGTTTTGGTTAGTGTTAACAAAGTATATATCTTATATCCTACTACCCTTCTTCATTTAGCCATTTAGTTTATGTTTACAGTATGTTTATTGTAGGCAGCATATAGTTGTTGCTTTTTATCTAAGCTAGTAATTTCTTCCTTTAATGGTGATGTGTAGACCATTTGCATGTAATGTAATTATTATTAAGGTTAGGTTTAAACATACCATTTTGATATTTATTTTCTATTGGTCCTATCTTATTTTTTGCTACCCTTTTCTTCTTTTTTCCCCTTTATTGGGATTGAGTATATTTTTAATGGCATACCTTATCAGTTTTTTGACTTACAAGCTCCAACTTTTTATTATTTTAGTGATTACTGGGTTTGGAGTAAGAGTATTTAAGTGATACTATACCACTTCACAAATAGTATAAAAATATTATAGTATACTTCAGTAACTCCCTGACTTTCATTATTGTCATCATACATTTAATTTCTACATGCTACAAACACCATATTGTATCAGTTATTTTTTATTTGGACAGTCAGTAATCTTTTAATTATACAAAACATGTCAGATTTGCCCACATACTTGTCATGCCTAGTACTCTTAATTCTTTTAGGTTGAAACATATTTATATATTGGGTATTTTTTCTTCCTTCTGAAGGACTTCTAATAATGATTCTCCGAGGTTTTATTTGCCTGAAAAAGAAGTATTTTACTTTCACTTTTGTAAGACATTTCATCTATTTGTAGAATTTCTGGTTAATTCTTTTTTTTCTCAATGCTTTCAAGATGTTGATCAACTATCTTCTTTCACTTTATTCTAATGAGGAATTTGCTGTCATTCTTATATTTTTCCCCACAATGCCTTCAGGACTTTATATTTGTAACTGATTTAGAGCCATGTAATTGTTATTCCTTGGTGTAGATTTCCTCAAGGCTTGTTTTTAGCACTTGATGTACCTTCAGCAACCTGAATCTTTGGGTTTATAGTTTTTATGAAATTGGGAAATTGTTGTGTCATATTTCTTCAAATATTTTTCATCCCTCCCTGTTTTGTGGATTCTAATAACACATATAATAGGCTGCTTGATAATGTACCACAGCTCATATCCTGTTTTTTTCACTCTTATTGTGTTTTTCATTTTATGTTTAACAGTTCCTATTAAGTATTCATGTTTATGAAGCATTTCTTCTTCAATGAATTAATTATATCCAATGTTTTTATTTTATGTTAGACATAATTTTTACTTCAGATTTTCAGGTTGTTTTTTAATTTCTTCCTTGTCTCTCCTTAACATGTTCAATCTTTTTTATAAAGATTTTATTTATTTTTAGAGAGAGGGGAAGAGAGAGAGAAAAAGAGAGAAACCTCAATGTGTGATTGTCTCTCATGAGCCCCCTACTGGGGACCTGGCCTGCAACCCAGGCATGTGCCCTGACTGGGAATTGAACCAGCAACCCTTTGGTTAGCAGGCCGGCACTCAGTCCACTGAGCCACACCAGCCAGGGCACACATTCAGTCTTTTCTTCAGCTTTTTGAATGTATAAATTTGAGCTAAAATTACTGTCTTCTATATGCTGTATTTTATATCTGTGTCACTAGTAAGTCAGATTTAATTGTTTGATATTTGTTTGTCCTTCATTCTAGGTATAGTTTTCTTTATTGCATGCTTGGTAATATTTGTTCAGATGAAAGATATTATGAATATTTTGGTGCTACATAATTTTCTATTTTTTGAGGTTTGTAATTGTTAGAGTTTTATGCAAGGACATATTTAAATTACTTGGAAACAGTTTGGTTTGAGCCTGACTTCTAAAATTTTTTAGGTATGATCAGAGTGATATTTAGTTTAAAGCTAATTACTTCAATCACTAAAGCAAGGCCTTTCAGTGTTCCCTGCTAAATAACTGGAGGATGATGAGGTTTCCTCTCCTGTGGAAACAGGGAAAACTTGTGTGAGCATTGGATACTGTTACTTTAAACTTTTAGTTGGTTCTTTCCCAGACACAGGTAATTTCCTCACATACAACTGCTGATCAGGACTCTGCCAATTGTTCTAGGGTGACACTGTGGGTATCATGAGTTCTGTCCTCTCTGCCACTTTCTCCTGCAAACATCATTTAACTTGATCTCTGTAGACTCTCAGTTCCATCTGCTCAACTCAGGGAGTCCAGCCCCACTGCGTGGGTTACAGTTTTTGCATTAAGGCCTAGAAATTCTCATAATAGGAAACTAGGGTAATTGTTAGGCTCACTCAGTTTATTTTTCATTCCTCAGAGATTCTTTCCTTTCATGACTTCTGGTTTCTCGAAGGCCATTGTTTCCAGAGGGAACATCAATTTGCTCCCTGTTACTCCATCATGACTGGAAACAGAAGTCCCTCCTTTTTATAAACTGCTAAGCACTAACAGAATCTTCATCATCTCTCTCTTCACACTAGTTTCTGGTGACAAAAAAAAAAAAAACACAAACCCTCCTTTTAACCAAATATAAACTTTCCACTATCAACAAAACTTATTATTATTTCAAAAACATAATCCCTCATTTAATTCTCCTTTACTGTGTTAACCTTTGCTTTTTTTTTCATACTGACTCTATCTTCAATTAGCCATTTATTTTTCTAATAATTCCTTAATTTCCTGACTTACTTCCCAACATCTTTTCTAAAAGTTCTCATAAAATCAATGTTCAAAAGCAGCAGAGATCTTCTCTTTGTGAATGACACTTTTAAAAATGAGAAAATTTTCTGCAGTAGTTAGTAGTGGAAATTTCATTTCTCATTGGCATAAATCTAAAATATCATAAGCAAGAAATGGAAAATGTTGCTTCTCTCAAACCGAGTAATAACAAGAGGAGAGGATTACTATGTATGGCTTGTTCTCATGAGAATGTATTCATGATTTATATGCGAGAACAGTGAGAAAATTAACAACATTTTATTCCAGCTCATACTGGGACACCATCAGGAAGACAACTGATCATGTTTGCTATATGTTGCTTCTTTTACACTAAAAATTCTGGCAAGTCTGTAGTGTGTAGCTTTCCTACACATAACATTGTTCCTCATCATTTCACCTTCAAGTATGCTGTACCTCTACTTGGAATGCATAACTCCCTTCTATCCGTGGTTAACTCTGATTTATAACTTAAAAGATAATTCAGGGGCTAACTGTTCCTAGGGTTTTATTGACTGTCATGTAGATATACATAGTACGCTTTGCATATTTCTATGATTAATTTGTCTAAAATAGAATTTAATCATCAGTATATGATCATGTGTCATTTTTATCACTAGGTCTATAAGAATAATATATGCATATATTGACTGAATGCTATCTAGACGAATGATTTAATAATAGGAAATAATGTTCACACCACACGATTTTTATTTTGGCTAAGGAAAATCCAAAAGAAACCTGAAAGTTTGCCTCCTATTAATTAGAACACCCTGAGATCATCCTAAGACAGATAGGATGGACATTTCTCAGTTTCTGTCATTTGTGGGGCCATACAAGATTGGCTTTAGTGACCCAGTCTTAAAATTAATCTGGCTTTGGTCATTTTGATGTAACCCAGCCTTTAATTACAGAACATGTGGAGTTATGTGCTTATATAGCTTTTTAAACAAAAATCTCCTTTATGTAGTCCATCATTCTTCTTTTATTTATTTTCATCCATTTTAATGTTTTCAAATTTTCACCCATCTTCAAATTTAAAAATAAAAACAAATATGAAAATAACTTTTAATGCCACTCATAAGGAACAGTTTTGAGAAACAATTTGATTACATTTGTCTAGTCTCTTAATTACACTAGTTGTTTTTTTCATTGCCCAATTATTTTCAAATAAACTTTTCAAGAATAGTTTCAGATAAACAGAAAATTTACAAAAGTAAGAGTTCCCATATATTCCACACTCAGTTTCCCCTGCTGTTAAGATTTACTCAAGTGTGGTATGTTTGACACAACCAATGAACCAGAATTGACTAAATCCATATTTCAAGTGTATTTCCTTAGTTTTTTACTAATATGCTAGTTTGAAGAACTTGTCAGATATTTTGTAGAGTTTCCCTCATCTGGGGATTTTCTGATGTTTTTATCATGCTTAAACTGGGATTATGGGTTTTTGGAGGGCAAAACAGAGAGGTGAGGTACAATTCTCATCAAATGATGTAAAGGATACATGTTACCAACACAATGTATCACCACAGATGGTAAGTTGGATCACGTGGTTGAGGCAGTGCTTGCCAGGTTTCTACAGTGTAAAGTTTTTCTTTTCCCCCTTTGCATACTGTTCTGTTTGAAAGGTCACTGTGCAGCCCAGTTTGAAGGATGGGGAATTAGAATCCTTGGAGGAGCTAAAGCTACCTACATTAATTGGAATTCTCTTGCTCAGGATATTTATCTACATTATGTGTTTATTTATCTAATCTATGTATCCATATAATTTCAGTGTAGGCTCAGGCATATTTATTTTCTAAATTGGTTTGTAATCATATATTACTTTAGTTTGTTGCTAAATTTTCATCTTTGACCATTGAGACCTCTATCAGCTGGCTCCTATGTCCCTTTGGCAAATTCAAGTTGGTTTTATTTTTTTAAGCATTTCCTTCATTTCTGACACTAAAAGGTGCTTTAGGTTCATCTTCTATATTCCCTGGCTTACGACTAAAGTCAGTCATTTCTCCAAAAGGCCCATTCCCTTTTGTTAGAGAATGGTATTAAAAACCTAAATTGGAACATGGGTTTGCTTGTTGCCATGTGGTGTTGTTGCTTCAGACCCTCAGCTGACAGAGCAAAGAAATATATGTGTATTTAGTAACAAGAATACAAAACGTATCTATAATTATTCTCCCAACTTTGTTAATATAGAATTGGTATATTACAGTGTGTAAGTTTAAGGTGTGCAATGTGATGATTTCATGCACATATATACTGCAAAGTGATTACCACAATACCACAGCAGGGTTAATTAATCCTTCAGTTGCCTCACATAATTACCACTTTTTCTGGTGGTGAGAACATTTAAAATCTACTTTCTTAGCAATACTGTACATGATACAGTATTGTTCACTATCTTCACCATATTTTACATTAGGAACTTAGGAACTTAGTTATTTCATAAACACAATTTTATGCTCTTTGAACAACTTCTCCCCATTTTCCCAAATCCCAGCCCCTGGCAACCTCCATTTCAATCTTTTTCTGTAATTTAGATTTTTAAAATTCCATATATAAGCGAGAGTCTAACTTACTTCACTTTGCGTAACACCCTCAGGTTCCATCCATAGTATCACAAATGACAGAATTTCCTTTTTCTGTGGCTGAATAATATACCATTATATAAATACAAGGTCTGTCCAGAAGGTATCTAGCCACATAATATGAAAAATAGAGACATTTATTGAAAAATATATAAGATAAAAGAAATGGATAGGATAATGATGCCTCAGTACCCTTCAAAGTAGGCACCTTCCTCACACAGTTCTCCCATTACCATCAGCTGCCCTATCCTGTTTTCCTGAATCTTATCAGCGGTCTAAAATCTCTTCCCTTTTAGAGGTAATTTTAGTTTGGGGAAAAGCCAGAAGTCACAGGACATCAAATCAGGGCTGCAGGGGTTCTGAGTCACTGGGGGAATTGAGATTTTGCCAAAAACTCTGCATGAGACGTGATGCATGAGTGGGCACGTTGTTGTGATGAAGCTGCCAATCACTAGTTGCCCATAGCTGTGGCCTTCTGAGTCATCCAAATTGTTTCCATGGAGGAATGTTCAAGCTTAATGCAAAATTTGATGCATTAGATTCCTTGCTCTACTCACTCATTTTAAATTTGATGGCCACTAGTACACATACTCATTCAAGGGGCATCTATTGCCCCCACTGACTAATACAGTGAAGTCATCGTTGTTCACACATGCACATTCCAGTCCACTCTCCTTGGCTGCCAGGTTACATCAATGTTGTGAAAACCATTCTCATTATATTGACAATGGTTGGACTTTTTCCAGACAGACTATATATAATATATTATATATATATATATATATATATATATATATATATATATATATCAGGAACAGAATGTTTAAAGTCATGTTGAATCCTTAGCCTGATTTCAATGAAAGCTGTAAATAAGAATTAAGAATTTGGGAATGCTAGATCCCTTTGGAGCTCTTCTGGTTTATAACTAACCCAGTAACTAGTCTTACTATGCACTACTCTTATCACTGTGATATAATGATAATACAATTTATCTAGTTTCATAATTATGCATAATTCTTTCATGTTAACATAAAAACTTAAAGCTTATAGGAATGGGTAAATATGTTTATAAAGTCTTTTTACTATTATTGTACACCTTAACAATTTAATCTAAAAAATAAAATGTCCACATTTTGTCAAACCGTGCCTTTACAGTTTCATGTATATGCAAAACAGAATGGCATACCTCACAAATTTTTAATTATATAAAGTGGTTTGCATATTATGGTTATAAATATATATTTTAAGATACCTAAAATATAAAAATGATGATAATAAAAAGGTTATAATTTTGAAATTCTCACATAAAATCAAAAAAGCCTCAAAAGACATGTTTCTTGTGGTTCAATCTTTAACCATTATCCACAGACAGTTAAGGCACATCACAATGCACTTTGCACTTGACATTACTAAGCCTATAAATGAGCGTGTCTATGAGCCTGTATGTATGTGTGCATGCATTGCACAAAAGAGACACATGTAACAATGACTTAGAATAAATACACACCTTGAAACCCATTCAGCAATTTATGGAGATATAGCAGCCATTTTTTATGGTGTGTCTTACTTCACATATGCTCTGATCCATGATACTAAAGTTATCCAAACAAAGCTCAAGGTCACTTCAAAGAAAATATTGATTATTTTAGAAAATAAAGAGTTAGAAAAAGCCCTACACATCTATACAAGCTAGGTTAAGCATCACTTTTGAAAGCTAAAGAATTGCATTTGTCTGGACTGAAAAACCTAAGTTTAGATAAAGAATCTAGCAATAAAACTGAAAGGCAGAAAGGATAAAAGGAACAGGGTGTCATTAATGCTTATCAGTCCTTAAGTCCATGCAGTGCAATGACAGTTTCAAAGGGATATACTGATAAAGGTTTGCTTGTAGTTCGACACGGTGTGCAGTGGTTCCAGTAAGTCTCTTGCACAACAAAAAAAGCTAAGACACTTCTGAAGCTTGAATAGATGAATAACAGCTCTGAACACAAGTGGCAGGAAGCCTTTCCCTCAGGCTTTTGATACATATACATACACATATATATGTACATATATACACATATGTACACACACATATATACACACATATATGAGTTTTATATATGATATACTATAACACTTGATGCATAGATATATACCATATCTATCTATATCTATATAGAGAGGTATAGATATGTAATTACTGTGTTAATACAAAAGAGGTAACTGAAGTTACTGCCTTAGTCCTAGAAACTTTTATGAGAGCATATAGCAAAATAGGAAATGTTCAGTAAAATAGCACTGTTTTCACTTTATTATAGATTTTAAATTTACTGCTTTTTTCTAAATTCTATCACTGAATATGCCACTGCATTAGTAGTAATGATGAAAACATATGCCAGAAAATACAGAGCATATGAATTTATTTATTCTACCAAATAAAACACTTTAACATTTAAAGACAATTAACTCCTGTTAAATGCTAGATCATCTTGAATATACATGATCTATTAGACAAAATATGCAAATAATTTAAAATTGATTTATATTTTCTTATTTTCATTGCTAATGAACAACTAATCTACATAGAGAATGCTAAATATCCTGTACACAGGACTTACCCTGCATATGACAGAATAAACTTCTGAAAATAAATCAAATGAAGAGTTTTTTTCCTTGATCTTTGTAAAAACTGAGTACTTTCTTTTATAAAATATAACATTATACAAATTTTCTTTATAGAATACTGAAAACATTGAAAGTATAAATGTTCTATAATAAAAATATAACCATCATTAATATTTTAATATTTTAATTTTATTCTCTTTTCTGTAGAATTGTAACTAAAATTATTAATAACATATATTTTGAGACTTTTTCCACTGATATTATCATGAGCATGAGGCAAGAATTCATGAGAAAAAATAGACAGGTATAAATATGTACTCTTTCATATAAAATTTTATTAAGTAATCTCAGAAACCATGTAGGATTGGGGGAGCTAGAGAACATTTGATATTAATTTTTAAATTTCAAAATAGTGAAATTGGGCAGGTAAAATATTTATGTGTATTAAGAATATAGATGATAAAAGTTAAAATGAGTCTTTTTCCTTCCCACAAAACTATAGCAATACACCTAAAAGGCAACAACCAATTTTATCCTTTCTTTTGTAGCCTTCTGTATATTTTATGTCTTTCAGAAAAAAATTCCCTGTTTTCCTGCCCCTTACCCTTCATTTTAATTTATCAATTTTTCCCTTTACAATAGATCTCTTTTTGTCATGTTTAAGAAATCCTTCCTTGCACCAAATTCATGAATTCATTCTCTTCTCTTGTGTTCTAAAGACTATCGTTTTATCTTTCACATTCAGATAATTCACCTGAACTTCATTTTTGACTGTGGGGAAAGGAGAAGTCAAGTTTTTTCCCCCCATGTAGATATCCAATTGATATTACACAACTTTTTAAAATGTTCTTTCCCCATTTCTCTGCAATGCCCCTTTTTGACATAAATCCAGTGCCCCTGTTTGTGGAGGTCTCCCTGGATACTCTGCATTGGTTTTATTGTATATGAGTATACTTACAACAAAAAACACACTGTTTAAATACTGTGGCATGGTAATAATTCTTGATATTCATTAGAATAAGTCCTTCCATTCTGTTCTTCTTCAAGATTGTATTTGGTGTGTTTGCCCTTTAATTTCTTTCACACATTGATTATATGTGAGTATATTGCTTAATTTCCAAATATAAGTGATATTTTAATTATCCTTTATTCCTGACTTCTTATCTTCATTTCAGTGTGACTAGAAATATAATCTGTATGATTATCTGTATAATATGTATAATTCTTTGAAATTACTTGAGTGTTCATTTGTGTTTAGCATGTTGTGTAACTATGCCATCTGTACTTGAAAAGAATCAATATCATGCAGTTTGGCAGGACTGAGTGGAGATGGCAGCCTATTCTATACATTGACTATGCTAAGTTCACACAAATTTTTCAAAGTTCCTATATTCTTGCTTGTTTTCTAACTTATTGTTCAAACATTTATTTAAAGAGTATGATAAAAATCTCTATCTCTATAATTTCAGACATTTTTCCTTTATTTCTATTAAATGTTTTATTACTATATTTTGAGGCTATATTACTAAGGGCGCACATTTAGAATTGTTTTGTCTTCCTGGGAATTAGCTCCTTTAGTTACTGTGAAAGAGCTACACCACTTTTCTGTTTAATATTAGTATAATATATCTTTATTCAAATTCTTTACATGTCCTGTTTCTTTCTATTTAAATTGTAATTCTTATAAGCTGCATGTTTTTTTATTCAGTACAAAAATCCTTTCTTTTTGCATGGAGTGGTTTTTCAATTGAATGTAATTACTATTATTTGAGTTCATATTAACTATGTGTCTTTTGCTTTCTATTTTT
Source organism: Anoura caudifer (assembly GCA_004027475.1). Classification (NCBI taxonomy): domain Eukaryota; kingdom Metazoa; phylum Chordata; class Mammalia; order Chiroptera; family Phyllostomidae; genus Anoura; species Anoura caudifer. The sequence goes on from PVKU01002982.1 coordinate 77,229, forward strand.
TTATTCATCAATTTGAGAGAGAGAAACATTGACTTATTTTCCACTTACTTATGCATTTTTTGATTGACTCATATATGACTATTGTATGTGTCCTGACCAGGGATCAAACCTGCAACCTCAGCATATTGGGATGATGCTCTAATCAATGGAGCTACCTGACCCAGGCCTCTCTTTTACTTTCCATATGGTCCAATTTATTCTATAATTATTAATATCTCCTCTTTTTGCCATTTTTATGTCATTTATCTCTCTCTAGTAATATTCTTGGAACTATTTTTTAGTGCCACGTTAGAAATTAGAATAAGCTATGTTGACTTAAATCAGCATTTGACCTCATCTAGGATAATTAAGAGGATCTTAAACCATTAAGCTCCCTAATGGTTGATACATTCATTGCAATGTTGTCACTATTCTGAGCCCCTTGACTCATTTAGTCTGGTATTTTTAATTTCATATACATAGAAACATACATGTACACTTTTCTTTCTTTCTTTTTTTTTAATCTCAGTATTCTGTCTCTGGGTTTTATCCTTGTTGTTGTACACATAATCAATTTTTATAGCTGCATAATATTGTATTTTATTAACATGCCATCATATGTCTCATGTCTCTATAGTTATTTTTTATTGACATCTGGACATTGTTCATGAAAATATTCAAATAATTTGAATGCTGCAATGATGGTAGCTTCTTAGAAATAGAATTTGCATTTACTCTTAAATGGTGTCTAGTAGCAAATCACTTTAAAAAAAAATTTAGATGCTTTGAAACTGGTATTTTAGAATCAGTTTATTTATAATTCACCTTTATTTCCTGGATGTAGCCTATTTGAAAACCAACCTAAACTGTGGGTACTAAGTCAAGCACCCTCATCCTGAATGGGTGTTGATCACTGACTTTTGTCCATGAATCCTGGTAAATTCCTCAAAGGTCTGCTCTGCTCTTAGTTTCTCATCCTCCTCTTTTACAAATGGGAGATATCTCAATGGCTGTATGGCACCAAATGCATTTTGCCCATTTTGCAATGGAAATAGAAATGTATTTTTTTAAGTTTTATACCTGCACATTAAAATACAGAATAATTGTTTATGTTGTCACAGTTCTTCATAGTTGCTACTTCTTTTATATATCTTTACTATCTTTCTTCTGAACACCGGCCATTCAAGTTAGAAATATACAAAAGAGTTACATATATTCAAGTCATTTTATACATTTCATTCTGTATAAAGTTCCAGACTCTCCATTTTGACAACATTTTTCATCAATATTTACGAATAGATTTTAATTTTTTTCTGGTACATTTCTATTTTTTATAAAATGTTAAGTATAGTACTTAATGTTCAAAGAGTCTATCTCCCACATTATAAGCTCTTTTAAATCATTTTTATTAGTATCTTCCTTGGCCAAAGAGAATGTATTATGGAATTTAATAAAATTCACATTTAAATTAAAATTTTAAAAACAGCTAAATGAGCTTTAGCAAGAAAAATTAAAGCAAGACCTATAAGAGTGAGACAGAAAATAAAATGCAGAAGGGCCTAAAAAAAGTATTTGAGTATGATATTATAGCAATTGTTATATAGTCTGAAAGCTGAATTGTAATAACTCTTGATTCTTTCATTGAACAATCCTAAATAAAAGTAATTTACAAGTTGACTTCAAAACAGATATATGACTAATTCTAGATCCCATAAAAAGTCACATCAATATGCAGATGGATAGGGATGTGGAGATATATGTATAAATACAAATATAGATATTTTTCTATCAAATGACTTTTGTGATTAAATCATGTCACAAAACTAGATGTCTATTTCCTTTTCCAATTTTCTCCCATTGATTTAAATATAAAATAATTAGTTTGATTTCCATAACTGCAGTCACAAATCAGTCTCATTGCATTAGTGCAGAAATTGGAGATTTACATAAATATGCAATCAAATACATTTCAGGAATCAAAAAAAACCCTGAAAATGCCTGCTTTTCTTCTTACATGCATCATATTTAGAAAATTATTTCTCTTCTCTCAAACTCAATTTTTTTAATTATTTGTTTTTATTATTGACATTATTACAGATGTCCCCATTTTCCCCCTTTGCCCACCTCCACCCAGCTCCACCACCTTCCCTCTGGCCATCACCACACTATTGTCTGTGTCCATGGGTGATGCATATGTTTTTTATGTGTAAAATTAGATGCTAGTAATAAGGAATATTTAAGATAGATTGTGTGGAGTGCTTAAACAGCAGAAATCTTTTATTGCACAGTAAATATTATTTACATCTGAATATAAAATTTATCTAAATGTCCAATCATTTTACATGTTTCAGTTTTTTTTCTATCAGGTACCATTCAAAATAAAATGTAGAACTGTATCACATATTTATAGAAAAAATGATTTTTTATTTCAAAATTGTAAGCATGAGCATTTGTGTTAGGGCTTTTTGTTGTTGTCTAAATATGTAGGAAGTAAAATAAGCATCAAATGAAAAATTATACCAAGAATTAATAAATGGTACCCCCAAAAGATGTATAATTTGATTCATTAGATTGTAGAAAATGTTACAAATTCTGTTTATAATTTTAAATAATAAATTAAAAATTGTTATTATGATGCACATTAAAAGAACCAAAACCCAGATATTAAGGATCTTTCCTCAAAGCCAAATCCAATTTCTAGACACTGCCTCACAATGTGCTAGGCTTCAGGGCACCCACATACCTGCTACTACTGTTCATGTCATCATGAGTTTTCTCCAAATAAAACAAGACTGCTTGGCCTTTTGCCATTGTTTGCATAAAACATACAAGGACTCAAACAGACACAGAACACGTAAATTCTAGAAAAAAATTCTTAAAATTCAAACAGACTTCCAGTCAGGATGGAGGTATAGGTAGACATGGCTTGCCTCCTTGCTCAACCACAGCAAAAGTTACAACTAAACTACAAAACAACTATCACTCAGAACTGTCAGAAGCTTGAGCTGTATGGAAGTCTGACAACCAAGGAATTGAAGTTGCATGCATTCAGAAACATAGAAGGGAAAGAGATGTGGGGACTCAGACACGCAGACATGTGGGACTGCTGGTCCCACACCCATGTGTGGTAGATAAAAATCAGGAGGGGGAGAGAGAAGATGGCAGCGCAGTAAGAGGATGCACATCCCGCTTCCCCCTTCACACAGGTGAAAAACCGGGCCAATTTTCAATGGATCACAGCAAACAGACACCAGAAACACAGCATATTTGAAAACAGGTGATCAAAAATTGCAGTGGACATTGAAAAACCAGACAGTAAGGAGAGTACTCCAGCAGCGTGGAGACCAGGGTGGGGGCTGAGATCCCAGGCCAGTGCTGGCTGTAAGACTCTAGGGAGGGAGCTGGGTCAACTGCTCCCTGAGCAGCCAAACAAGGTCTCGGCAGCACCAGGATAAACCTGGTTGCTTGAAATCTCACAGAGAGGAGTTAAGATCTCATAGCCCTGGGAGGACTGAGCGTTGGAGCTCACATTTTTGCCTACGCCCACATGCCATTATAAACAGCTGCGTGGGGATCTGTTTGCACCAGCACGCCACTGAGAGACCCGTGGTGCAGTCACTGGGCGCATCTAGGGTCTCTCAGCCCCTGCATGTGCGCTGCCGCCAGCAGAGAGCAGCAATACGGTAGCTCGGCGCCATTGCACCATCAGAGACCTGAGTGGGCTGTTGGGAGATCTTAAACACTGGTGTGCAACCTGCATGCGGGTCAATTCATGCTCACAGGACACTTGGCACCTGTGCAAGGAAGGCTGAAAGATCATCAGTGCTTGCACGTGTGTGACCCCAGTAGGTGCCTGCTGCCGCAGGAGACACACCTGAGACCCTGTGCAGAGAGACCTGGGCTAGCTCTGAGGACAGTAGGCCAAAGAAAACTGAGTGCTGAACAAGAAGAAAAACAATACGGTCACCCCTCGGCCACTTCAGTCATAAAGGCCAGAAACACCAGCTTGGCAAGATTGATAACAGCAAGAATTGGCAGTTTTGGTGTTTTTCGTTTTTTTTATTTTTTGTGGGTTTTTTCTTTTTCTCTTTTTTATCATTAATTTTTCATTATTTTGATCTTGTTTACCCCTCACCTCCTTTTGCTTCTCATTACTTCTTTCTTGTTTTACTCCTTCCTTTCTTTCCAAGCTTATCTCTTCTTCCTTTCTATTTTTCTTTTCTTTTTCATTCTGCTTTTCTTTATTCACTTTTCATTTTTTTATTTCCTTTTCCTTCTTTTCTTTTTTCTTTTCCTTCTCTTTTCTCTTTTTAAACACATACAAGTGAGACAAAAACAAAACAAAACAAAAAAAACTGTGGAACTGCAGAAAGACCAGAGTTGGTCCCAAAGAGGGGGCATTTAAACAGCTGAGACACTGGAAGCCGTGAACACCAGGATACCCGAAGGAGACAGCACCACTGAATCTCACAGACATTCTACCACAGAAGTTCACACCATAAACCCAGGGAACCAGAACAAATCAATTTAAGAAACTGAGGCTAAGAAGAAGAGTCTCACAAAAATGAGAAGACAAAGAAACAATCCCCAAATGAAAGAAAAGAAGGAAGCCCCAGAAAGAATGCTAAATGAAATGGAGGCAACTCAACTATCAGATTTTGAGTTCAAAGCAATGGTTTTCAGGAAGGTCCAAGAGCTCTCAATGAGCTACCAGAAACTACAGGGAAGCTGGGATGAACTCACTGCAAACTATATCAACATGAAAAAGGAAATAGAAACTATCAACAAGGGCCAAGAGGAAATGAAAAATGGAATTTCTGAACTGAAGAACACAGTGGAAGGAATGAAAACCAGAACTGATGAAGCAGAAGATCGGATCAGCAAGTTGGAGGACCAAGTAGAAAAAAGCATCCAGAAAGAGCAAGAAAAGGAAAAGAGGCTCAGAAAAAATGAAGAGGGATTAAGAGAAATACAAGACAATATGAAACATAATAATATCTGTATAATAGGGATACCAGAGGGAGAAGATGAAAAGCAAGGGATAGAAAACCTATTTGAAAAAGTAATGATGGAAAACTTCCCTAATTTGATGAGAGAAAAAGTCACACAAATCCAGGAAACACAGAGTCCCAATCAAGAGGAACACAAAGAGGCCCACTTCAAGATACATCATAATTAAAATGACAAAATTCCAAGACAAAGAGAGAATCTCAAAGGCAGCAAGGGAGAAAAAGGAAGTAACATACAAGGGACCCCCAATTAGGTTAGCAGCTGACTCCTCAATGGAAATGCTCCAAGCCAGAGGAGAATGGCAAGAAATATTCCAAGTAATGAGAACCAAAGGCCTGCAACCAAGACTACTTTACCCAGCAAGGCTTTCAATCAAGATAGAAGGCCAAATAAAGAGCTTCCCAGCCAAAGAAGTCTAAAAGAATACACCTCTACCAAACCAGCTCTGCAAGAGATACTAAAGAGCCTGCTTTAAAGAAAGGAAGGAAAGGAGAAAGACAGGGAGAGGAACACAGGTACAAAAATGGTAATGAATAAGTACCTATTAATAATAACCTTAAATGTAAATGGATTAAATGCTCCAATAAAAGGCATAGAATAGATGAATGGATAAGAAAGTATGACCCACACATATGCTGCCTACAAGAGATCCACCTCAGGACAAAAGACTTACACAGACGCAAAGTGAAGGGCTAGAAACAAATTTTCCAAGAAAATGGGCAGGAAAAAAAATCTGGGGTAGCAATACTCATATCAGACAAAATAGACTTCAAAAGAAGAGCCATAAAGAGAGATCCAGAAGGTCACTTCATAATACTCAAGGGAAGAATCCACCAGGAAGACATAAACATTGTAAATATATATGCACCCAACATAGGAGCACCTAAATACATCAAGAGAATCTTAGAGGACTTCAAGAAAGATACTGACAGCAACACAATTATAGTAGGGGATTTTAACATCCCACTGTCAAAAGTGGACATATCTTCTAAACAAAATATCAACAAAGATATTGTGGCATTGAATGACACTCTAGATGAAATGGACTTAACTGATATATATAGAGCTCTTCATCCCAAAGAAACTAAATACACATTCTTTTAAAAGGCACATGGAACATTCTCAAAGATAGACCACATGATAGGTCATAAAACTAACCTCATCAAATTCAAGACAATTGAAATCATACCAACCATTTTCTTTGACCACAAGAGACTGAAACTAGAATCCAACCCCAAGGGGAAAAACACAGAGTCCTCAAAATCATGGAGATTGAATAGCATGCTATTAAGCAATGAATGGGTCAAGAATGAAATTGGGGAGGAAATCAAAAAGTTCCTGGAAACAAATGAAAATGAACTCACAACAACCCAAAACTTATGGGACACAGCAAAGGCAGTCCTCAGAGGAAAGTTCATACCGATACAGGCCTACCTAAAAAAGATAGAAATATCTCAAACAAACAACTTAACCCTACGCCTACAAGAACTCGAGGATCAACAGCAAAGAAAGCCCAGAGCAAGTAGAAGGAAGGAAATAACTAAGATCAGAGCAGAATTAAATGACATAGAGACTAAAAGTGCAATTCTAAGGATCAATGAATCCAGGAGCTGGTTTTTTGAAAAGATAAACAAAATTGATAAGCCATTAAGCAGGCTCATCAAGAAGAAAAGAGAGAAGACCCAAATAAACACAATCAGAAATGAAAGAGGAGAGATTACAACTGACACCACAGAAATACAAAGGATTGTAAGAAATTACTATGAAGAACTGTATGCCAAGAAATTTGAAAACTTAGGTGAAATGGACAAGTTTCTAGAAAAATATAATCTCCCAAAACTCAATGAAGAAGAAGCAGAAAGCCTGAACTAACCAATAACACCAGGTGAATTTGAAGCAGTAATTAAAAAACTCCCAACACACAAAAGCCCAGGACCAGATGATTTCACAGGAGAATTTTACAAAGCATTTAAGGAAGAGCTAACCCCTATCCTTCACAAACTTTTCGAAAAAATCCAAAATGATGGAATACTCCCAAACTCTTTTTATGAAGCCAGCATCATTCTAATCCCCAAAACAAATAAAGACATAAAAAAGAAAGAAAACTTCAGGCCCATATCGCTGATAAACATAGATGCTAAAATCCTCAACAAAATATTGGCAAACCGCATCCAACAACACATTAAAAAGATCATACATCATGACCAAGTGGGATTCATCCCAGGATTGCAAGGATGGTTCAACATACGCAAATCAGTAAATGTAATACATCACATAAACAAAAGCAAAGACAAAAATCACATGATCATATCAATAGATGCAGAAAAGCATTTGATAAGGTACAACACCCATTTATGATAAAAACACTCAGCAAAGTGGGAATTGAGGGAGCATTCTGCAACATAATAAAGGCCATATATGAGAAACCTACAGCCAACATCATACTCAATGGGCAAAAACTACAATCTTTTCCACTAAGATCAGGAACAAGACAAGGTGTCCACTTTCACCACTTCTATTCAATATAGTATTGAAGTCATAGGCACAGGAATTAGACAAGAAAAGGAAATAAAAGGCATCCAAATTGGAAAGGAAGAAACAAAACTATCATTGTTTGCAGATGACATGATAGTGTACATAGAAAATCCTATAGACTAGGCCAAAAAGCTGCTCGACCTAGTAAATGAATTTGGCCAAACAGCAGGATACAAAGTCAATATCCAAAAATCAAAGGCATTTCTGTATAGCAACAATGAAACAGCAGAAGCAGAAATCAAGAAAAAAATCCCATTCCATATAGCAAAAAGAAAAATAAAATACCTAAGAATAAACCTAACCAAAGAGGTAAAAGACCTATATGCAGAAAACTACACAACACTGAAAAAAGAAATCAAGGAAGACACAAACAAATGAAACATATACCGTGTTCATGGATCAGAAGAATCAACATCATCAAAATGTCCATACTACCCAAAGCAATTTACAGATTCAATGCAATGCCTATTAAATTACCAATGGCATATTTCACAGACATAGAACAAACACTTCAAAAATTTATATGGAACCATAAACGACCTCAAATAGCTGCAGCAATTTTGAGAAAGATGAGCCAAGTAGGAGGGATTACAATACCTGATACTAAACTGTATTAGAAGGCCACTGTAATCAAAACAGCCCAGTACTGGCATAAAAACAGACACATGGACCAGTGGAATAGAATAGAGAGCCCAGAAATAAACCCAATTCTCTACAGTCAATTAATATTTGACAAAGGAGGCAGCAACATAAAAGGGAGTAAAAGTAGCCTCTTCAACAAGTGGTGTTGGGAGAACTGGACAGCTACGTGAAAAAAAATGAAACTTGAACACCAACTTACACCATACACAAAAGTAAATTCAAGGTGGATAAAAGATTTAAATATAAGCTGTGACACCATTAAAGTCCTAGAGGAGAAGGTAGGCAGGAAAATCTCAGACATTTCACACAGCAACATTTTTACTGATATGTCCCCTAAAGCAAGGGACATAAAGGAAAGAATAAACAAATGGGATCTCATCAAAATAAAAAGCTTCTGCATGGCTAAAGAAAACAGTATTAAAATAAAAAGAAAACCAACTGTATGGGAAAACATATTTGCCAATGATACCTCAGACAAGGCTTTAATCTCTATAATATATGAAGAACTTACACAACTCCACTCTTAGAAGATAAGCAACCCAATTAAAAAATGGGCAAAAGACTTGAACAGACACTTCTCCAAGGAGGACATACAGAAGGTCCAGAAACACATGAAAAGATGCTCGATATCGCTAGCTATCAGAGAGATGCAAATTAAAACCACAATGAGATACCATTTCACACTGGTCAGAATGGCCATCATAAACAAAGCAACAAACAACAGGTGTTGGAGAGGTTGTAGAGTAAAGGGGACCCTAGTGCACTGTTGGTGGGATTGCAGACTGGTACAACCACTATGGAAAGCAGTATGGAATTTTCTAAGAAAACTAAAAATGGATCTACCTTTTGACCCAGCAATTCCACTGCTAGGATTATATCCTAGAAACCCTGAAACATCAATCCAAAAGAACCTATGCACCCCAATGTTCATAGCAGCTCAATTTATAATAGCCAAGTGTTGGAAGCAACCTAGGTGCCCATCAGTAAATGAATGGATCAAGAAACTATGGTACATTTACACAGTGGAATTCTATGCAGCAGAAAGAAAGAAGGAGCTCCTACCCTTCATGACAGCAAGGATGGAACTGAAGAGCATTATGCTAAGCGAGATAAGCCAGGAAGTAAAAGACAAATACCATATGATCTCACCTTTAACAGGATCCTAATTAACAGAACAAACAAACAAGCATAATATAACCAAAGACACTAAATTGAGAACAAGGAGAGGGATTGTAATATCCAGGGAAAAGGGGAATGGTTTAGAGCAACAAGTATGAAAGACACATGGACAAAAGCTAGGGGGATGTGGAAATGGGAGGGAGCTGGGGAGGGCTGGGGCGGTGGGCTGGGATGGGAGTAGAAGACAGAAAACTGTATAAGAACAACAATTAAAATAAAATTTTAAAAAAATCAGGAGGGATATCTGGGGAGTAAGGGATCCCATCCCAACACCATACCATCCAGTCCAGGGTACCAGTGCCAGGAAGATACATCTCCATAACTTCTGGCTGTAAAAACCAGTGGGTGTTCATGCAGCACAAGAAACTATGGGATTCTTAGGTTTCTCCTCTTAAAGGGCCCACAGTGGATTTACTCCCTCTAGGCTCCAACACTAGGGAAGCAACTTGAAGGGCACCAAATCATATGGGGGGGAACTGAAGTGTTTGGCATGAGGGCAAGAGTAGGGGAACAGCTTCCTCCTGGACAAAACTCCAGAGGCCAGGCAGCAGCCATTGTTTCTTTTCTGAGCCCTCCTCAAGAGCAGACACACCAGATATGAGACTCTATCAACCTGGTTCCCATGAGTTGCCATGCTATGGCAATTACCTAAGGCTCTGCCCTATCCTATCTAAAGTCCCACCCCAGTGGTTAACAGTGGTTTTTGTACAATAAGCCATGCTACTAAGATGGGGAGTCAAAGCAACTCTACCCAATGCATGGAAACAAACACAGAGAGGCTGCCAAAATGAGGAGACAAAGAAATATGCCCCAAATGAAAGAACAGAACAAAACTCCAGGAAAAGAACTAAATGAAATGGAGATAAGCAATATAAGAGGTGGATATTTCAAAACACTGCTTATTAGGATGCTCAAGGAACTCATTGGGTACTTCAACAGTATAAAAAACACTCAGTCAGAAATAGAGGTTACACTAAGTAAAATGAGGAAAAAGTTATAGGGAACCAACAGTGGAGTGGATAAAGCTGAGAATCAAATCAATGATTTGGAACATAAGGAAGCAAAAAACAACCAATCAGAACAACAACAAGAAAAAAAAAGAATCCTCCAAAATGAGTATAGTATAAGCAGACTCTGGGACAACTTCAAGAGGTCCAACATTTGCATCATAGGCATGCCAGAAGGAGAAGAGAAAGAGCAAGAAATTGGAAATCTATTTGAAAAGATAATGAAAAAAAAAATTCCCCAATTTGGCCAAGGAAATAGACATGCAAGTCCAGGAAGCACAAAAAGTCCCAATCAAGTTGGACCTGAAGAGGACCACAAGACACATCATAATTAAAATGCCAAGGGTTAATGAGTGAACCTTATAAGCAGCAAGAGAAAAGCTGATAGTTACCTTCAAAGGAGTTCCTATAACTATCAGCTGATTTCTCAAAAAAAAAAAAAAAAAGAAAAAAGAAACTTTACAAGCTAGAAAAGACTGGCAAGAAGTATTCAAAAAGATAAAAAGCAAGAACCTACAACCTAGATTACTCTATCCAGCAAAGCTATCATTTAGAATGGGAGGGCAGAATAACTGCTTCCCAGACAAGGTGAAGCAAAAGGATTTCATCAATACCAAGCCATTATTATATGCAATGTTAAAGAGACTTATTTAAGAAAAAGAAAAAGATCAAGACTATGAACATTAAAATGGCAGTAAATTCACAACTATCAACAATTGAATCTAAAAAAACAAACTAAGCAAATAAGCAGAACAGAGACAGAACCATAGATACAGAGATCATTTGGATCAGGGAAAAGTTTCAGGGATTAAGATGTACAAACTGGTAGTTACAGAATAGGCAGAGGAATGTTTTATTAACAGTACAGAAAATAGAGTAGCCAAAGAACTTATATGCATGACCCATGGACATGAACTAAGTATGGGGTTGGGGTAGATGGGGGCAAAGGGGAAAAATTGGGACAACTTTAATAGCATAATCAATAAAATATATTTAACAATTCAAACAAAAAGTAAATGTAAAAATCAACATTTTTATTCATAGCAGAGCATCTCTGTGTTTGTGTTTTGGTCTGACTTTCTTGCTAGCTTTAAAAAATCCACTAAAGCAGATCAAACTTAATTATATGTATATTATTAAACTATCAAAATGATTGAACATAATTATTTGGACAGTCATCATTTAGTTTTTATATGAATCTGAGTTTTCTGTAACTTAAATGTTATATGCTGCACTTACTGAGTGTATTTTACCAGTATGGACTACACACATTTTTATATAATATAAAACAACTCACAAAGAGCCTATACTGTGCATTAGTATATATTTATTTTTTGTTCCTTAGGACCAAGGGTGGAATATTTTAAGTATTTTTTCACTTATAGCCCTGTTTTATTTTTTTAGTAGGTCATCTTATCTACTAGTTTTTGGAAATCAATTAAGAAAAGAAAAAGTCTTGACTTCCATTTATTCTTTTTTTATAGTATGATTTCAAAAAATTTTATTTAATATCTATTTCCAAATATGCCTGATAAGATCCTTGCTTAAAATTACAATGGAGAGCAAGGCTTGAGAGAGTAAACTTATTTATTTTTTCAAAATAAGATGCATTCTTATTATCAACAGTTGAATAGATGTATTTTATTATATTTTTATTTTGAAATTATTTAGAGTAACAGAAATTTGCAGACACTACAGAAAGCTTCCATGTAACCTTTAACCAGCATCTCTTGTTGGCTATATCTTATATAAATAGAACCAAAATGTCTACATACTGTATGGTTCTCCTTATGCAATATTTTCAAAATGTGAAAAGTATAGGGATGGAGAACATAATAGTTATAGCAAGGGTTAGGAATGGTAGAAGGAGGTGGTTCACACTACAAAGAGGCAAAATGAGGAAGGTCACTGTGGTAATAAAATAATTCCGTTTTGATTGCAGTGGTGGTTAGATGGATCTACACATCTGATAAAGTGACATAAAACCACAAAGACAATGTATACCAATGTCAGTTCCTTCAGTTTGCTATTATACTATAGGCACCTAAGAGGTAGCCAAAAGAGGACCACATGGCCTTCTGTCTTCCATGGTTGATATAAGTGCTACAGCTCTTAAGTTTAACTTTCCAGGTACAGAGCCCCCATAAGTAGTACCATCCTTTGACAGTGGCTGTTTATTATACAGGATCTGTTCTCTAGTGGAAGGAGCAGTCCTTCTTGATTCAACTAATATTCTGGGTATGGGTTCAACATCCCAGAATATAGAGCCTCTACATCAGTACCTCTATCCAAGGGTACACAAATTGTTTTTCCCATGACCCTGCTATACCATATAAACCAAATATAAGGCACCCAATTTAAAGAAAAAGAGGTGCAGCAGATCATTGGATACTGGCACTATCATATACTGTACCACCAGAAGTTGCTGGCTCAATAGAGTAATGGAACTGCCTTTTGAAGGTGCAGCTAAAACAATGTTAGAATATTGCCTATGATCTTCACTGTGCTCCTTGGGTCACCATTCTCCAGGATGCAATCTGTAATTCAAGTCAAAAACCTTTATTCTACCTACATGGTGCTCACAATAGATAGAATACATGATTCTGGAAACCAAAGTTTAGAAGTAGGAATATCCTGCTTATTATTATTCCCTAGGACTCACTTGAAAAAATTATGCTTTCCATCTCTTATCTATTCCCCAAAAGGAAAATTTCTTACACCAGAATTTCTGTAAATGTTACATTAAATTTTAACCTCTTCATGCTTCCTGGTCATTTTGATGTCCTTGTGCAAGATAAGACAGCAGTTAAGGAAAGGAATCACCATTTGGACAGGAGTAATGGACCCTGAACATCAGAAGGAAAGCTAGATAGTCTACAATATATTAGGACAGGGAGTAATACAGAGTCCAGCAGAAGTAAGGTTTTGCTTGAGTGTGGTTGGGTAATAAATTATATTTTTAATTTGAAAATTTCACCTAAAATGTCATGTGGTGTGCTTAAGTGTGATGTTGTTATTTTATAGAATTACATGCTTATGATTTTGTAATAAAAGATGTTGTAATAAAACAGGGGCTTTATTTGTGCTAGACCCTGTATATTTGATATCCAGGATCTACTCTGTGTCTTACAATAGCATATTGTAAGGTACTGATAGGTACTGGAAGCTTATTAGAGTTTCGCCCCTCGGAGAACCCATCATCTAAAGTGATATTGAATGGTAGAATAATGGAAAATATGGACTGTCATGCAATTACCTGATATTTATTATTTAAATTAACTTGAAGCAGAAGCAATAAAAAGAATCCCTCTCAAACAGACAGGCTCTCAATGCTTTACCCATAATCACAGACTTCCTCTTGACATCATTTTTCTCTAGTATGCCCAAACCCTCTATATCTTTCCTCAAAGTAGAACTAACTAGATCAGTGCTTCTCTGACTATAGGTACATGAACTATCAGATGTCACATGAGGCCTCATATTCCTCCTTTCTAATAGGGTACATGGAAATGCCAATGCTCTGGTCCGTGGACCATACTTAGAATAACAACTACAAAACAAACAATCCCGTCATTGTATGGCATGCCAGTAATGTTTACTTCAGCAGTGTATGCAGGGTCCATCACAAGTTACTCCCCCTTTTATTACAAAATCTTTTATTACAGAATCATAAGCATGTAATTCTGTAACATTACAATATCACACTCAAGCATACCATATGACATTTTAGGCAAAATGTTCAAATTAAAACTATAAATTATTGCACTCATATTATTACCCTACCAGCTACCTTCCAGCAGGTGTTACTTCTGCCAGACTCTGTATTTTTCTCATTAATATTTCATTCCTACAATTTGAGGGTCATCCCTACCTGGACAGTAGGGCTTCAAGCTTTAACTAAAACTCTCAATATATCTTAGGGTATTTCTGTCAGATTTATTCTGATTTATGATTTTAATTTTTACATGTTAGATTCTTTCCTGAGCTATATGGTCTCTCTTCTTCTACGTCATCTTTTCCCTTTTTATGTTTTACATGATCACAACCAGGATAACAACATTGATCCTTAAACACAGGAACTTTTCATCATCACACAGATCTCTTATGTTGTCTTTTATAGCCACATACTGTTCCCTCCAACCTCAGTCCCTTGTTGCCCCTTAGCAACCATGAATGTCTTACATTACTACCAGTTTGTCATTGCAAGCACATTATATAAATGAAATCATATTGTTGGTAACCTTTAGAAACTGGCTTCCCCCAACCCCTCAGTATAATTCTCTGGAGATTTATCCAGGTTGGCACGTCTATTAGTACTATTTTCCTTTTTATTGCTCAGTGATATTTCAAGGTATGTGTACACCCCAGTGCAACTATTCAACCACTGAAGGACATTTGGCTTGTTTCTGGTTTTTAGCTATCACAAATAAAATGACTATAAACTTCTGTGGATGTGTTTTTGTTGTCAACGTGTTTTTTTATTTCTCTGGAATAAACTCCCAGGAGAGCGACTGCTGCAAGAGCAGCTGTAATCCTTCCCTGTCTCTGGTGGGAGCCAGGGCTCTCCGGTCGGCCTCCGATGCGTGCTTTCACCATGTCGTTTCTTGGGCCCTGATGTTCCTGCCTTGTCTGACTCCTCCTTTCCACCGTTGGGCTCCTTTGTGTTTATTTTACATTAACATCCAGGGGTTTCAGTTGTAATCAGCTGTTAGAATAAGGAAAGGGTTATCTATTCTATCTACCCTGATGCAAATTACCTTTTTTATTTATTTTTAATTTTGTTATAACTACTATGCAAAGGTTCATCTCTTAGTTGGAGGCCTATTTAGTCTTCTGAGCAATTGTGTGCCCTCACAGTTCGTATCAGTTTCCTGAAGCAAGATGAATCCACAGTCCTGCCCTCCCAAGCCTCCATTTCTCTCGGGAAAATTAATCCTCTGTGATTATTCTTTTCATTTTACTGATTTCATCCAGATTCACAGGGAAGGAGGTAGTGAATTGGAATAACACTAACAAAATTTAGTAATCTGTTCCATTCTAGATACAACATAGGCCTTAGGCTATTAGAAAAATCCACGTTGCTCTTGATGCAGTTTAGTATATCGTCCATTCAGCTACTTAGCCTCTTGATATATTTACAGAAACAGCAGAAACTTGAGGCATTCATGGGAAAGGAATATTGTTTCTATACATGTTTACTTTTATTCCTTCAACCCATTTCTCAAAATGCCATATTTCCATATATGGTTTTGCATTCTCTATTCTGCATATATACAGCGTAGATATGTTTAGATTCTCCTATAATTTATGCCTAGTGAATCAATATTTCTCTAGAACATTCTGTCATATGTTGACATAAAATTCCATTTAAAAAATTTTATTGTATTTTTCCATTTTGATCATAAAAGTTTAAACACATTGGTTAACTGCACGTTCTTTTCAGTGCAGATAGAGAAAATTCTGACTGCAAAAATATAAAAGTATTTCCTGGTAGTAGGCTCTGGGTTTTGCTGTGACATGCCCTTGTTCCCCACCTCCCCACTGCACACTGGGGAGCCAGGTCGGACAGAATTTGTTATGGCCCCTACTTGTTTTGGTAACCCTCCTGCTACAGTCTTTGAACTCTCTACTCCACAGCAATGAAACGGACACCACCCTGCCTGGGAAGTCCGTCCTTCCCACTGTTCCTCTTTTCTCTAGCTCTCACACTTCTAAACTGAAGGGGCTAGTATGGTTTCCTGAGATTTTATATTCTAGTTTGCACCATTTCTTCATAATTACCATGTCACTTTCATTGCTCTGCTTCTATCTTCGATCAAAATTACAGAGTTCCATCACCCATATGATAAGTTTCTTTTAACTAATTTATATTTGCTGAAACTACTTCAGTGAAAAGCTATAGTGAAGTTGCTCCCACGTTTTTGGATTATTTCAAAATTTCAAAACCAAGATTACAGGGGGTTTAATCCCTTTTAAGCAGTTTTCCTAGAAATCTCTTAGTAACCTATTTTTAAATATATAAAATGAAAAATAAGTTGTAAAACATAAGGTCATATTTTCCATAACTATCCCTCACAAGGCACAGTACTGGATGTTTGTACGTGAGTTTAGTGATTTGTTTCAGTCCATATTATGAGAGAAGTGCCGCTGGGCTGGGAATAATCCTGCTCAGATGAAGTTTGCCATTTCACTTACTTTAAGGGGATGTGTGAACAAAGGGAAATAAGAATAGGAAATATGGCTGGAACCCTGATGTGCCAAGCAGCTAGCAAATTTTTTCCTAACTGCATACTCTTGTGACTATTCATAATTCAACAGAATTCTACTTTTACTACCTACTGCTGGACATTTTTAAAGCCATGGAACAGACTCCTGGAAGCATGCTGCAGAAATATCACACGCCTTCATGAACAGCCCACACTATTTTCCTTTTGGACTTTTAAGTCACAAAGGGAGCATCTGTTTAAAGAAGTTCATTACACATATAGTTTAGTCACAAATACTGGAACTTGTAGCTAGAGAAATCTAGCAAAAGGGATAGGGATGTGCTGAATACTTTTTTGGAAAGTGGCCTTTTTATACTTTATTGTCTCCCAATGTCTCATGAGCTTAAACTTTCCAAATAAGTTTGTATGCAGTCTAGATATGACATATCAATTTCTATGTGATTCTCATGAGAGAATGCTTAAATATAATACCGTTTATGAACAAGTCCTGAGTAGTTAAAAAAAGAAAAGAAAAAAAAAACTAAAAAACTGAAGTGAACTTTCTCAGCTACCAGTAGAAAGTCAGTTAGATTGGAGACAAAGTGGCCCCCTGTATCTGACAGCGTTCTGATCAGGAACATTCTCATTCCGGGCAGTGGAAGTCAACTGCAGAGCCTTTACTGTTTAAATTCCACAGCCATCAAATTCATGTTAGGTTTTCAGCTTGAGTAGAGGTGTACGTTTGCAGAAACTACTATAATCTGATTGAAAATGTGCCACGGACCAACCCAGTCTATATTTAGGCATCTATTTCAAGAGATTTTTTAAATATTTACATCTATAGGTGGAATGAAATCATAGCAAAATAAAGAAAAATTGTAATTAAAAGAGTTTCAGGTTTACATACCACTCAGAGAAAGAAGGAAAAACATTGAATGAATCAGCCTGCTCACAGGAAACTTTGACTGTGAGAATTAGCGATGGAAGTAAAATATAAAAATAACTCCAATCAAGAGTAGACCAATTATCCTTTAAATTAAATGAGAATTTCAGCACTAATGAAAAAAAGGCAGACACTAATTTAGATGTTTTTATACTTCAATTTTCAGGGAGATTGCCAAGAATGCTGAAAATCCTCAAATCAATAGGATCAATTCCCCTGCTATATTCTGCTCTGTCAATGATAAAAGTAAAGATAAGATAAGCCCAATTTTATTAATTTCTGTAGGCACTGTAAAGATAATAATATGAATGTAGTTGGTGCTTTTCTTACAATTCATTTATGTTTTTTTATAAAATTGTCCCCATGCTTTGTCAGGCAGATGAATTCAAATCATTAGGACTGGGAAGTAGCAAATGTGTGGCAAATATATTCCTTTATTATGCTTTATAATTTTGTTCTGACATCTGTCCCAATGCTGAGCTTTTAATGGAGTTATTTGAAAAATTAATTTGAGTAATTAGTACTACTACTACTGTTATATGCCCTCTAATCCTAAAAAAAAAATATTTTTGTGTGTTTGTAAGTTATTGTTTCTATTCTTTGGTTCTGTCCTAATTTCTTTAAGTGGAAACTGTCTTTCCACCAACCCTCCTGCCATGGCATCAAGCAAAATGTCTTAAAACACTGTGAGTATTTGTTTAATAAAGTACTCTACTTAATCTTTTACTTTGAAAATCTAAAAAATCAAAAAATCTATCAATATTTCATAATCTCTCTTCATACTTTTGTGAAACAAGTAATTTCTATTATGTGGAATGTGAAGCAGGGACTAATCATAAAAAATATGTAAAAGGTAAAACATAGAACATAAATCCATACTCTGATATTTATCACAGTTTTCTCATTTCCTTTTAGCAGTAGTTACATATTTTGTGTTTATTTTGTCTGTTTTATGTTTATTTTAGGGCTTAAGGAGTCTATTTACCAAATAGAAATCTGCATATCCTAAGGAACTACCAGCCTACAAAATTTGAAAGAATGCAATTTAGCCCTTGATTGAAAAAAATTTTCTTGCTAAGCATTACAACAAAGTGTTCCAGGAAAAACAAAGAGTAGATTTTTATGCAATAAGTGTTTTGGCTTTCTTATTGGTACAATTATTTAATATGGATATTTTTATTTTAACTTAACATTCCCCTTAGCAAAGAGCATTACTACATTATAAATCAAGATAAAGTCAGTCCTGTCCAGCAGAAAATTAATTGCAGCTTACATGCAACTCAATAGAAACTGAGGGGATATAATTACATAATGCTAATTCATCAGTTTTCTCTGCCTGCCTCTAGATTAATTAAAGTCCAGGATCACTGCAACTCTAACAGAGCTCCAGTAATCTTATGGTCTCTAAACGGTAAAATGAAGGATGAGCAAGACCATAAAACACTCACAGCTTACAGTTTCTCTCTCCTTAAAACATGCCTCAAATTTCCATATACATGGAACCACAATGCATGATTCTATTACCAACCAGAACAGACAGAAACATTAGGTTGAAATGTATAAAATCACTAGTATTCTACCATTTTGCACCTAAAATTTTCATGTTTTAACCTTATATTAGTTTTAAAGAATTGTTTTTACATTTTAAAAGAATATGAAATCAATGAAAAGTATTGATATAATCTTATTTCTACAAATACTCAGCACCATCAGCAGTGATGAGAATTATGTAAATTAAGAAATTTAACAGATACAAAAAATAAAACTTGTCTGAGGATTAGAGCTACTACAATAGTGAAAAGAAAGATAAATTTTTATGGGAACATAATTGTGTTTAAATAG
Source organism: Anoura caudifer (assembly GCA_004027475.1). Classification (NCBI taxonomy): domain Eukaryota; kingdom Metazoa; phylum Chordata; class Mammalia; order Chiroptera; family Phyllostomidae; genus Anoura; species Anoura caudifer. The sequence continues at coordinate 96,572 of PVKU01002982.1, forward strand.
GTTGACTCATTACTTAAGTTAGGCTTTCAAGGGAGTGGCCATAATGTTCAGCAGTTTTTGTTTATTTATATATACTCTGTCTTGTTTCAGAAATGACTTGAAGGGATTGACCATGAATTTTCCATGCAGCAACGCAGAGATACCTTGCATATGACTCATATTTTGGTAATCTTGCAACAGACTCCCTCAGGAGATATAACATTATTTTACTTATAAGATCTAGTAAGGTGGTGAACAATTACTTTTGTAGAATTCAGTAAGTCTTGTGCAACTTACTTCTTTTTAAAAGTGCATTGTACCCTTTAAATATGGAGAACACAGAGAACACCATGAAAAGAAATGCAGAATCGGGAAATGCAGATAAATATATTGTAGCAATTTTCCTGGAGCTGACCTAGGATATAATGGCATTATAACTGGTTGCAAAAGGATAAAACATGTAGTACATCAGGTTCTTAAATAATGTTGTTTCATTCAGCGTGGTTTTGTTATAAAGTTGATAAGATGCTGTGAGAAACTCTTATTTATAGCATTTAACTTATGGAAGGTTGGATTCATTATAAGCCATTTTACATAAAGTCTTATAACCTATCAATAATGTTAAATGAGGACCTGCTATGTTTCCTATTCATTCTTTAAGTCATTCATTTATTTATTCATTCATTCCACACATAGTGTTGACTGAAGAGTTCATACATTACAGGAACTATCTAGGTGCTGGGATGCCTTTTCTTCTGCAGCTGGCAATCTATTGGTGCTGCAGTATTACCTATGGAATCTGTCTTTTAGAACAAGATACAATATTACTGTACACAATTTAATTGTAGATAATATATAAGAATATGACAATTTCCTTCCTACTCCACTACTATATTTTCTTAATAGGAGATACCATCATCTCTTAGGAATATTACAATAACATCCTAAAGCCCTCATAAAGCCTTCGCAGTACTGCCCAAATACATTTTTAAAATATAAGCCAAATATTTTCCTGCTCTGCTCAAATTCTGCAGTATTTTAAATTTCCTATTTCCTGTAAACAAAAAAAAATTAACATAGTTTACAAGGAAAAGCCTTTACTATCTTATCTAGTACTGTAACTCCATCCATTACTCTGATGCCATACTATTCCTCACACATGATAAACACTCTCCTACTTCAGGACCTTTCCACTTATTTTTCCTTCTGCCTGGAACACTCTTTTTCCAGGTATCCACTAGGCTCAGTCCCACCCTTCCTGTTTAACTCAACTCAAAAGTAGTTTCACAAGAGCAGCCTTTCTTGATCACTTTACATAGAACAGCTCTGACTTCACTCACATTAGTAAGTTTTGCTTTATGTTTAACACAGGCTAACATGAAAAAGCAGTTACATTTTTTAACTTGGAGTTTTATAAAAAGAAAATTAAAGATTTATATATGCCACAAATTATGAGTGCACTCTGATGTCAATATTTAGTTTTTCTCCAGAAGTCTAATAAGATTCCTTATTCAGCATTTAAAAAAATTTTTTCCTCATGCTTCCAGATGCTTCTTTACCCAAGTTCATCTGATTCTCTTGTTTTTCATGACAACTTGCTCCTTACTTTTTAAATTTTTGTATTTTCTTTGTTACTGGTTATCTACTATTGTTTCCAGAATTTCCTTAGCTTTGCATCTGCAACTCTTTGATGCTCATTTTGAGTACAGTATTTATCACCTGATTTATGTGTCAGTATGCTTTTCCAATAAATTATTAAAAAACTCTGCTGTCTTCTATTCAACAAGAAACATCTGTTTCATATCAGACACTGTCCAAATACTGGATATGCCTAGATTAATACACACAGCCAACAATCTTGTGGATGGGTATTAAGCTCCACCTCTTAAGAGAAAGAGAACAAAGAATGTGTGAACATTTGTTAAAAACACCACACAAGCCCTGGCTGGTGTAGCTCAGTGGATTGAGTGCAGCTTGTGAACCAAAGGGTCACTGGTTCGATTCCCAGTCAGGGCACATGCCTGGGTTGAAGGCCAGGTCCTCAGTAGGGGGCACATGAGAGGCAACCACACATTGATGTTTCTCTCCCTCTCTTTCTCCCTCCCTTCCCCTCTGTCTAAAAATAAACAAATAAAATCTAAAAAAAAAAAAAGCACCACACAAAAAAACTTTTAAAAGTAAGGCTGATCTCAGCATAAAGGATGGGAACTCCTCTGTGGTCATAAACAAACTGAAAACTGAAAGCAAAGAGGTAAAGGGACTGTCCTGGGCATCTGCCTTATTACACATACCTAGAGATCATTATGGTCTTTTGCACTAAGGTTAGTCCAGTGACTGCTAGCCAGTAAAATACAAAGGGGACTCGTGGGTGAGATTTTCATGCCAAGATAAGTAATTGTCCATTACATTTTTCATTCCATTCTTCCCACCGTGTGACTGATGGTGAAAACCTCCAAAATGTCAGTCACACAATCAAGAAAGTTCAGATTCTGAAGTCACCATTTGAAGAGGAACTGCCAAAGAATCTAATTAGCACTGGACTTCTTCACCTTAGTGAAAAAATAAACTTTTATGATGTCAAATCTCTGAAATGTCAGAGTTCATCAGTTACCATAGAATGCCTTGTTCACTTCAAATAATCCAGAAATGTGTACTATGGTGTTCATCTGTAATCTGAGGTGATGTTTTTTCATCTATAATAAAAACATAGTATGTATGGCAACAGCCAGCAAACGTCTTCTCCCAAAGACCAGCTTATAAATATTTCACTCTTTGAGAACTATATGGTCCCTGTTGAAACTGCTCAGCAGTCCTGTACTCAGCCATCAACGGTCCATAATGAAAACACATGGCTACATTCCAGTACCATATTATTTACAGAACAGGTCAAAGGCCAGATTTGGCCCATGGGCAGTGATTTGCTCAACCATGGCTTACAGTATTACGAGGAAATTAATAATGAAGGATGGGCATGTTGTGATCCATTTTTTGCAGTAGCCAAATTGTCACTGCCATGATATGGGAGGCCAACCAGGTGCCTACTGAGTTAGGGGATGTACCAAAAGTGATTTTTAAATCCCAGCACAAGTGTGTGCTTGCTAGCACTGGCTGAGTCTAACCCTGTATAGGAAGAAAAGAGCTAAACAAACAAACAAAGATCATTCAGCAAGTAAAAATGAAAGAAATATCCTAGATTTGAAGAACTGGAAAGGTTGAATGTTTTTAGCCCCCCAACAAATGAGATTAAATTTTAAATTGCTTTGAGCAACAAGAGAGCTAGAAAAGTTTTGCATTTGAATGAAGTGAATAAGGGATCACAAAACTAGATGTAGATCACATCTATATCTTCAGGGACTCCCTTCAGTTTAGGAAGGGACAAGGGAATCAAAAAGCGAAATTGAATTGACTGGAAGCACAAGCAAAGGTGCTTAATAAATTTCTAAGGGATCTGTATTGCCAAGGAAAGTATACTCTAAAAAAAAAAAAAAAGCTTTGGGGTAGCTACAGACAGTGGAGCCTGTGTAATATAAATCACCCTGAATCTCTTCCCAGAGGACAGGGTTAACTGCTTGTTTACCAATGCAAAGTCTATGCAAAATCACATCCTCAACATGACGTGAAGACAGAGAATGACAATTAGTATGAATAAAGACAGAAAAAGCATGAGACTATCAGTGCTTTAGTGCAGGACACTCCCACTCACCCCCATGCATCTCAGAGCTTTGAGGCAAGCAAAGGCAAAAAAACAACTGCGAGCCTTACGGAAGAGAAACACATGCTAAGGAGCCTGAAGGTAAATTGAAATAACCACAGGAAAGATGAAATCTGCACTAAATTTGAAATACCAGGGGGAAAAGGAAAACACAAATGACACAACAAACAGCAGGGAGAGGATGTCAAAGTACATGCTCTTAAGTAACCAAACACTATAAAAAGAGACAGGTGCAGGATTTAAAGAGATGGATTCCATTTCAGGCAACCAATGGAAAGAGCTAAATTATTTAATGGGGTAAGCTTTTTAATCAAGAAATGTAACTTTACTGTGTTTCATGGGATAATCAAAGGAAGGATATGATAATACATCTTTATTAATGTGTTCCTAAGCTAGTTCAGTGACTACTATTTTCAACCTAGTTATTGGTATCTTTGAGGCAGACAAAATATTTTTTATTTACTTAGTGTACTTTTCTGTCTATTTCAACTCTTGTAAAGGAAAAAAAGCATGATTTAAAAAAAAAAAAAAAACAGAATTCCAAACATAAAACTTGTGAGGAGAAAAAGGCCAAAAAGAAGGAAGAAATGCATTGTGGCAATTAAGTGGTAGAAGAGAAAATACAACAAATGGAAAAACAAATGTAGGGTTCTGCAAGAAAAAAGACACTCAAGCTCCTTTCTACCACCAAAATCAAACAAAAAAGGCTCCTAAATTACAAGCTCCTTGCTAAAATATCAGTAAACAGTGCCATTAAAATAAGAACATTCCTTGTAAAATACCAGAATGTCATTCAAAATGAGCATAGGGAAAGTACAACCCACAGAGATCTATTGCAGAAAATCAGTAAATAATTTACATAAAATTTAAATGAGAAATCCCCTTCACACACACACACACACACGCACACACACACACGCACTCACGCACTCATGCACGCACGCACACTCACTCACCAGCAACCCAAAGAAAACTATAGATCTACACACCAAACAGAATTAAAAATATTGAAATAAGCATTTGAAGATATAAAAAGCCCCTTTGGATCAGAAATTAAAAACTAAAATCAAAATGGATTTAAAAAAAATGCATGAGCTTCATTCAACCAAGATATGGCTGAAACTTTCACAGCAAGACAGACAACAGGCATTTTTAAAAATATACAAATATACCCATTAAGGTAGAGATAAGGGGGAGATTACTATACAAATGTTATATATATGTGTATATATGTATATATGTATATTTTATTGGAATATAATTGACATATTAGCATTAGGTATACAACATAATGATTCAATATATGTATATATTATGAATAATCATCACAATAAGTCTGATTAACAATCATCATTACAGAGTTACTGATTTTTTTCATCATGAGAAGAACTTTCATGATTTATTCTTTTAGCAACTTTCAAATATACAATACAGTATTATTAACTACAGTCACCATGTTGTACATTACATTTCCAGGACTTATCTATTTCATAACTGGGGGGTTGTATATTTTGACCACCTCTGTCATATTGTTGTATCACAGAAATAATGCAACTAAAAATCGAGAGGAGAATGAAGAAAAAAGAAAAACAAAAATTTCATTGTTGTATAAGCAGGTGGTAGGTATTAAAATGGTCTTGGCTGGTGTGGCTCAGTGGACTGAGCACTGGGCTGTGAAGCAAATGGTCTCTGGGTCAATTCCCAGTCAGGGCACATGCCTGGGTTGCAGGCTAGGTCCCCAGTAGAGGGCATGCAAGAGGTAACTACATATTGACAATTCTCTCTCTTCCTCCCTTCCCTTCTCTAAAAATAAATAAATAAATATTTTTATTATTTTAATTGTTATTCATGTACAATTTTCTGTCTTCTACTCCCATCCCAGCCCACCACCCCAGCCTTCCCCAGCTCCCTCCTATTTCCACCCACCCTAGCTTTTGTCCATGTGTCACTTATACTTGTTGCTCAAAATCCTTCCCCTTTTCCCTTGAAATTCCTACCCCTCTCCTCTCTTGTTCTCAATTTCAGTGTCTTTGGTTATATTAAGCTTGTTTGTTTGTTCTGTTCATTAGGTTCCTGTTAAAGGTGAGATCATATGGTATTTGTCTTTTACCTCCTGGCTTATTTCCCTTAGCATAACGCTCTCCAGTTCTATCCATGCTGTTGGAAAGGGTAGGAGCTCCTTCATTCTTTCTGCTGCATAGAATTCCATTGTGTAAATGTACCATAGTTTTTTGATCCATTCATTTACTGATGAGCACCTAGGTTGCTTCCAACACTTGGCTATTGTAAATTGTGTTGCCATGAACATTGGGGTGCATAGGTTCTTTTGGATTGGTGTTTCAGGGTTCTTAGGATATAACTCTAGCAGTGGAAATGCTGGGTCGAAAGGTAGGTCCATTTTTAGTTTTCTTAGAAAATTCCATACTGCTTTCCATAGTGGTTGTACTAGTCTGCAGTCCCACCAACAATGCACTAGGGTCCCCTTTTCTCCACAACCTCTCCAATACTTGTTGTTTGTTGCTTTGTTTATGATGGCCATTCTGACTGATGTGAGGTGGTATCTCATTGTGGTTTTAATTTGCATCTCTCTGATAGCAAGCAATATTGAGCATCTTTTCATGTGTCTCTGGATCCTCTGTATGTCCACCTCAGAGAAGTGTCTGTTCAAGTCCTTTGCCCATTTTTTAATTGGGTTGCTTATCTTCTTAGAGTGGAGTCATGTAAGTTCTTTATATATTTTGGAGATTAAACCCTTGTCTGAGGTATCACTGGCAAATATGTTTTCCCATACAGTTGGTTCTCTTTTTATTTTAATACTGTTTTCTTTAGCCATGCAGAAGCTTTTTATTTTGATGAGATCCCATTTGTTTATTCTTTCCTTTATGTCCCTTGCTTTAGGGGACATATCAGTAAAAATGTTGGTATGTGAAATATCTGAGATTTTCCTGCCTGCGTTCTCCTCTAGGATTTTAATGGTGTCATGGCTTATATTTAAATCTTTTATCCACCTTGAATTTACTTTTTTGTATGGTGTAAGTTGGTGTTCAAGTTTCATTTTTTTTCATGTAGCTGTCCAGTTCTACCAACACCACTTGTTGAAGAGGCTACTTTTACTCCATTTTATGTTGCTGCCTCCTTTGTCAAATATTAATTGGCCATAGAGAATTGGGTTTATTTCTGGGCTCTCTATTCTATTCCACTGGTCCATGTGTCTGTTTTTATGCCAGTACCAGGCTGTTTTGATTACAGTGGCCTTGTAATACAGTTTGGTGTCAGGTATTATGATCGCTCCTACTTTGCTCTTCTTTCTCAAAATTGCTGCAGCTATTTGAGGTCGTTTATGGTTCCATATAAATTTTTGAAGTGTTTGTTCTGTGTCTGTGAAATATGCCATTGATACTTTAATAGGTATTGCATTGAATTTTAAATTGCTTTGGGTAGTATGGACATTTTGATGATGTTGATTCTTCTGATCCATGAACACGGTATATGTTTCATTTGTTTGTGTCTTTCTTGATTTCTTTTTTCAGTGTTCTGTAGTTTTCTGCACACAGGTCTTTTACCTCCTTGGTTAGGTTTATTCCTAGGTATTTTATTTTTCTTTTTGCTATATCGAATGGGATTTTTTTCTTGATTTCTGCTTCTGCTCTTTCATTGTTGGTATACAGAAATGCCTTTGATTTTTGGATATTGACTTTGTATCCTGCTGTTTGGCCAAAGTCATTTATTGGGTCAAGCAGCTTTTTGGACAACTCCATAGAATTTTCTATGTGCTCTATCATGTCATTTGCAAACAATGATAGTTTTGTTTCCTCCTTTCCAATTTGGATGCCTTTTATTTCCCTTTCTTGTCTAATCACTGTGGCCAGTACTTCCAATACTATAATGAGTAGAAGTGGTGAAAGTGAACAACCTTGTCTTCTTCCTGATCTTAGTGGAAAAGATTTTAGTTTTTGCCCATTGAGTATGATATTGGCTGTAGGTCTCTCATATATGACCTTTATTGTGTTGAGGAATCCCTCAATTCCCATTTTACTGAGTGTTTTTATCATAAATGGGTGCTGTACCTTATCAAATGCTTTTTCTGCATCTATTGATATGATCATATGATTTTTGTCTTTGCTTTTGTTTATGTGACGTATTACATTTACTGATTTGCATATGTTGAACCATCCTTACATCCCTGGAATGAATCCCACTTGGTCATGATGTATGATCTTTTTAATGTGTTGTTGGATATGGTTTGCCAATATTTTGTTGAGGATTTTAGCAACTACGTTCATCAGCCTTATGGGTCTAAAGTTTTCTTTCTCTATTATGTCTTTATCTGGTTTGGGGATTAGAATGATGCTGGCTTCATAAATAGAGTTTGGGAGTCTTGCATCATTTTGGATTTTTTCAAAAAGTTTGTGAAGGATAGGGGTTAGCTCTTCCTTAAATGCTTTGTAAAATTCTCTTGTGAAACCATCTGGTCCAGGGCTTTTGTGTGTCAGGAGTTTTTTGATTACTGCTTCAATTTCATCTGCTGTTATTGGTCTGTTCAGGCTTTCTGCTTCTTCTTCATTGAGTTTTGGGAGATTATATTTTTCTAGAAACTTGTCCATTTCACCTAAGTTTTCAAATTTCTTGGCATACAGTTCTTCATAGTAATTTCTTAAAACCTTTGTATTTCTGTTGTGTCAGTTGTAATCTCACCTCTTTCATTTCTGATTGTGTTTATTTGGGTCTTCTCTCTTTTTTTCTGGATGAGCCTGCTTAAAGGCTTGTCCATTTTGTTTATATTTTCAAAGAACCAGCTCCTGGATTCATTGATCCTTAGAATTGTGCTTTTAGTCTCTATGTCATTTAATTCTACTCTGATCTTGGTTATTTCCTTCCTTCTACTTGCTCTGGGCTGTCTTTGCTGTTGATGCTCGAGTTCTTGTAGGCATAGGGTTAAGTTGTTTGATTGAGATGTTTCTATCTTTTTTAGGTAGGCCTGTATTGCTATGAACTTTCCTCTAAGGACTGCCTCTGCTGTGTCCTATAAATTTTGGGTTGTTGTTGTGAGTTCATTTTCATTTGTTTCCAGGAACTTTTTGATTTCCTCCCTAATTTCATTCTTGACCCATTCATTGTTTAATAGCATGCTGTTCAATCTCCATGATTTTGAGTGTTTTGGGTTTTTCCCCTTGGGGTTGGTTTCTAATTTCAGTCCCTTGTGGTCAGAGAAAATGCTTGGTATGATTTCCATTTTCTTGAATCTGTTGACGTTAGTTTTGTGTCCTATCATGTGGTCTATCTTTGAGAATGTTTCATGCACATTTGAATAGAATGTGTATTTAGTTTCTTTGGGATGAAGGGCTATATATATATATATATATATATATATATATATATATATATAATCAGTTAAGTCCATTTAATCTAGAGTGTCATTCAATGCCACAATATCTTTGTTGATATTTTGTTTGGAAGATCTGTCCATTTCTGACAGTGGGGTGTTAAAATCCCCTACTATAATTGTGTCACTGTCAATATCTTTCTTGAGGTCCTCTGAGATTTTCTTGATGTATTTAGGTGCTCCTATGTTGGATGCATATATATTTACAATGTTTATGTCTTCCTGGTGGATTCTTCCCTTGAGTATTATGAAGTGACCTTCTGGATCTCTCTTTATGGCTCTTCTTTTGAAGTCTATTTTGTCTGAAAGGGGTATTGCTACCCCAGCTTATTTTTCCCTGTCCATTTGCTTGGAAAATTTGTTTCCAGCCTTCACTTTGAGTCTGTGTAAGTCTTTTGTCCTGAGGTGGATCTCTTGTAGGCAGCATATGTGTGGGTCATGCTTTCTTATCCATTCAGCTATTCTATGTCTTTTGATTGGAGCATTTAATCCATTTACGTTTATGGTTATTATTGATAGGTACTTATTCATTGCCATTTTTGTACCTGTGTTCCTCTGCCTCTCTTTCTCCTTTCCTTCCTTTCCTTAAAACATGCCCTTTAGTATCTCTTGCAGAACTGGTTTGGTAGAGTTGTATTCTTTTAGACTTCTTTGGCTGGGAAGCTCTTTATTTGACCTTCTATCTGGACTGAAAGCCTTGCTGAGTAAAGTAGTCTTGGTTGCAGGCCTTTGGTTCTCATTACTTGGAATATTTCTTGCCATTCTCTTCTGGCTTGGAGCGTTTCCTTTGAGAAGTCAGCTGCTAACCTTATTGGGGCTCCCTTGTATGTTACTTCCTGCTTCTCCCTTGCTGCCTGTAAGGTTCTCTGTTTGTCTTGGAATTTTGCCATTTTAATTATGTGTCTTAAAGTGGGCCTCTGTGGGTTCCTCTTGATTGGGACTCTCTGTGTTTCCTGGATTTGTGTGACTTTTTCTCTCATCAAATTAGGGAAGTTTTCCATCATTACTTTTTTGAATAGGTTTTCTATCCCTTGCTCTTCTTCTTTTCCCTCTGGTATCCCTATTATATGGATATTATTACGTTTCATAGTATCTTGTATTTCTCTTAATCCCTCTTCCTTTTTTTCTGAGCCTCTTTTCCTGTTCTTGCTCTTTCTGGGTGTTTTTTTTCTACTTGGTCCTCCAAGTCGCTGATCCGATCTTCTGCTTCATCAATTCTGCTTTTCATTCCTTCCACTGTGTTCTTCAGTTCAGAAATTGTATCTTTCATTTCCTCTTGGTCCTTGTTGTTAGTTTCTATTTCCTTTTTCATGTTGATATAGTTTGCAGTGAGTTCCTCATAGCTTCCCTGTAGTTTCTGGTAGCTCATTGAGAGCTCTTGGAGCTTCCTGACAACCATTGCTTTGAACTCAAAATCTGATAGTTGAGTTGCCTCCATTTCGTTTAGCATTCTTTCTGGGGCTTCCTCTTTTTCTTTCCTTTGGGGAATGTTTCTTTGTCTTCCCATTGTTTGTGAGGCTCTTCCTGTTAGGCTCAGTTTCTTAAATTGATTTGTTCTGGTTCCCTGGGTTTATGGTGTGAACTTATGTGATAGAATACCTGTGAAATTCTATCACCACTAGACAGTGGTGCTGTCTCCTTTGGGTGTCCGGGTGTTCATGGCTTCCAGTGTCTCAGCTGTTGAAATGCCCCTTCTTTGGGACCAACTCTGGTCTTTCCACAGTTCCAGGGGTTTTTTGTTTTGTTTTGTTTTTGTCTCACTTGTAGGTGTTTAAAAAGAGAAAAGGGGAAGAAAAAAAGGAAAAGAAGAAAAAAATGAAAAGAGAAAGAAAAGCAGAAAGAAAAAGAAAATAAAAGAAAGGAAGAAGAGATAAGATTGGAAACAAAGGAAGAAGGAATAAAACAAGAAAGAAGCAATGAGGAGCAAAAGGAGTTGAGGGATAAAAAAGATAAAAATAATGAAAAATTAATAATAAAAAATTTAAAAATAAAAATAAATTTAAAAAAAAAACAGCAAAAACACCAACTCTTGCTGTTATCAATTTTGCCAAGCTGGTTTTTCTGGCCTTGCTAACTGCAGCGGCCAAGGGGTGAGCGTATTGTTTTTCCCCCTGTTCAGCTCTCAGTTACCTTTAGGCTACTGTCCTCAGAGCTAGCCCCGGGCCTCTCCTCACAGGGCCTCAGGTGTATCTTCTGAGCCAGCATGCACCTACCTCGGTGGTGCGTAAGCGCTAATGATCTTTCAGCTTTCAGTGCACCGGCGCCAACTGTCCTGCAAGCACGAATGGACCCCCATGCAGGTAGTACACAGGTGCCTAAGATCTCCCAGCAGACCACGCAGGTCCCTGATGGCACTCGGGCACCGAGCAACTGCAGCACTGGTCCCCCAGTGGCGCGCTGGTGCCTATGTATGCCTGGGCAGTTGTCCCCAATGGCACGTGGGCGTAGACAGTCACAGGAGCTCCAACGCTCAGTCCTCTCAGGGCTATGAGATCTTAACTCCTCTCTGTGAGATTTCAAGCAACCAGGTTTATCCTGGTGCTGCCGAGACCTTGTTTGGCTGATCGAGGAGTAGTTGCCTTGACTCCCTTTGTCCCTAGAGTCTTACGGCCAGCACTGGCCCAGGATCTCAGCCCCTCCCTGGTCTCCACGCTGCTGGAGTACTCTCCTTACTGTCTGGTTTTTCAATGTCCACTGCAATTTTCTATCTCCTGTCTTCAAATATGCTGTGTTTCTGATGTCTGTTTGCTGTGCTCCACTGTAAATTGGCCTGGTTTTTCTCCTGCGTGAAGGGGGAAGAGGAATGTGCTTCCTCTTACCACACCGCCATCTTCTCTCAATCAATAATAAAATCTTTTTTTAGAAAAGGATAAAGCAGATAGTTTAAGGTTAAATTAAAAAATAGGGAATGGAACTCATTAAAGGAACTGTAAATTCAAAGGTAGAACAAACCATTGTGGTATACTTTTTTTTATTAAGGGAAGAGAATGCTCATTCTATGAAGAAAATAGAAAATGCAACCAAAAACAATTATAATTATGATGCAATTGAGCTAATCCAATCAAGCCTAAAAACAAATGAGAGTAGGCATAATCCCTCCATCGAGAGAAAAAATGTTTTCAACTGGGCACATATACATACATACGCACATGCACATCAAAACATAATAGTCCCAATGTTAAAAAAAACACTAGCTAGTTAGATCTGGCCGAATTAACTTTACCACATAAGGGACTGACATAACTATGATCAAAATTTTCCCTTTTTCTCTCAGAGTATTTTAGTGCAACTTTTTAATCAGGAAATGTGACTTCAAGGAGTTTCACCGAATGATATGGAACGATATGATAATGCAAGTTCATGTGTGGGGTGGTCCCAGCCCAGTCCAGCAGCCACAATTTTCAGCTGGGTTTTGGTACCTTTCAGGGAGAGAAAACATTTTGTATTTATTTAAATATATTTGCCTGTCTCATCCGAGACTTGTGAGATTGTCTCCACACGTGCTTTCACCCTTCCATCTGCATCATGGCCAATCACAATGTTTCCATTATCTCCCAAACCCAGTTATATATGCCCTTCCACTGGTCATTAAAATAACAATTATGTAGTCTTCTTTTTCAGTAGTGCCTCAAGAATGCTGGCATTTGTGTTGTAATCATTCTGTTTCCTTTGTATGAACTCTCAGAAAACATGGTTAAAATATAAACTAGCACAATCTCCATACAAAGTTAATCCACAGTCAACGTCAGGGACTGTCTGCTCTCATTCCCAACTACAATACAACACAAAGTTCCACACTTAAGTCACATCATCCAGTGAAGCAACAACGGATAATTATTGTGGATGCTAAATTGTGGTTGCCAACATCGGTCATGAGAGACTGCACATCAGAAACAATGAGTACATTTGTGGATAACCTCAAATGAATCAGTTTGACACTAAAATGAAGGACTAAGCAGCTTCTAAGAAAGAATATATTAAGATGAAACCCAAAGGGGGGTAGAATAAAGGGTGGGAGGTGGGGATGTGTGGGATCGGTGGGAGTGGTGGTGGGGAATGGAGACAACTGTATTTGAACAAAGATAAAAAATGTGAAAAAAGATGAAAAAATAAATAGTATGTTAAGATTCATGCAATAAAGCCCCTTGGGCTTAGGTTTACCCTACCTCCTTTTAGAAGTAGGGCTGCGATAAAGGAAAACATACTTTTCATAAATAACTCTGGGAGATTTAGAATCATAAAGATACACTAGCATGCACCTGTTTTTCAGAGTCATGCCCTGTTTGCATAGAACATGGTAGAGCACAGAACAGTTGCCACATTACAAACACCAGGACAGCCAAGCAGCTGCACATGGCCTCTGTGAGCCCCAAGTGCTAGTGAGTTAGCAGGAATCTAAAAACGCCCACTGGCTGCCAGACCCCTTAAGAAGAGAGAACGGGGTAGATACGGTGACAGTGCCCAACAGAGCCTCAAAGGTGCCCATCTAAAGCTGGGGTGCCAAGCAGATATCTTGGCCCTAGATTAATATTATTTTAATATGGCAATTTATATAGATATTTCTTCTGATTCTCAGTGGCTCATGAAATAAATTGCTAGCACTTTTTGGCCCTCTCTGACAAATGTTTCTTCAAACCGATACTAATTCCCACGTAAGTGGTAGTGTAGCGGGGGGAAGCAGCACACGAGCAGCTGGGCAGGAGACCAAGGTCCTTTTGATGAAAGCCTGATGGTGCCCTAGCACCTCGGAAGAAACCAGTGGCGTGTCAGTGGTGTGCAGTGAAGTGTTCGATGAAGCTGTCGGTGAAGCAGCCAGAGGAATGTGCGGTCTCAGTGCTGCCACCTCTGCCAGACACTGCAAACGATTCTTCTGAAGGTTTTTGGAACTTAAAGGGGAACAGGTTTTCCAAGTGTTAACTATATGCACAATCAATCTTGGGACCGTAAGATTATTGAGGTAACAAATTAATTCAATTAATTCAGACTACTTTATGTAAAGTTTAATGGAGACCTTGAAAATATAGTAGCTGACTTTACAAAAAGTCTAAAAATTTCTTCTTTTAATACTTAATTCTTTAAGTGTCCCTATAGTGAGTTCACATGGCAGAGATCATTTTATTAGCTAGTAGTTATATTTTTATTTAAAAGCTGTGGTAAAATTTCTCATATTTTTTCTGAGTGTACTCAAGTATCATTGAGAGGCTGACTCTCTGACATTTGACAGTCAAATTCAAATTCAATACAATTTGTAGAGCCCCTTTGAAGGTGTTTATTTCAAATATATATGTATATATATTCTAAATAAAACTATCAATTAACTATTAATTAAATGATATAAAAAACCTCCAACTTCTATGCTGAGTAAATATATTTCTCCCAATTAATTTGAAAAGTAAAGAATCTGTAGAGAAACAAACAGAAGGCCAGAGGAGGAGGAGGGAGGAATCAGAGTAGGACCAGGGCTTCTTTGTAGACTACTAAGAGCTTTGCGTTCTTCCGTTGCCCTAGCCTCATCTTCTGTTATTGAATAAAGCATGTCCTCCTTAAGAATTCCAAGTAAAATATTTAGTTGGTGAGAAATTGACTAGGTATTAGTGTCTTAAAAGTGAAACCCCCATTGTGTCTGTTGGTATTCAAAATGTTTATAATTCACTCGGACTGGCAATACACACACATATCACTTCTCATAAGCAAAAATTAATGCCCATTAACTGTTCAAATGCAAGCTATCCTGCCTGGGCTTGAATTTGGAAGTTCATAGATTGTTTTCATCATTAATAAAGCTGATACACCTAAAATACTTCCAATATTACCAGGCACAGAATAAGTGTCATAAAGCATTAGCTTTCCATGATTAAGACATAACTAAAATGCAGTAAAAGGTTGTACACCATCCCACAAGGGAAAATCAGGCTCTTAAAGGGAATTGCAACAATGATTCTATTGATATAAAATATTTGTAATCTCTAAGAGAATTTTTATGCTAAATAAACCTGGTATGTGTGCCTACCAAAAAGTTTGCCACCCAATTTCTTTCAGCGTCTCTAGCATCATGCATGCAAAGAAGCATGCATTTCTTTTCCTTGCTTTGCTTTATTTCACTTTGAATAGTGGCTTCCTCTAGTTTCTTTTGTTTATCAAATAATTATTTTATTCCTTCTCTGTCAAGAACCACCCACACGATATTTAAAGTATGGGTACCTTTTTCTGTAGAGCATGAGGCTAAATATTCTAAGTATTTATAAAGATTGCATCAAGGACCTCTCCACTTGCCTAAGGGGAGGGTAAATGAATGGAGTTGGGAAAAAGTTGGGCAAGATTTTGTAACTTGGTAGTTTTAAAAATACCTCTGGACATTTTTTTTTTTTCCTTTCTGAGTCTTCCCTACACTGGACTATCTTCCATAGCATATTAGATACCATAATCCAATAAAATGTTTTGAGATGATGTTAATTTAAAGGTCTAGCCTTGTTCTGTATTCTTTTACATTACTCCTGGAACCAGGGGTCAAAGGTTACACTGTGACAGATTTTAGTAGTTATAATACACTTAGGAACATATCATTTCCAGGAAAGGTTGGACTAAACTTACATTGAAGAGCATCATCCCCTCTTTCAAATACCTTTAAAATACCACATTATATATTGTGCTTTGCTTTATTTCACTTCACAGATGCTACATTTTTTTACAAACTGAAAGTTTGTGGTAAACCTGCATCAAGCAAGTCTATTGGCACCATTTTTCCAATTTGTTCATTTCATGTTTCTATGTCACGTTTTGGTAATTCTTGCAATATTTCAAACTTTGTTATTGTTGTTACATTTGCTGCAATGGCCTGTGATCAGTGATCTTTGATGTTATTACTGGAATTATTTGGGGGCACCAGGAACTGCACCCATGTTAGACAGGGAACACAGTCGATACATGTGGTGTGCGTACTGACTGCTCCACCGACTGGTAATGGTAGTATTGAAATTGGGCCCATTTACAACCTATGATGGCCACTAAGTGAGAGGAAGAGTTAATCACTGTGGCAACCCTCACTGTCTTATTTTAAGAAATGGCCACAGCACCAGCCTTCAGCTCTCACCACCCTGCTTACTCAGCAGCCATCAACATAAGGCCAGACCCTCCACCAGAGTAAAGATTAAGACTCACTAAGGGCTCAGGTGTTGGTTAGCATTTTTTAGCAAAAAGCACAAATATTTTAGACATAATGCTATTGCACACATAACCATCTACAGTATAGTGTAAACAAACTTTTATATGGACTGGGTAATCAAAAATTGGTATGATGAACTTTACTGTGTTATTTGCTTTATTGTAGTGGTCTGGAAACAAATCCACAATATCTCCAAGGTATGCCTCTATTAATAAATTATTTCTTTAGCTTAGAAATTTCTATAATCTTTAAAATTTCCCCAGTTAATATGTAAATGTTCATGTAAATGTAACGGCTATCTCTGATTTAGATGTTCATTGATATCATGTTACCAACTTACACTTTATAATTTATATTTAGCACATGCTGGATATGGAGACCCTTCAGACTGAGCCACAGAATAATTCATCTGGATGAGAGCCAAAAAAAACAGCATTAAATTGGATGGGAACCAAGATAAACATTCTAAAGATATTATTTTGCCTATGCTGGCATTTATCATTTATGTAATCCAAATGATAATCAAAATGTATAATTTAATGATAATATATTATTTCTTACTATATCACCAAGGTCTAGCAAAGGGCCTGGTTTATAGTAGGAACTCAATACATATTAATTAGAAGGCTGAATAAGTAAGTGAATGAGAAAATAATTGTAGTAATGAGAGTACAATCACTGCACTTGGAAATGAACCTGGACTCAGGTTTAAAACTCCATTTGTTCTTCAAAAGCAGCTACAAGTTTCCTTATGAAAGAACAAACCTCTTGATTTCTACTTCTAGCAAAATGGAGTAACAGGTATAAATGTAACAAAATAGGTACAAGATCTATGAAAAATGCAAAATGTTGATGAAAAAAATCAAAGATCTAAGCAACTGAAGAGATAATTTATGATCATATATAGGAAGACTTAATATTGTTAAGATGTCTGTTATTCTCAGTTTGATCTATAAATTCATTTTAATAATCAAAATCCCAGCAAGTTATTTTTTTGAAATCAACAAACTAATTATAATATTTATATGGTGAGGCAAAAGACCTAGAACAGTTAAAACAATATAGGACAAAGTGAAAAGATAGACACTACTCAACTTTAACATTTATCATAAAGCTATCAAGACCATGCGATATTGACAAAAGACTAGACAAATAGATAAATTAAACAGAATAGAGAACCTAGAAATACATCAACAAACACAGGGTCAGCTGATCTTTAATGAAAGGGCAAAGACAAGAATGGAAAAAGAATAGCTTTTTCAACAAATAGTGCTAGAACAACTGGACATCCACATGAAAAATAATAAATTTGACACAGGTCTTAAATGTTGCACTAAAATTAACTCAAAATAGAGCATAGATTGTATATGTAAAACTATAAAACTTCTAGAGGATAACACTTAGAAGGAACTCTAAGTGACTTGGTTTTAGTGATAATTTTTAAATATAACACCAAAGCATGACACATGAAGTAAAAAAAAATGACAACTTCCACTTCATTAAATTAAAAAACTCTGTTCTGCAAAATATACTCTGAAGAAATGAAAAAACAACTACAGACTGAAGGAAAATATTTACAAAACACATATCTGACAAGTGACTTCAATCCAAAAGAAGTAAAGAACTCTTAACACTCAACAAACAACCCAATTTGAAACAGTACAATATCTAAACACACGCCTCACCAAAGCAGATATGCAGATAGCAAAAAAGCATATGAAAAGTTGTTCAACATCATAGATGATTAGGTAACTAAAAATTAAGCAATAATGAGATAATATATTGAAATGGCTAAAATACAAAGCTCAGACAACACCAAATCCTGACTAGGAAATGGCACACAAGTAACTCTCACTCATTGCTCATGAGAATGCAAAGTAGTACAGCCATTTTGGAATACAGTTTGACAGATTCTTAAAATGCTAAACACAGTCTAATCATACTCTCAGCTGTCACACTCTTAGATATTTACCCAAGTAAGTAGAACACTGATACCTACACAAAAACATGTACCTAAGTGTTTATAGCAGTGTTATTTTAATTGTCAAAACTTGGAAGCAGCTAAGAAGTTCTTTAATAAATCAGTGGACAAACAAACTGTAATGTCCTACAATTCAAACAACATAATATTATTCAATGATAAACAGAAATACTCACACTACTCCACACCAGGAAGAAAATCAACTCAATTAAAAAATGGGCAAAGGACCTGAATGGACAATTCTCCAAAGAGGACATACAGAGGACCCAAAGGCATATGAAAGGATGCTCAGCATCACTAGCCATCAGAGAGATGCAAATTAAAACTACAGTGAGATAACACTTCATACCAGTCAGAATGGCCATCATTAATAAATCAACAAATAAGTGCTGGTGAGGTTGTGGAGAAAAGGGAATCCTAGTGCACTGCTGGTGGGAATGCAGACTGGTACAACCACTGTGGAAAACAGTATGGAATTTCCTCAAAAAACAAAAAATGGAACTGCCTTTTGACCTGACAACTAATTCCACTGCTGGGATTATACCCTGAGAGTCCTGAAACACTAATTCAAAAGAACCTATACATCCCAGTGTTCATAGCAGCACAATTTACAATAGCCAAGTGCTGGAAGCAACCTAAGTGCCCATAAGTAAATGAGTGGATCAAAAAACTATGGTACATTTACAAATGGAATACTATGCAGCAGAAAGAAAGAAACAGCTTGTACACTTCACTACAACATGGCTGGAACTGGAGAGCATTATGCTAAGTGAAATAAACCAGGCAGTGAAAGACAAATACCATATGATCTCATCTATAATTGGAACCTTATCAACCAAACAAATGAGCAAGCAAAACATAACCAGAGACATTGAAATAAAGAACAAACTTACAATAAGCAGAGGAAAGGGGGGAGGGGGATAATGGGGGAATGCAGGAGAAAGGGCAAACAAAGGAACACAAATAAAGGACTCATGGGCATGGAAAATTGGGGAGGATTGACTGTGGGAGTGAGGGTGATGGGGTAGAGAGATCAGTGGGGAAAAAGGCAGGCCAACTGTAACTGAACAACATTTAAAAAATGAGCTATCAAGCCATGAAAATATATGGAGAAACATTAAATAAATTTTGTAAGATGAAGCCAGTTCAAAAAGGCCACATAGTATAATGCTAACTATATGACATTCCGGAGAAGACAAAACTATAGAGACAGTAAAAAAATCAGTGTTTGCCAAGGACTTGGCAAAAGGAGAGCACAGAGAAACAGGAGGACCACGGTAGATTTTTAGGGCAGTGAAAGTATTTTTTATGATTCTATGATGATGGATAGATTACATTATATACGTTTGTCAAAACCCATAAAATTATATGACACTATGTGTGTAAAAGTATAATGTCAGAAGTAGGGTTCATTCATTAGTATATTAAAGTCATTAACTTTTATCAACAGGCAGAAGAAAAAAATCACATGATTTTCTATAAACAATGAAAAAGCATTGATAAAATCAAAATCCATTCTTAATAAAAGCTCTCAAAAATTTGGAATAAAAGAGAACTCCCTCAACCTGATGAGGGGCAAGACATTGGACAAGACATTGTGTTGGAGATTTCCAACTGCATCTAGACTGGCAAGAAAGAAATAAAACTTTTTATCCAGAGATGACATGACTACAGATGTAGAAAATGATAAAATCTACTATATCTACTGAGTATGTCTAGCAAGGTTGCAAAATATACCCTATACATAACTCACTTGGAGTTTTATATACTAGCAACAATCAGAAGTTGAAAATAGTAAGCAATTCCTTTCATTTTGTTAAGCTATTATTTGTTCAAAATTGGGGGGAAAACATTTGAGAAGCATATATTTGATGAAGAACTTATATTCTGAATCCATAAAGAACTCTCAAAATTCAATAACAAGAACACAAACCAGTATTTTAAATGGGAAAACCAGTATTTAAAAATGTACTTTACTAAAAAGAGAAAGGTGAATAACAAACCCATGAAAAGATGACCCACATAATTTGTTAGAAATTGTAAATTCAAACAATTTAAAATAACACCTGTTATTAATGCCTAAAAATAATAAACCTATTTTTTTGTTTTTAAAGTTGTTTCATGTTGTTCTAAACTGTTTTTTATTGTTGTTCAAATATAGTTATCTCCATTTCCCCCCACCATTCCCCCTCCCCCCACCCTCCCCCATCCCCCACCTTCAATCCTATCCCCCTTTGATTTTGTCCTTCCGTCCTTCATACATGTTCCTTGACAACCCTTCTTCTTCTTTCCCGCATTGTCCCCCTCTCCCTCCCCTCTAGTTACCTCCTCTCTCTCTTATGGTTACTATCAGTTTGTTCTTTATTTCAATGTCTCTGATTGTATTTTGCTTACTTGTTTGTTTGGTGATAAGGCTCCAATTATAGGTGAGATCATATGGTATTTATCTTTTACTGCCTGGCTTATTTCACTTAGCATAATGCTCTCCAGTTCCATCCATGCTGTCACAATTTTCTGCTGCATAGTATTTCATTGTGTAAATGTACCATAGTTTTTTGATCCACTCATTTACTGATAGGCACTTAGGCTGTTTCCAGCATTTGGCTGTAATAAATAATGCTGCTGTGATCATAGGGATGCATAGGTTCTTTTGCATTAGTGTTTCAGGATTCTTAGGGTATAATCCCAGAAGTGGAATTACCAAGTCAAAAGGCAGTTCCACTTTTTGTTTTTTGAGGAAATTCCGTACTGTTTTCCACAGTGGCTGCACCAGTCTCCATTTCCACCCAGCAGTGTACTAGGGTTCCCTTTTCTCCACAACCTCACCAGCACTTGTTTGTTGATTTATTAATGATGGCCATTCTGACTGGTGTGAGGTGGTATCTCACTGTGGTCTTAATTTGCATCTTTTTGATGCCTAATGATTCTGTGCATCCTTTCATATGTCACTGGGCCCTGTGTATGTCCTCCTTGGAGTAGTGTCTGTTCAAATCCTTTGCTCATTTTTTAATTGGGTTTGTCTTCCTGGAGTGGAGTCATGTGAATTCTTTATATATTTTGGAGATCAAACACTTCTCTGAGGTATCATTGGCAAATCTATTTTCCCATACAGTTGGTTCCATTTTTATTTTGCTGATGTTTTCTTTAGCTGTGCAGAAGCTTTTTATTTTGATGAGATCCCACTTGTTTATTCTTTCCTTTATGTTCTTGTTCTATAAGGTGAAAATACTGTTGTGTGGAATATCTGAGATTTTCATTCCTATGTTCTCTTCTAGGACTTTCATGGTGTAGTGACTTATGTTTAAGCATTTTATCCACTTTAAGTTTATTTTTTGTATGGTGTAAAGTGATGGTCAAGTTTCATTTTTTTGCATGTAGATCCATATCTATGAGAATATCAAAACCTAAAGCCTGACCATATCAAGGATACAGAGGAACAGGAACATTCAACATGTTTGTTGAAAATATAAATGGTAAAATCACTTTGGAAAACAATCTGGTGGTTTCCTTAAAAGTTAAATATGCATGTATCATATGATCCAGTCCTTTCACCTCTTGGAATTACTGAGGAGAAAAAGCAAGCATATATCCATGCAAACACATGTACAATGATATCCTTGGCAGCTTGATTTGTAATAGCTGACACCAACAACAATCCACATGTCCATCAATGGGTAAATTGATAAAGAAATTGTGGCATATCCACATAAGAAATACTACTCAGCAACAAAAAAGAAGTAAATTGTTGATTATGCAGCTACATAGATGCATGTCAAATTATTATGAGTAAAATAATACAGACAAAAATACGTGTATTATTATATAATTTATATGAAGTTTAGATATGCAAACTAGGCTATAGTTACATAAAGCAAATCAGTAGTTGTCTGGAGGGGGAGAGGAGAGGTAAAGGGATTATAAAATGTCCAAATGAGCCTTCCAGATGATGGATGTGCTCATTTCTTGTTTATTAGCATGGTTTTATGAGTCTACATATTATGTCAAAATTTATCAAATGATGCTATTTAATGTATTTATTTCATTGTATGTCAAGTGTAGCTCAATAAAAAGTTAGGGAAAAAATTAAAAACAGGTGGAGAAGCACAGAAAGAGTTCTTTAAAATATGCTTGGGGTAGCCAAATAATTCTTTTCCTGCAATCATATGTAATGGCCATTCTTTAGCACCAAGACTCCATTTAATTCTGTGAACATTTATACTTTACATTATTAAGTGTCAGATGCTGTGCTAGAAGCTGGGATTTTTTTTCTTGTTTTTGTTTTAAGATTTTATTTACTTTTAGAGAGAGGGGAAAAGAGAGGAAGAGAAACACCAAAGTGTGAGAGATACATCAATCTTTTGCCTCTCACATGCCCCAACTGGGGACCTGGCCCACACCCAAGGCATGTCCCCTGACTGGGAATCGAATTTGCAACCTTGCGGTTCAAGGGCTGGCACTTAATCCACTGAGCCACACCAGCCAGGACAGAGCCAAGAATTTAGAGAGGCAGTAGTATATATGTAGAATATTTTAGCATAGCAGTTAAGAGCACTATAGTTATAACATATGACCTGGGTTCACCATTCAGCACCATTTCTTTCTACTCAAATGATTTAAGTCAAATATTCAAATTATCTAAGCCTCAGTTTCCTTTAGTATAAAACAAGATTAAATGAGATAATATGTATCCTGTTCTAACTAATGTAAGTGACCTTGTTTGTGTTCAATAAATTATTACTACTGCGTTATTACAATTAACATAAAAACAATTCATTCAAGTATATCATCAAGATTCTAGAGAACAAAAAGAAATAAACTGATTTGGAAAAATCAAGAAGTTTTAATAGGCTTATTTCTCCTCACAGAAGATGTAATCATTTGTCACTTTAAAAATATAGTTTCTGGAATCCTTCTGCCATTAGTATCCCATTTTTCCGTGGCTAAAGA
Source organism: Anoura caudifer (assembly GCA_004027475.1). Classification (NCBI taxonomy): domain Eukaryota; kingdom Metazoa; phylum Chordata; class Mammalia; order Chiroptera; family Phyllostomidae; genus Anoura; species Anoura caudifer. The sequence goes on from PVKU01002982.1 coordinate 119,736, forward strand.
ATCAAAATTCCTTTAAAATATCGGAATGGTACACGCATCACCAAGTAAAGTTGTCTCAATTAGCAAACTGTGATTCAATTATCTTCACACAACATGAAGAAATAAAACTACAGGACCCATCCAAAGGCCTGCTGTCAGCAGTCGCAAAGACCACCTGCTGTTGGAAAGTTGTACTCAACCAAAACATCTAGTATGCTTTCAACATGTCTTTGTTTGTTTATTTCAGTTAGGACATATGAGGGGGGGACCCAAAGTAAACAGGATTTATTTATAAAAAATTGTAAATCTATTCTTATAAATTTATATTTCAGTCACCTTCCAAGTACTCTTCATTTGATACAACACACCTATCAAACCTTTTCTTGAGTGCTCAAAAACAGTTTTTGAGCTCATCAATTTTAATGCCTTTTAGTGCTTATCAGGTGAATAGGGAGAGTGAGGCATGTGGTCTGTGCCATTTTTAGTCAAACACTGCTGAATACTCAGCGCAGTCTGAGCAGGTGCGCTCATAAATCACCCATCAGGAAATGGGCAAATGCATTGAAAGAGTTGTCAAAAAAAATTCACTGAAGCCAAACCAGCCTCTCACAACAACGCCAGCAGGTACAGTAATATAGGTGGAATCCTAGAATGCTCACCTAGTGGGGGAAGCCTGTGCTACAAGGGGCCTGCCCTCTAGTAGATAATCCAGGGTTTTTTGGTTCTTGCCCTCATAGAATGTCTCTACTTGCAATCTTCACAGATTTCTCAATAATATCTAAATTTTGAACTACATTGTGAGTGTATTTCTCATCATCACATTTGGAATAGGAGGCAGGCCAATGAAGAAACAAAACAGATAGAAGAATAAAACCATCTTTAAAACATATTTTTCCTTCCTAAACATCAGCAGGAGGGTCAGGTGCTGTGAAGGGCTTAAGCTCCGATGCAGTGGAGATTTCACTACTACTTTCTCCAGAACTTCCAGGCTGAGTATCTATTTCAGTGGCCAGAAAGGGTCACTGAATACTCAGAAGCAATAATGTTTTATAAAAATAAATGAATCCTACGAAATGCCTGTGCTGGAATATACCTCTTACCTAAGCTCCTTGATGCTAAAGTCCAGGAATGGTCTGAAAGAGAAGACAAGAAGTAGACAATCACCGGGAATTTGAGGCTGGATCGCTCCCTGCCTGAATGACCCCCCCTCCCATCACTGGTGGAGCATAAACAGCCCCCAGCATTCTTCTTGTTAAACGTTTGCCAGTGGTAAATTGGAAACGCATTAGCTGGTACAATGTACCACGCCCTTGAAACTTATGGAAGAAATAACTACAAGTGCAGTGGGACTGGGTGGTTATTTCTAAACTTCATTGATGCTGTATAGAAAGATAATGAAGTACTGAGAGCAGATAACAAGCATTTTAAAAGCAGGTATGAAAGCCTGAAGGCCTCTTTTGGTAGCATATAAAGCCCTCCTCTCCTACATCGGGAGTGCAGACCAAATAGCATATCATGGGCAGAAGGCCAAGGCCAGAATATAATAGTTTAAGCAGCTAAGCTTCAAAGGGTTAAATGTTCTAGGCAGGTAAGTCTTTTAGGTCAATATCAGAAACTAACCAAGGGAATGGAGACATCTAAGAGAAATCCTCTAAGATTTTAAGCACCCAGATGCCTCTAAACTTTCCGAGCCTACAGACGTGGCTGACCTCTATGAAGAACAAACACTTCCCTTATGCTGGTAAGCAATGGAGAGGCCTCTCCTCGTCCTCTCAGGATCTGCCTCATCTCCTGTCCTGAGGAACTAGGCACATAGCTAGGGTTAAATTGTGGTGTAGGCTAGTTGGGGTTATAGCAAACTTGAAAAGGAAGGAAAGGCCTATCCAGTAACTATCCAGCCATATACTATGGAAAATAGGGACATTTACTGAAAAAGATACAAGATACAAGAAACATTGTACATTGGACAATGACACCTCAGTCCCCTTCAATACAGGCACATTGCAACCTCACACAGTTCTCCCAGTGATTCTTTCACTGCTCAAAACACTCTGCAAAATCCTTTGTTCAAATTGCCATCAGCCATCCTGTTGCATTTTCCTGAATCTCATCAACAGTCTGATACCTCTTCCCTTTCAAAGGTGATTTTAGTTTTGGGAAAAGCCAGGAGTTGCAGGGCATCAAATCTGGGCTGAAGGGGAGCTGAGTCACCTGGGTGGTTTGATGTTTCTTAAAAAAACTCTGCATGAGATGTGAAGCATGAGTGGATGTGTTGTCATGATGAAGCTGCCAGTCATCAGTTGCCCATAGATGCAGCTTAAATGCTACTAGAACTGATAAATAAATTCAGTAAAGTAACAGGATATAAATTAATATCTAGAAATCAGTTGCATTTTTATATGTCAATAATGAACTATCAGAAAGGGAAGTTAAGACAATCCCATTAACATTTGCTTCAAAAAGAATAAAATACCTAGCAATAACTCTAACCAAGGTTGTAAAAGTCCTGTACTTGGAAAGTTATAACACACAGAAAAAAGAAATTGAAGAAGCTACAAATAAGTGGAAATACATACCATGTTCATGAACAGGAAAAATTATCATTAGTAAAATGTCCATGCTACCCAAAGAAATCTACAGATTCAACACAATTTCTATCAAGATTCCAATGATGTATTTCACAGAACTGGGACAAATATTTCAAAACTTATATGGAACCACAAAAGGCACCACATAGCAACAGTGATCCCGAGAAAGAAAAAGTTGGGGAAATCATGCTACCTAATATCAAATTATACTATAAGACCATAGTAATCAAAACAGCATAGTACTGGCATAAAAACAGACATATAGATCAATGGAACAGAATAGAGAGCCCAAATATAAATCCACACCTTTATAGTCAATTAATATTTGACAAGAAGCAAAGACATACAACAAGCTAAAGATAGTTTATTCAATAAATTATGTTGGAAAATTAGACATTTACATGCAGAAAAATGAAACTAGACCATCTTCTTACACCACACACAAGAATAAATCAAAATGGATTAGGACTTAAATGTTAGACCCAAAACCATAAAAAATCCCAGAAGAAAACATAGGCAGTAAATGTCTGACATTGCTTGTAGCAATATTTCCTCTGCTCTATCTCCTCACCTCAGGCAAGGGAAACAAAAGGAAATATAAACATGGGACTACATCTAACTAAAAATTTTTTGCACAGCAAAGGAAACCATCAAGAAAATAAAAAGATAAGCCACAAAATGGGAGAACATATTTGTCAACATCTGATAAGGGGGTAATAGCCAAAATTAATAAATAACTTATAAAACCCAACACCGTAAAAACTAACAACTCAATTAAAAAGTGGGCAAAGGACCTGAATAGACACTTCTCCAAAGAGGACATACAAATGGCCAATAGACATATGAAAAGATACTCAATATCACTAATCATCAGAGAAATACAAATTAAAACCACAATGAGATACCATCTTATACCTGTCAGAATGGCTGTCATCAATAAATCAACAAACTATAAGAGATGGTAAGGATGTGGAGAAAGGGGAACCCTTCTGCACTGTTGGTGGGAATGCAGACTGGTGCAACCACTGTGGAAAGCAATATGGAGATACCTCATTAAAAATGGATCTGCATTTTTGACCCAGCAATCCTACTTCTGAGAATACATCCAAAGGAACCCAAAACATTAATTCAAAAGAACATAAGCACCCCTATGTTCATTGCAGCATTATTTATAATCACCAAGATATGGAAGCAACCAAAGTGTCTATCAATAAATGAGTGGATAAAACAACTATGGGACATTTACACAGTGGAATGCTACTTGGCCGTAAAAAAGAAAAATTTACCCTTTGCAACAACATGGATGGACCTAGAGAACACTATGCTAAGTTCAATAAGCTAGTCAGAGAAAGATAATACAATATGATCTCACTCATATGTGGAATCTAATGAACAAACTGAACTAACAAGCAAAATAAAGACAGACTTATAAATGGAGAGCAGGATGACAACCTGCAGGTGGTATGAGGTGGTTAGGAGGTGGAGGAAATGAGCAAAATGGAAAAAGGATTCATGGACATGGACAACAGTGTGGTGATTGAGGTGGGGAGGGGGTTTTAAGTAGGATAAATGGTAATGGAAAAAATAAACTAGAAAAAGTCCTAAAAGAGACTGTTATTTTCTTCTTAATAATATTAATTTGTAGGGAAAATATGTTCTCATATATAAAAATGATATTTTGATTAAAATAAAAACTACTTTCAATTCAATTTCTTTTTTTAAATTTTTTTATCCTCACCCATGGACATTTTTTTCATTGCTTTTAAAGAAAGCAGAAGGGAGAGATAGAGACACATCAATGTGAGAGAGAAGTACCGCACAGTTGCCTCCAGTACACACCTGGACCGTGAATGGATAGTACCTGTACCAGCTGGTCCAGGAATGGAACTTGTCACTTTTGGTTACCAGAGAACAAACACTCCAATCAACTGAAACACACCAGCCAGGGCTTCGGTCTAATTTCTAAGGGAGTAATAGATTAGAAAGAAAGGGAACACACAGAAGATTTAATTTGGTGAACATTAAGAGAATCTGTCTAGGTCTAATATATCTTGTATTTCATAGATAAGTAGGATCAGAAAAACTAGATCGGCCCCTCACCCTGAAGAGAGCAGAGATTAGGAAAATTATCTCTATGAGCTAAACCTGTAAAAATAAATTCTTTAGACCAGAGATGAGCTAATTGAAGGAGGACCATTAAAGGGCAATGAGATACATGCAATCAAATATATATTTGACTATGAGCAGCAATTCATTATCAATGCAAGAGAGGGAGAAGGGAAGGAAGAAGAGAAGAGGTAGAGGAAAGGAGGAAGGAGAAAGGGAGGAAAAGAGGGTGGATGAAACATAAAATTTAGTGAATAGACAAAACTCCGTGGTTTAAAGGTTGTGAGATATTAATGCAAAAATCTCACTCACTGGGGATTATTTTTAAAAAGTGTAAACAGCTTTCTTTCTGAACTAGTTTAAATGTACTTACATAGCAGCCTTAGCTGGGAACATAATTTACTGAAGTTCCTTCTAGCTTAGTCATTCTCTATCATGCCTTGGAGCTAGACACAATGCCTCATAAAAGTTCTCTCAGCTTTTGTATATTCTAGGCTTGAAAGTTTGAGCTAGTTTTGCTGAGATTCACACTTCAGTATTACTGATCTAAGAGGTTTGTGAGCACATATAAATGTTTGGGTACTGATTTAAACTATACTCTAGGGCTTCTAGGGTTGTCTGCTACTTAATTAGCCTTCCACATAGGAGAAGAACAATGAGCTGGTGCCCCATCCCCAGCAGATGCCTGTGCCAGATGCTCACAGAAACGTACACTCCATTTCCTATAATGTTGTCTATTGTTCATTTTTATGCCATCAAGGATGCTTTTCTGAGAATATTTCTAGAAATTATAATAAAAACAAATAGCCTATAAACAGTAAAAGGGCTAACCTCTATTTCCATATTTTTGCTACATATGCTTTTTTATGAATTTTCTCCCTTTTCTTTCTCCCTTGTACTAGTGCTCATACTATAACTTCAACTTAATTCTTTTTGGTGATTTTACATTGGAGTAAAAGTGCACCAAAAAGAGCCCTGATTCTTCATGATATCCTAGAACAATGGACAATACCTGAAATTTCAGGGTCAGACATTAATTTGTCCACCTTAAGGCAGACTTTGATAAAACATTACATGGAGGGCATTTTCCCATGATGTGGTGGGGGGAAAGGGAAAAAAATTGAATATTTTTGAGAATATGTGAATAATTTCAAAAAACAATAAACTACTTTTAAATTATATCCACTGTGTCATTTTGCTCACATCAGTCTCTATTAAGCTTCTCATGAAGGTATTAGAGGGAGGAATTCAAGGACAAGCACAGCCAGCCACACTCAGGCCCATTTACTTAGAATCAATGCCAATTTTGCCATTAAAATTACTGGTGATATTACTATTGGTTATCTGATACTACATCAGATATAAGAACATTGGAGAATATTTTCCCAGAAACAGGTAAGAGTCTGTACTCTGGGACATCTTGGAATTGCAGTCACATTTCTTACTTTTATACATTCATGAATGCACTCTTGAATGGCAAGAATTTTGTGTTCAGGAATCAGGATATTAGGCCTGTGGAACATGCTTCCCTCAGAAGGAGGACCATTGCAGGCATAGGCTTTGAAGGCAAATAATCCAATTTGTGTTATTTGCTAGTTATGTTACAATCTCTCTTTACCTCCTATGTGTCACTTGGAAATTAAAATAATACACCGCATCATTGTTAAATTCAAATGATAAAAAATATGCAAAGCATCTAGCACAGTGCTTAGTACCTTGTTGGTGTTCCATAAATACTAGCTTCCTGCTCACCACTGCCACCCCCACCACAGAACTTTTCTCCCAAGAATAATTTTCATATGACCCATCCTCTATATCCTCTCATCTTTGATGTACCCCAGATATCAGGCTTATGACATCCTGCCCTTGAATATTTAGAAAAGATTACCCCAATCTTCCACCTCACATTTCACATGGAATCTAAGGCCTTTTCTAAAATTTTGGCAAATTTCTCAAAAGCTTACATTCATGGCCATGTCTGGATCCTAGTTTCTGCCTCAATGAACTCAAATTCTCTGCATCTCACCATCTGTGGCCATTTGTTTCTCTCTGCTCCATGCTGATTCCTATGTCCAACAATTTTTTACCCTTGATTTTTACAAGAAAAAGTGGTATAAGCAGCAGAGGTGCTCACTGCAAAGATGGAAGAACTTAAAGAAATACAAACCCTATTCCTACACATCCCCGGATTGTTCAGAGTTGGAATTTTCTCATTGTCCATACTTTTCCTCAAGGCCCAGTCCCATACCCCATTGCTTAGCCTTTTTCTCCTATTTATCTCTCTTCATTAGTCTCATTTGTTTTTCTCCTGCCACTGAATTTTTGTCCATCTCTTAGTGCTTAAATATCTTTCCTACGTTTTCCCAACTTGCTTCTTCCAAAGCTCACTTTCCATCCTCTATTAAATTAGTAGAGCACATTCAGTTTCTTCACTCAGAGACAATTTGACTCCAATATTAAAATTGTATTTTTCATATCACTTTAACACTACTAAATATACTTATGGAAAGATAATGTTATTAAATATAATTATTCTTACATAAATATGATTGAAAATAAAATGAAACATTTTTCCACAGGATATCAAAATAAGCTTTATTTCCATTTATTAAAATATTTTTTTCTTGTATAGCTAAACCATGTTTAGAATTCATAGATTATCTGATTCATTTTCCTTTCTGCCCTGAGTCTCTGCCCATGAATAAATCAACCCTAACCTATTATCATAGTCAAAACAAGCCTTTCTACCACAGAACATGCCATCCTGCCGAGTCCCAGTACTGCGCTGATCCCCAGCCAGACCGCGGCCTTTATGAGAGCAGCAATTGTGTTTCATTCTCTGGCAGATCCCTGCAGTGGCAAAACAGTGCTTGGTGTAGGGTGCAGCAGTATATAATATATCCACCAGTGGTCCCCATTCATGATAGTATGACTTATGATTTTTTGACTTTACAATGATGCAAAAACAATAGGCAGTCAAAAGAAAAAAATAAGCTAAGCATCAGTGTCCAGTAGGTAAGGTATATTAAATTCATTTTTGACTTGCAATATTTTCAAATTACACTGGATTTATTGGGGCATAACCCCATCACAAGTCAAGGAGCATGTGTGTATAGTGTTTGTGTATGTATGTGTAAATGTGTGTGTGCTAAGTGTACAATCTCTGAATCATTTTTCTCATTATTCTGCCCATGGTAATAATAATAGTAGCATATTATTCTGATTTTTTATTGCTGTCACAACTACCAGCTCAATTAATGTAATGGCTTAATACAAAAATTGATTATTTCATATGTTTTTGTGGATTGCCTAGGCTCAGCTAGATAATTGTCACTTGCAGTTCTCCAATACTAACTGAGATGAGAAACGGGGCTGGAGTTACCTGAAGATTCAACTGAGAAGTACGAGTAAGTGGAACATGGACTCTCCACTCGCACACCTGGCCTGTCAGCGCTCCTCCATGGGACCTCTATCTCCAGAAGAGACTGGAATGAATGTCTTTTTTTCATAGGTAGGTCAGCACTACAAGGCATTCAGGCTGAAGCTGCTAATCCTACATTATCTCACCTGATGGCCATCATGACTCCCCAATGTAAGTATGGGCATTGCCACAGACACCCAGTCTGTGAGGTGTGAAGTGTGCTATTTGTCCTGTGGTCTGTCTCACTGATGCTCAGGCCCTTTGTCATGGTGAATATAGGCTCCAATTTAGTTCACCAAAAGATTCCACTGGGAAGGTTTATTGCCATTCATCTCTCAATGAATGGCCAGCATAGTTGATACATTCATATACTTTTGAAAAGTCCATTGTTTTTATAATTCAGCCTGTAATGGTGCATTTTGTTAGTCCATTGCCCACTGACCACATGAACCTACCTATTAAGACTGGAAATTTATAGTTGGTCATGTTTGCTTTCAAGGAAATAAAAACCACCTATGTTTATTTTCTGTTGGATTTTTTTAATTTATAATACATATTGGCACATGAACACATAAGTAAACTAATAGAGTTGAAAAATAGTACAGTTGCCTTTCATGAAACCTTTCCAAGTAGTCTAGAACAGCCTCTATACAAAATCCTGTAAAACATAAAACATTACTCACTCTGGTAAGCAGTCTCTTCTTGATAGTAAAGCTTCATTGCCCGGGCCAGTGGCTCACTTGGTTGGGTGTCGTCCTACAAAGTGATATGAAAGCATGATTAGTTTTCCCTAATTAAACTTTATTTTCCATTTTACCAAGAAACTGTGAGAAAGACAAACATTTTCACACATACAGAAGTTAATCATTATAAATGACAGTAAAATTGGTTTTATAAAGCACTTTACACTTTGCATTGCTCAAAATTACCCCTAAAATATGCAAGTAAAAACATTATATAGATCTTAAGGCAATTTCATGGATTTTAGTTGTTTAATCCTTTCATTTTGTCTAAAACTACCCTGAAAAGGTGATAGTTTCAAAATTTCTGAAAGAAACTTGACATTCTAAATTTCACAAAATTAGATATATATTTTCCTTTTATTCTATAGTTTGACATTTTGTTAGGAACCCAGTATGATTAAATGATTTGGTCATAGATTAGCTTTAACTTTTAATTTAAAGTGCATTTGCTTAAAGCAAAAGAATTTATTTGTTTCCCATTATCAAGTCCCTATATTTTGTCCCTATGTTTATTCCAGTACATGGTATTTTAGAAAGGCAGATCCAGCATTTCAAATTATCCAAGTTCCTGAAAGACAGAACTCGGTGGTGGAGGAAACTCAAAGGAGAATGTGAACTTGCAGTTTAAAATTAAAAACAAAATGATAATCCATGGCAATAAGGCTTTCTTATTATTTTCCTACTCTCCAATCCTCTTTAGGGACTAAGAAAATGGAATGGGGCCCAGAATTATGATAATATCCCAGAGCACAATCACATAAATAGGACACACAGCCTGAAATCTTGAGTTCACTTTCTGGCTTGCCTCAAGTTGGTTAGGAATTGGGGAAGGGCGGGGGATGCCTGTGTGCATGTATACCCTAAGTACATGTTTCTCCCTAAGAAAGGAGAAGTATCATGCTATCTATCGACACCCCTTGAAATCTTTCATTAATATTTATAGTGTTGGGGGTTAGTAGAAATTACATAAAATTTAGTCTAATATTATGTGAAGTTTTTAGGATTAGACAAACCTTAGTATGATTTCAGAATAAAGGCAAACTTTTATTCTGGGGATTTAAATTAGCTCCAAAAATAACTGCCAACTTTATGGTGAATCTTTTTCAAAACGAAGTTATAATTTTCTATTCACACTTAGTAATCAAGGTAGACTTTGAATAATAATGAGTACTTTCTAAATTCTAAATACAACTCCTAAAATATGGTTTAAAACTTAAGAATTTGGGCTCTCTTTTGTCTCTAGTGACTCGACTTGTTCAATTTCTAAGCTGTATACAATTTATCTCTGAGATATTCCAGGAGTTAACATGAGAAACAGTCACTAAAGGCAATAAATATGGAACTGAATAGTTTATTGAAATGCATGGAAACACTGTCATTTCTATTGTAATAAAATATCTCTTCTCCTGGAAGCCAAACAAAATTATAATTTAGTAGAGGAAAAATATGCAAACTGCTCTATTGATCTTTATAAGCTAAAAGATAATCAATTCATAATAGCCCACTTAGGAGCAATGAATGTCTTTCATCCTAAACTGAACATAGAGGGGGAAATGAGGGGACAGATAAGAGAGCAATAAAGAGAAAGAAGACATTGTTTAAACATCCTCCTTCCATTAGTTCCCACCACAGAACATTCTCAGGAGCAGGCTGTGATACAGTTGCTTGTGGCTGGGATGGACTAATCTACTATGTCAAGAATATCTATAGTAATTAACTTATTTAATGTTGATTTAAAGGTATTTATTCATACTTACAGTGTACTCAGTACATTGCAATGAGGAGATGATTCTCTGGAGAAATAAAAGTGAACCCTCACAAGAGAGAAGACTATTTACATTCATTTCTAAGGAACCAGGTCTGTTTTTAGCATCCCCACAAGTCAGGCTCTCTCTCCAGTGCTCAGACAACACAAAAGATTTATACATTAACATTGGAGGTTATACTAAAGGTCCTAAAGTCATAAATAAATCCTCAAATTTAACAGGGAGAAGTGTTCCTTACTTTATGTAGTAAGAAGTTCACATACGATAGTTTTGTTTACATCCAAAGGGTTTAAAGTTTTTGTATCCAAAAATCAAGTCTAATACAGGCAACTAATATTTGGATGTGAAATGTTACCTAATGAATTTGGGGAATATATATAGCAAAACTAAGCCCTGCAAAAACAACCCTGTCTACTGCTCAGTTCAACTCCTTGATGATTCCCCAATACTCTGCATAGCCTTGATTTGTAAAAGATGGTATTTTCCATGATCTCACCATTAACAGGAATCTAATCAACAAAATGAACAAGCAAGCAAAGTATAGCCAAAGACAGTGAGATTGAGAACAGGCTGACAGTGACCAGACGGGAGAGAGAGGGGATAATGGGGGAAAAGGATGAAGGGTTTATAGGAACAATTATAAAGGACACATGGACAATAACAAGGGGGGTGGAAACAGGGAAGGGAGGTGGGGAGGGCTGGGGTGGTGGGGAGGGGTGGGAGGAAAGGCAGAAAACTGTACTTAAACAACAATAAAAAAAATGTTAAAAAAAATAAAATAAAAAATAAAAGATGGTATTTTATGCTTTTATAGTCTTTATGTAAAGTTATAAACCCATATTTGCTCAAATTTAGGTAAAAGTTAAAATATAACTAGTAGCTGAAGCCACTTCAAGATTCAGAAATGCTAAATTCCTGCTGCATCTTAAGTCCTTGGGATATCCAGCTTTCTGCTAATACTTGGCATTAATGATATAAAGCCTCTAGACTTTCAACTGGGAAAAATATAGCTGAATGATGGCAAAATGGACACCTGAAGGTGCATAATCTAATTTCAGAAATGTGCTTTTAATTACTTGACATCACACATTTTTCAAATGATTTAACTGAGATAACAATCATAAAATTTATTGAGGGATATGATTAATAAATGGAGGCATAATTGAAATGTGACTAGTACATGTGGCTAGGCTTTCAAATGTTTTGTGCTACTGAATAAATGTGAGCGATTCCACAGATGGAGGTCTGACTGAAAGGACAGGATTATGAATGTCAAAGGGAGCAGGTATCGACTACCACATGACGGAGGACTTTTTCACAACGATGACCTAAAACTGGGTCTTGCAGTTTAAGCGAAGAACATTCATTTAAACCATGAGGAGAAATAAAATATGAAGTCCAAATGTTATAAAAAAGAAGCTTGATTAATTTAGATTACAAAACCGACTGCCTAAAAGACTTTTAGGCTGCTAAATTGAAAGGGAACTTTTATGTGAACCCCTTTACACTTTTACAAGTGTCCAGCTTCCAGCAGAATGCACATATCTAAACTGATCACAAAAACACAGGTAATTCTATGTCAATTCATTCCCTATACTGACAGTTTAATGTAATGCCCCTTTCCACAGAAGTAGAAAAACAATTTTTCTCAACAAGTTATTTTAGTTGCTGAATTAGGACAATTTGAAGAGAATCAGAGTCTTAAGAAATTATCAAACTATGTAGGCAACAAGGTGTCCTCATCTGGAAGTCATAGAACATTTGCTTCAATTAAAAAAGATGTCACTACCAGTCAGAATAGTACATAGCGGTACTATTTCTGTACAGAATAGTTCCAGCTGTACAGTCAGGATTGTACAGCGGGAACTCAGCCGTTTAGCACAACGGAGTCCATTTTGTATTGACCCATGTGGCTAGCAAAACCATGGTTGGCAAAAGCAAGTTATTATCCAAAGCAATGATATCAAGTATAACTAAAATGGTACTGATAAAAACAATTCAGTAAATAAAAGTTCTAGAAGTCATCCAATACTACTCACCATGTTGGCGTGTTAAAGTTCTTCTGCCAGTAATCGCTTTCCTGAATTACTCCAGGGAAAATGCTGCCCTAGGGGCATCCTCTCCTGAGCTACATTTTACTGTTGCTCATATATTTTCCATACTTTCATTCTTTCTGTAGTTTGCTAAATTTTGCTAGCCTGCAACTTAATTTCTTCTGTACATATACTGTATTTTGCCATGTATAAAGTGCACTTTTTGCTCAAATTTTTGAGGGAAAAATAAGGCATTATACATAGATAGTACTAATTCCACATCTATATAAATGTTTTTAATTCTTTTATTTGTGCTTATGAGTTTAAAGTGTAACTGAAGAAAGCAATAACAATGGCCATATGCAAAATAATAGCCTGGAATATGAAAATCATTTTCATGTCTAAATATAAATAAATACAAATTGAATTAAAAAATTAAAATGAAAGATTTTTTTCCTGACAGTTTGGGCCAAAACTGTAGGTGTGCAATATACAGCGCAAAATACAATGTCCTATTTCATCACATTTTTGTTAAATCTAAGAAAATTACTCACATGAAGGCCCACTCAGCCCACAGACAGGAATTAAGGTTACATTTTATCTCCAGCAGGAGAGACTGATATAGAAAGGTTTCTCTCACCTGTCTCATAACCCAGCCAGACGGTCAGCAGGAGAAAGCAATAGCTGTTGTCACTGTCTTTAGTTTGAGAGAATGAGGCAAATCATGTGTATGCAAAATGATCACTGATATTTTCTTGTGCTGTGCAAGTAAAAACTTTCATTGTTGGAAAGAAAAGGAAGAAAAAAACTTTGTTGGGGAAAGCTGACATTCTCACTTGTGCTTCAAAGTAAATCTGTTGGAGCATGGCACATCTCTAATAGTGTCAAAAATAAAACAATTTAAAATAAATAAATAATAAAATCTGTTGGGATCTTATAAACTAATTTTAGTTGTGTAAATAAAATATTATACATAGATTTTTTTATCTTTTAATGTTAAGAATCAAAATCTTTTTTAAATATATTTTATTGATTATGCTATCACAGTTATCTCATTTCTCCATCATTCCCCTCCACCCTGCACACCCCCTCCCACCCACATTCCCCCCTTTAGTTCATGTCCATGTGTCATAAGTTCTTTAGCTTCTACATTTCCCACACTATTCTTGCCCTCCCCCTGCCTATTTTCTATCCACCATCCATGCTACTTATTCTCTGTACCTTTTCCCCCTCTCTCCTCCTCCCACTACCCCATTGCTAACCCTCCATGTGATCTCCATTTCTCTGGTTCTGTTCCTGTTCTAATTGTTTGCTTAGTTTGCTTTTTGTTTTAGGTGTGGTTGTTAATATCTGTGCGTTTGCTGTCTTCTTACTGTCCTATTTTTTATATTTTTTTTCTTCGATGAGTCCCTTTAACATTTCATATAATAAGGGCTTGGTGATGATGAACTCCTTTAACTTGACCTTATCTGAGAAGCACTTTATCTGCCCTTCCATTCTAAATGAAAGCTTCACTGGATAGAGCAATCTTGGATGTAAGTCCTTGACTTTCATGACTTGGAATACTTCTTTCAAGACCCTTCTTGCCTGTAAGGTCTCTTTCGAGAAATCAGCTGACAGTCTGATGGGAATTCCTTTGTAGGTGACTGTCCCCTTATCCCTCGCTGCTTCTAGAATTCTCTCCTTCATTTTAATCTTGGCTAATGTATTTATGATGTGCCTTGGTGTGTTCATCCTTGGGTCTACCTTTTTTGGGACTCTCTGAGCTTCCTGGACTTCCTGGAAGTCTATTTCCTTTGCCAGATTGGGGAAGTTCTCCTTTATTATTTGCTCAAATAAGTTTTCCACTTGTTGCTCTTCTTCTTCCCCTTCTGGTACCCCTATATTTTGGATGTTGGGACATTAAAGATGTCCTGGAGGTTCCTCAGCTTCTCCTCATTTTTTTGAATTCTTGTTTCTTCCTTGTTTTCTGTTTGGTTGTTTCTTTCTTCCTTCTGGTCCACTCCATTGATTTGAGTTCCAGTTTTCCTCCCATCACTATTGGTTCCCTGTGCATTTTTCTTCATTTCACTTATTGTAGCCTCCATTTGTTCCTCTAATTTGTGACCAAAATCAACCAATTCTGTGAGCTTCCTAATCATCAGAGCTTTGAACTGTGCATCTCATAGGTTGACCACCTCCTGGTCACTCAAATGAATTAGCTCTGGGGCCCTGGTCTGTTCTCCTTTTGAGCCATCCTTGGTTTTGTTTTTTTTTGTTTTTGTCTGGTCGCAGCTGTTACGTAGCTAGGGGCAGTGCCTTAGGCGTTCACCAGGGTGGAGCAGCCCAGTTGCTGAGTTGTGATGCTGGATGTGGGGGCAGGGTCCAAGAGGAAACAATGGCACTTGCTCCTCACTGTTTCGCGGATTCCAGACCCTTCAGCCTCTTTTCCCTATCAAATTGGGCCCTTCTGGTGCTGATTTCCGTGTGGGTGGGCCTGCACATACTCTAGGACCCCATGTGTCTCCCCAATGAACTCTCCTGTGAGGCTGGAACTCCCTCCCAGTACCTCAGCCCCCATAAGTATTTTCAATGGGTGCTTTTAGGCTTTACTTCCCAGTGCTGGGGCCTTGCATCATGCAGTCTGTCTTGCTTCCTCTTTCCACCTGGTTTATCTGTGCGCAAATGTGTGTCCGTGACCCACCACTTTGTGCGCCCCACTTGGCCTCCTCGTGTTCAGCAACGCCACCGCCTGTGCACCTGGAGTGACTGTGTGCCCGGGACCAACATTGGCTTATCCCACCGTGATCCGACTCTGCCGGCTGCAGACTCCACCCTTCTTACTGGTCTGGGTGAATCGTTGCTGTTGGACTCCCGTACAATTCAATTTTCTCTCTGTCCTAGTTGGGTTTTCTTTTTTTTGCTCCTATATTTTTGTTGTCCTTAATCTTGGTTGTGAGAGGAGGCACAGCATGTCCAGCTATGCCTCCATCTTGGCTAAAAGTCAAGTCAAAATCTTTTATATCAATTAGGATCATGAGAGCTAGCTAATGAAATCAGAAATAATCAAGTTTAGTGTGTAAAATAAGCTTCTTGTGACAAAAAATGTTTATAATGTAGGTATAAGAACCCAATTACTTAATACTAATATTCCAACACAGGTAGTTTCTCCTCACAAATACTTATAGTTTAGGGTTACAAGGCAAAAGTCATTGAAACTGTTATGACAAACATTTTAATACTATATCAAAGCTCTAAGTAAATATACATAGAGAGAAATTGAACTCAATAATGATTTGATCCAGGATAAGGACTGATTTAAATTAAGTTTTACAGTAATTTATATAGACACTAATATTCTTTCTTATCTAAACAATGATTTATGACTAAAACAAAATTTGTTATCAAATTACATAGACCTTCCCATCAAGTACCATTGAGATTGATGACTTCTGATTTCAACTATAATTTTGTTTAAGGCTGCATGTAAGATGTTTGAAAGTAATGTTAATAGGCCAGAATTTGAAGTAAAAAGAAAATCTCAGATTTTTATTAATGGTTTTAAGAACATAAATTCAACCTTGAACCCTACCTTAAATAAAGTCATTCTGACCAGACAACAATGGGTACATGGTTCAAAGCAGTGGAGGCCTAAAAGAAATTCAACCATGAAAATCCCTGAAAGCAGGGACAATTGTTCAAGAATCCAACGTGGACATATAAGGATAAAATATCAAAAGCAAATCTATAGAAAATGCATGGAAGTGTACGCTTCCAGGAACAGCTACAAATAAAGGTGACACAACACCTAAACATATTCCCGGAGAGCTCATCTGAATCTGTTTCAGTGTTGGAATTGAGCAGATCTTTGTCTGACTTCAGAATTTTCATCCACTCTCAGGCTTTGGACCTAGATTCCAGGATGATAAAGAAAAGGCATAATTCTTTCTAAATAAAGTTGGTCCTTCAATCCTTTACTAATCCAGTCTTTTATATTTTGTGTTATGTAAATGCTTTTTGTCTATTTGTTTTAATAACACATTGACCCAAAATAAACCAACAAACCCAACACTACAGATCATAACTGACTAGTACATAACACATTGGTACCATCTTAATCAGTACCAATTTTATTATTGCATTTTATTACCGCATTACTGACACAAATTTATTACTGCATTTCAGGTAATATCGCTTTAGCTTTTCTGGTAGCCAAATCAAACTATTGGATTGTATTTAGGTCTGAATTAATAGAGCACATCATTTGCCTTAACAAGGCCTATAGTTGTTTTATCTGTATAGTATGTACATCTATTTAGCTGGCAAATTCTTTGAGGGCACCTTCAACATATCCTACTACCAAGCATGGTGTTTATGCAACATGCTCAGTTTGAACTCAATCTTCCTCCCTTAACCTTTTCCTAATCCCATATTGTACATGGTATGTATAGAACTGACTCCCACTTGATCTACTACTATCTAACACAATCATTTTTGTTCTCCTCTATGTTAGCTAAAAGAATGATTGTTCTTGGTAATTCAGCCTTGCCACCCTCTTACTAAAGCACTTCAGTGGTTCCTAATAACTTACAAGTTAGAATTAAAATTCCATAATACTGTCTTCCAGGACCCCATGCAAGAAACCTTGTCTATCTCTCTCCAGTTTCAGTTCTCACTATGTCTTCACATGCTCATTTTGCTCACACTGAATTGTTTGTAGTTCTCCACAAACCTCAGGATTGTAGGATACCATTCTGCGTGGAGTGGGCCGAGCTCCCACTCAGAGATGCATAGGACCCCTGCCCACGGATAGGTTCTCCCATGGGGGATCAGTCCTGCACTGTGCCTGGACTGCTGAGACTTGTTTTTGCTAAAACTCCCTCACCCTGAATTGAGATAGCAAGTGCTTACTATACTTCCTAAAATTCATGCTAAACCTTCCTAGGATGAGTGTAACTTGTCCAACCACTTTTCCCTTTTCATCTGCAAATATCCCTCTTCTGTGATGTGATTAGCAGCATCATCTCCTTTGTCGTCTGTAAAAGGTAACCGCCTAAAGCGAACCTGTGCATAGTAAATGAGGACAATAATGTAATGTGCCAAGAAACCCAATAAAGGCTTGTCACAGCAAGGGCCAAGGTTTTGGCTCCCCTTGAGAGAAAGGCCATGCTGTCCCTTTTCCTACACCAGGCTCAGTAGTCCGTGTGAATGAATGTCTCCTTTCATCCATAACAACTTGGACACTGCGGGCCAGTGTCTGCATCAGGATATTTCCACTTACTCTTCCTTTCCTCATGCTTCTGTATTCAGTTACACTTGCCCATTCTCTCTAATTTATTAACATCATCTCTTAAGACACAGATAAGCTGTCTTCTCCTGCAGAAAACAAGACTAATTCCTCTTCCTCCCCTCCTCTGATTCACATGCAATAAAATCCCAGTAACCATTTTATTGCTGGACTTCCAGATTATTTTATAAATGGTCTTTGCCTAATTCTACATTCCTTTATTTCTCTATGGTTCTTATCATTTGACTCCTAACCATATAAAAGACAATCAATGTAGATCTAAAGGATAAACAAATACATAAATTACATCTCAGCTAGGCTTTAAAAACATAGGCAAGATAGTGACTTGTGTAAATGGCAGAAAGGTTGTTCCAGTCAGTGGCATACCCCAAGCAGAGGCATGAGGAAGAAAGCAGGGAACACATACAAGTCAACATAAAGCCAGTCAAACTGAAAATGTTTAGAACAGCATAGTGCAATGGCTACTATCAACCTGGCTTTGTCTTCTCTGGGTATTTGAAATTTATAGGAGGGCTATCCAATCCAGGTATCTCACTTTACCTCAACACTTTTAACAAATGGATTTTTTTAAAGAATGACTGGTTTCAAACTTTGTAAGAAATACTATACAAAGACAACAAAAGTATAATTCCATATATCATACAGTAGGGAGAATAGAGCTCTGTGTATTTCTACTTCCCACTTGATTAGGAATTGACAAAAGCCTTGTTAATGGTTATTAACATTAGCAATCGGCTGATGTTCTAAGAGAATAGTCTCAAGCTCTGGGCTTCAACTCTCTCCCTCTCTTCCTCCCCCCCCTTACCCCCCCCCCCGCCCCGTCTCCTGTCATTGTCCTCAAGCCACACCATTCTGTGCTGAAGGTGTTCATCCTTTCATTATGGAATTTCTTCAGTCTCTGCCTTAAGGTCACCTTAAGTATTTATTTTAAATCAAAGTGATGTTAAGTTGGTTTTGTTCCTCTTTGTTATGCTCTACAAAATACCTAGCCCACACTACTTGGTGCTGTGAACTGACTTCTATTTGGGGGGACCTGAAATTTTCTGTCTCTAATCTTAGGACATTGTGTGCTCTAGCCATCTGCTTCTGGGCTCTGCCTACACAACAAAGATTTTAAAAATGTTTTATAACCTATTACTTTTGTTGGAAAGAGTAACTTCTAGATTGAATGCAAACTAACTGGAGAACTCCCAGCATATGGGACTGTGGAGGTCGTGATGTTTCGGGTATAACACATGACACCTACCCCTAAATCCATCAACTCAGTTATTCCACAATAGAAAATTTTATACTCAAGATCATGTAACTTAAGGGGGAATACTTTAGGGCAGGAAAATAAAATTTATGAAACTACTACATTTGAAAGTTTAGATAAAGTAGAAAAATTCATGGTGGATTTTAACAAATAAAGGTAATTTCATGCAAATAACATCAAAACTGATAATTTCTGATAATAGAGTAAAATTAATTGTGTTTTTACTTTTATATTAAGAATGTTAAGTGAGGATAAGGTATTGTTAGCATGCACGTTAGACTTTGGTTATAAACATAGCGTGTGCTCCAAAATTCTAAATAGATATTTCTTAACATTAATTGAAATGTTCCATTAAAAGACATGACCTTTTTTCCATAACCAATAACAAAAACTTTATTTTTCCAGGTTGTTTTAATACTGAAAATAAATTGTTCCTCAGTACACATTCATTTATGCAAGAGCAGTATCTACAGTAGCTATTGCTAAAGGGCAACCATACCAGCTGAAAGCATTAAAATTGGCCTGTATTTACCCTTGGAAATTGAAAATTCTGAGTAGCATATGTTATGTTTGATAACATTGTTACTTGGAAAAGCAAATTAATGAAGTTCAATCGACATCAAAAAGACACATTGGAACATATCAGACAGAAAGTTATTTTGACTCATTAAAAATGTGGCATATATTTAAAAAATATCCTTTTAAGTTTAATTGATTTTATTCAAGTTGTATTTTTAGACAAATGTTATATCTATAATTATAATTATAATACAGTATATTTAGCATTTAATCATAAGTTATTGAAATAGTTTGGCTATCATGGCACTTTATGTAAGTATGTATGTATGTATGTATTTGCTATTATGAGATTCTCTATATAGTGCAGGGCATATCTGTTTAAAAGATGAAGAAAATGGCCATTAGGTCTTAAAGCTTTAAAACTTAAATAAATTGCATGTGTAAGTCATATTAATCTGATTTTTTAGTGATGTTAGAGAGAGAAAAAGGAAGTAGAGGGAGAGAGAAACACTCATTTGTTATTCCACTTATTTATGCATTTATTGGTTGATTCTTGCATGAGCCCTGACCAGGGATCTACAACCTTGGGGTACTGGGACAACACTCTAACCAACTGAGCTACCCAGACAGGGCTTAACCTGATATTTTCAATATTCATCCATCTTGTTCACATTGCTGATTTTGTCATTTATACATCTTGCTTTTAAACAATGTTAATAGATACTTTCTCACAAATGTTTAAATTACTACATAGATATGACTAATCCAGATTAATAATTCCTTTTTTTTTTTTAATTTTTGTGTATAAAAAAATTTTGTCAACTCAACTTTTCAATGTTCTAGATAGAAAATCTTCCTAGGAGGTTGACTACATATGCAAGCATGACTTCCATGGATATTTTCCTTTAAAAATACTAATGTAAAGAAATATAATGCCAATTTCAAATTTTAGTTATGAAATGTTTAGAGGTTCAATATTAAACCTTTGCTCTCACTTAGGATTTAGAAAACATAAAATATTACCAAATGTACCAAAATCTTAATATGAATGCATTCTTCTGACACTGCAGAAGATATGGTAAGCCACCCAGATCTTCCCTTAGTTTACAGTTAAATCATTCATTCCCAGGTGCAATAATTTCCGCCTTCTGTTGATCTCAGTGACCTCTGCTTAAGAAGAGTTCTCCACAAAAGAGATGCCTCATTGAAGGTTATAATATCCCCAGGCACAGCCAATATCCAGTAATACTGTTGGTGTTGGGGTACAGAGATCCAACCTCCTTGCAGCAATTTCAAATACCTCTGACAGACTCATGCTTCAGAGCTTCACTGGACTCTGATGAGGCCCCTGCTGAAAACACATCAATATTTATATTCTCCCTCTCCCCATTGCCAAGTCCCTGACTCTCTTAAAGGAATTACTGGCACTCCCCAGTGTACCAACTGCATTTAAATATCCATCCTGGAGTCTATGTCCAGGGAAATGACCTATTAACATTAGTCTTGGGAAACATAAACTAAAATGAGATTTTGGAAACATAGCATGCACTGTCTGAATACTATCCCCATCACTGGTGTTAGATAAAGTCAAAATAGACTCTGGCATGTGACTTTCCCCACAGGTGAACTGGGATGGTATATCAGCTGAAGGGATGCTCCAGTGAATATAGTATCTGAGACATTTCAGAGCTGCGGGGTAGTAGTATCATTTATGGAATGGACTATGGAACCGAATGGCTCTTACTGGATGTTATTGATACATCAGAGAAAAATGTAAAAAGAAAGGTGGAGGAGGATTAATTACTAATTCATTAGGGCTATGAAAGTCTCCCTGGTTTGATATAAAAATCTTATCTCCTGCATCCTTGGGAGATAGGAGATGCTAAGGATCAAACCCAGGACTTTAGAGTAGAAAAACTCCCAACAGATGGACTTCTCAACTCCTACAAGTCTAGTGTGACAAGGTCAGGTTTACTATTGGGAAGCAGTGAGAACATAAGATTAAGTTTGGAAAATCTGTGCCTACAAACTGAAGTACATCAAATCCCCACATGTTCCAGAACCTTCTGGTCCTGTAAATGTGGCTCACTGCTCCTTGTTCCTGGCTGGAGCTCCTTCCACTTATTAGCACATAAAGTGAGAATTTATTGAAATGGGGACAATCTCCATGATTCAATATTTAAAGTCATAGCAAGGACTTAGGAGACAGGTGCTAACATTCTCATAGAATGGCTCTTAGAATCATAGAACAAGCAGTGGTTCATAATTATGTGAAGTAAAAGTGACAAAAATGCCATGGAAGATACCAGAAGAAGAGTTCAAAAGACTCAGAGAAGTAAACATGCTAGGATAAGTATACTATGTTTACACCAGAAAAGTCAGAAAATTCACCAGATGACTATGTTCCACAGAAAAACCTGGAGGACCCTCTGTTTAGCAAAGTGATAAGAAATTTGTCTGTGAGAAAGACACCAACATTATTAAGAAGCTCAGTGGTAGTGTCCTCTGTGGGGCAAGGATAACAGTAGGAGATGCTGTTACAGAAATGGGTTTCTTAATAGCAAAGGGGATGATGTAATCCCAAAATAGTGGAGGCCATATGGCATCACTTAACTATCACAGACAAAGTTTGAACAATTATTGTAATGAGCAGCAAGGCTGGACTGGCAGCAAGAATGGCCTGACTCACAGAGCCTTGGAAATGGTTAATAAAACAGGGTCCCTATGGACAAGATTCAATCAACACAAACAAACCAGGGATGGATAATCAGGAGGCTAAAGATGGCTGCCCCCCAAAACTCATACCCCCTTGCAGAGTATCCAGAGCTGAGCTAATTTTCAGATCCAGAACCCCTTGTTTAAAGGATAGGCCAGTTCCCCAGGAGAAATGACTCTGTCTTATTACAGAAAGGATATGTAGTAACATTTCCCCCAGTACTTTACCCAAGGGGTCTATGGCAATTTACTAAATTTTACACTGAGATGAGAGAAGTAGGCAGGGGTTTTTTGTGACTCTTGGACACAGGGTCTGAGTTGAGACAAAATACCCAGAAAATTTAAATATCGACATGTCTACTCCCTACCTGCACTTTTGTCAAAATGAGGAACTGTGGAGGCCAAGCAATAATTTGTGTCCTAAGTCTGGCCTCAGTGTGTCAACTAGGTCCACAAATCTATCTTACTGTCATTATCCTGGTCCCTGAATGCATAATTGGAGTGGGTACACAGTATAGTTGTCAGAATTACCTCATCGGTTCCATGGTTTGTGAGGTAACAGCTATCATAGTGGGAAAAGCCACTTGGAAGTCTGAAACTAACCCTACTCCCAGAAAAGATATTTAATTAACTAACTATATTGTATCTCAAGGAGAACTATCTAAATACTTAGAAGATAAAGGGCTAATGGTCCTCATCACATCCCCATTGACTTCTCCATGCTCACCCTCCTCTCACAAACCAGACAGATCCTGAAGGATAACACTGCAGTATCGCAATCTCAACCAAGTAGTTGTCCCAATTTCAACTTCTGTGCCTGGTGTGCTATTTTTGTTAGAGAGAAATCAATAGCCCTGAGGTAAACTACCATTAATTTGAATCCATTTTTTCCCATACATATCAAGAAGCAGTTGACATTCACATGGGAATAACTATAGTATACATTTCAAGTTTTTCCCCAGGGCTAGGCTTACCTTGTTGCACTTTGTTATAATATTGTCTGAAGTACTCTATGACATTTACATAGTCTTAAGAATATTACAGTAGTCCATGTATTGAATATGCATGGTCCATACATGTGAAGTTTTTCTATGTCCTACAGTCTGGGGCACGTGTTTGTAAAAGACAAAGTACGTATCATAACTCCCATCACTAAGGAAACAACTATACCTGGCTGTACTCTTCAGAATCTAGAAATAATATAATTCAGATTTGGAAACACTGCTTCAAATCCAGTAAATACATTATTCACTCCAAATATAAAATACATTTACTGGTCACACAAAAGGCCCCAAGTTTTGAGTGGGACCAAACAAAAAAATACAGTTCTACATCAGGTCCACATTTCAATGTAAGCATCCCTGCCTTTTGGGCCATATGATCCAATAAACCCTATAATTTTGAAGGTATTTTATGTGGTTGGAGAAGATGCAATGTAGAGTATTTTCCAGCAGGAAAATTGCAACATAGACTCCTAGAGTTTTTGAGCAAAGCCATACCATCTGTAGCAGAGAGTAAATGTTATTTGAAAAAACTGACAGTAACCAGAGAGGAGGAGACAGAGGGATAATAGGGGATAATAGAGGAAGGGCTACGTGGACACATGGAAAAAGCCAAAGGGGGTAGGTTTGAGGATAGGAGGTGCGGATGAGTGGGATGGAGATGTGTGATGGGGTGAAAATGGAGACAACTGTACTTGAAAAACAACAACAAAAAAGAAAAGTAACCTGTATTATCCTTCTGTGTCTTGTTGGAGATATGTCAAATGTCCAAATAGCCAGAATACCCCATAATGAGTTTCATTCTGTCCTAAGGTAGGGTGGACCCAACAATAATACCTTGTAGGATTAAAATGGAATGTGTGGGATCAGGCATGAGCAGGTTCAGAGGGTACCAGTGTCTGTTCACAAACAGGTAAAGCAAAGTTTGGTCTCTCTCTCTCTCTGCCTCTCTCTCTGCCTCTCTCACTTAGCTCTGACTATGACTGCATGTCAGGTGGGATCCCTTAAGACTAGCTCATGGAGGGAAAGAGGCCAATCTGGGATCACAGATACATAAGCTCAGTATGTGAATTTGAGAGAAAAATTAACTGCTAGTGCAGGTTATCTTCACCCAGGGATGGCCATGAAAGTAGGCCATAAGGGAAAATCTTACAATGTCAAAGCATCTGGCAGCATAGGCTATCTACTTTGCATGGGCGAATGGCGTCAAATAAGAATATTGATAATCTTATAGGTGGTGGTAAATGACTTGGCTATTGGGTCGTGGACATGGAAACAAAAAATTGAAAGACCAGGAGGTCTAGGGAAAATGTATATAGATAAATATATAGAAGTTTCTTTGATTGTATGTTAACACCCATCCAAGAATATCTCCCACAGAAACAGCACTAATATCATAGGTAGAACGACTCAGCCATTTGACACCAGCAAGCCTACATCATAGTGCTCTGGCATCAGAGTGCTCTGGCATCATGAACAGAGTAGCTTTGATGGAAGAAATAGAAGCTAAACGTGGGCCCAATACCATGGGCTTCTATTCAGGAAAGTAGATTTAACTGTCACTAATACTAAAAATGTCTAAATTTTCAGCAACTGAGACCAAATCTCAGGCACAAAAAAACAATGGAACACAAGTAAGTGTGTAACAACTAATTATCCAAAAATAAGTTCTTACTTCTGAGATATTACTATTACCAGCATGGTGAATTTCAAGTTACCAACCAGACATTCCTGAATGCAGAAGTGCAAAGAGATGCGCACCATCACCACGTGTGAGACAACTCAAGCCAGTGATAGGACAGCATTGCCCATGTAGCATTGTCTTTTCAAGGGACTAACCAGGGACTTGGTGGCAAGTTGATTACATTGAACACTTTTCATCCTGGACTGAACCGTGTATCATTGTGATTGAGATCACATACCATCAATAGTTGCTTCTCTTACCCACAGGACTTCAAAGAGCAACAAGTGCTCATATCTGAAGGATAATAGAATGCTTGATCCCCTGACATGGGATCCCACATAACATCATATTGATATAAGAGAGCAGTATAATGGTTCTATCACATGCTACACCATACAGAAGCTGCTGGCCTAAGGAAACCACTAAAATAGACTTTTTAAGGTGCATGTACCTGCTTAGAAATGGTAACCTTGAAAGTGTGAGGCAACATCCTTCAGGACTCAGAATATATTCCAAACCGATGATAGTTGCTTTTCTAACAGGTTGACCTTATGGAACCAAGAAGGTAGATATAGAAGAGACCAGGTTATTAAGAGTCATGGTTCCTGTTTGGGAAATTAGGGCTTCAGCTCCTGAAATCATAGTTTCTGCAGTTCTAGGTGTCTCATTCTCACAGAAGTAAACACTTCTAGGAGGGAAGTCAGCAAGGGCCCCCACTGAATTGCAAACTCTCATGCCCAACTGCTGAGACTACTGACTGCTAAAAGTTCAGCTGAATGGCCCTCTGAGGAAGGTCACTACTTTACCAAAAGTTATACCCTCTTTTGGTGGATAGCCTGCATTAAATGCCCTGGCTCCCTTACCTCATTTTGGGATACTTCTGAAGGGCTGTCCCACACCCAGAGTCCCACTTGTGCCAGATGCACATTCTGCTGCAATTAAACACATTTCAACTTCCCCTGCCCAGTCCCTCTTGCCTCAATCTCTCACCGATGCCGGGTCCAAAAGCACTTCTTATCAACCACTCACTGGAGAATTTCCATTTTAGCATCCACTTCCAGAGAAACCCAAACTAGGGTAGATACCATTGATTTCAGTCTCTTCTTTGCACACTCATTCCAAATTTCTACTCTTTACTGTTCAGGCTACTTTATACCAAAAGCTCAAATATTTTACTTTTTTCATTCTTGCTTACTCTTACTTCAAAAAAATACTGGCAGCAGTGCTCATACAATCTGGCATTCTATTTGCAGACTATATTTGTATGTGCTAAAACTGACCATTTTATTAGCAGCAAATATCCAGCTCAAAATAAATTACCCCATTCCCTGCAACCTCACATTGAACACAGCCTGACTTTTCAGTAGATCTGAATGTAACAGGAAAAACAGCCATAAAACTTCTGCTCAATTTAAAACAAAACCACACACCTTTTAGTCAATTCCCACATGTCATCATTGGTCTGTAATTGCATTGCTATAATAGCTGTTTTCTTTTTCCTCTAAAATTTCTCCAAAGATTAATGCACAGGTTTTTTTTATAATTTTAACAAATGTATAGGTGGTGGGGACTTCCTCTGTTTCCAACTGCGAAGAAGGCTTTTGTGAATTACAAAAAGTATTTTACTTTTTAAAACATCATTAAATATTTATGTACTTTTAGAACTTTCTGAAAAATCTACTCACTTTTTAATTCATTCAGAATGTAAGTACTGCTAAAATAAATAGGGTGTTAAAATAAAACTTCTAACAAGGCCATTGTACAGGTGAGATAAACAGAACTTCTAGGTAAAACTTTTCTTTTTAAATTGGTCTTCATTTCCCAAATATCTTACTTTTCTTAAAGTTGTCTACCACCATGAAAATTCATAGATCTCAAGTACTGGCTTCATTTTCCCTCCCGTTTTCCCCCTATTTTCAAAAGAATTTCATCCAGAAAAAAGAAGTAATCGATGTTCTGGTTGACTCCTAAACCGTGTATTTTAAATTAATTGGGAAAAACAGAAATAGGTAACAAGACAAATTTATCCTCTATATCTATTGAAGTCTGTGGATAAAAAATACAGTCTCAGAATCTGAGGTGCTTCTTGACACATCAGTATGTGATATGAGCAAGATCTATTATAGCAAGGTACTAATTTCCTCATGAATGGCACATTACAATACCAATACTTTGAATTACTCTATCTCCGTAACGAACATTCCTTGCCCTCTTATCCTTAGTGTGCCTCCACTCGAACTATCAGCAAGTCTAAAGTTGAGTTAGCTATAGGACTTATCTCCCATTTTTCTCCAATATTCCATATATTATTTCCAATGTACATGTAATTGCTGTTATTTTTAGAAGATATAAAGATAATTTAATTGTCATTTGATAACATAAAATATATTTAATCATAATTGGCCTTAAGATAAAATCAACAGCCAACACATGCAATATAAAAAAAGAAAACAATCTTTAAATTTTTAGAAAAACAATTTTATAATTTGCAACATGACCTTCAATGAAATACACCATTAATATGTATCTAGGGAAATTAAGTTTAGGAAAATATGAATACTTTATTACTTGTTTATCTTTCAGTATTGTTTCTCTCTTCCTCTTTCTTTCCACCTATAAATGTAATATTTCTTTCAGGATTCCAAATGTAGCAATACAGAGTTCCCGTAGAAAGTTTTCAATAAGAAATCAGTGAGAAATTGAATTTGAAACTGGTTGAATTTAAAATGAGTTATAGTACTAAATCTTATCAGCAAAAAGGCAAATCTATTTCCCAAACAAGGACAAATAAGCACACCAACTGCATTATATGATTTCATTGAAAGTTAAAGCACTTAAGAGGCTCACAGAATAATATGTAAGAAACCAAACCCATAACTTTGGTAGAAATCTTTACAAAATATGAGATCTTTAACAAGATGAGGTGAATTTGAAGAAAATTTTACACTTTTGCTCTTATGACAAATTAAAATTAAATAATCTCACATTACATAAATAGAATATAATTCTCATATTTTGAAAAAAATCAAACTAGTACTGCAAGATTATAATTCAAAATGTATAGTTCCTAATACTGAGGCTGGCCATCCAATAAAATTCACTCAGAAGTCACTGTCCAGTAGTCCCTGGAATCTATGGTAGATTAAGTAGAATCAGTAAAGCAATAAATGAACAGGCCTGAAGCATTTAAAAGTGGAATCTACAAGTTACACCAAACTGAGCACTATAATAGCTTTCTTATAGTGCATGACAGTGGGAAGTGTTTTACTCAAGAATTGGTATGGTCAACTAGGAATGTAAAATCCTGGAATGGTTTCATGAGATTAAGGAATTCAACTAGACTTCTCTCACTTTATAAGTGAGCAAGTCACCTCTTCCCTGTTTGTTCTGGTTATTTACTTTATAAATTGGTGATAACCTCATCTTCCCTTGCATCTCAACAGATGGCATGAGGTATAACTGAAAAATTTAGAAAAAATCTATAACTATAAAATGTTGCAATTCTTCTAAAGTGAATTTGATCTTAATACGTCATTAAAGTATTTGTAGCTGTTTTGGGAATTAACCACAAGCTCATCATAACATGAGCTTTTGTCATTGTTTGTTATTTCAGTCATATTCATAATTTATACCTGATGAGAATTCTCAATAATTTGGGAGACTTCTAACTAAAGACCCAGTCCTCACTCTTACATAGTTCATCTCCTTCCTTAACAACTTACCAGAAAGGCACCTAGAAACTACAGAGCACCCTCAAACAATGCAGGGGCTAGCGATGCTGACCCTGCACAGCAGAGATCTGCATGTAACTTTTGACTCCCCCAAAATCTAACTACTAATAGCCTACCGTTGACCAGGAATGTTGCCAATAACATAAACAGTCAATTAACACAAATTTTGTACATTTTAGATATTATATACTATATTTCTACAATAACATAGAGAAAACATGTTAAGAAAATCATAAAGAAGAGACAATACATTTACAGCATACTCTGAATAATTCTGCATGTAAGTGGACCTGCAAAGTTCAAACCTGGGTTGGGTAAGGATCAACTGTTCATGTAACTACAAGATTCATTTATTTATCTACTAAACATACACTTTATACCTGTCATTCATCAAGCCCTCTTTTCAGATGTTGGAAATGCAAAGATAAATGTACTAATAGTTTCTACATGCGATCTCACAATCCCTAGCCTAGAGATTCCTAGGGGATATGATGCCATAAGACTCCTGTGGTTAATCCTCACCAACTTCTCACTCAGGGCCACTCGCTCTAGGAAACATCAGCCTCAATAACAAACCTAGGATTATACTCTATGAGGCAGCCATTGTCTTTTCATGAAAGTGGTTTGTTCCAAAAGCAGAACCCCATTCCCTGACCTTTGCCTTTTTCCAGTCAAATTCTTTTAGCCTCTGCACACTAGAATTCACTACACCCCAGTTCCATAGTAAGATGTTTAAGAGCTTATACTCCACAGCTATCCTATCTGTATTCAAATCTTGTTTCTTTTGTTTACTAGTTATATACACTTACTTGAGCAAGTATGGAAGAATTTTATGCCTCATTGCCCTCATCTGTAAAATAGTGTTAATAATAGTATCTAGGGTTGCTGGGAGACAAAAGTAAAGCACATAGAATGGTGCGGGGCACATAGCAAGGGCTTAATGACTACTAAGTACCCTCATCATCACTACCATCACAATTACTGATGGCCATGGACAGACTTAGAGGTGGTTGGCAGCAAACTTCTTAATATTATAGAGTCTATTCTCAAAAGCCAAATCACCCAATCCCTTTGAATATTCCCTCAAAATACTCTCTGTATTAAAATAGGTCATGAATGGTTAACTTGGTATTATAGAATGGACCTTTATAATAAATTAATTGAGCATCCCTAGGACCCACAAAATTTGATCTTGGAGCAAAATGAGGTGCAGTTGCTAGATCTCTCTTCTATCTGAATGGTATTTGTACTCACCCAAAGCCAGTGCCTTTGATAGTAATGCCTTTGCATGTAAATTATAGAATCAAAATACTCTCTCATAAACCTGACTCACCTCCAATATTCCTCCTCAGTAAATGGTTACTCTGTAATGCTTACAGTTACATAAGCCAGAAATCTTGCAGTCATCCTTGATTCATCCCTCTTAGAACTTCACTTTCCAAATCTATCTAATCCATCATGATCCCATCAGATGTTGTTTCCAAGATACTTCTGGATTCCATCCTTATTTCTGCATCCTCATTCCAAGCTATCCCAGTCCCTTACCTGAACTGCAATAGATTAGTCATGATCACTCCTGCTCCTCATTAATCTATTCTCCTCACAGCCACCTGAATAATCTATTGAAAACAAATGTGAATTCTTCTCCTCTGTCTTCTTAAAAAGTAAGACTTTCATGCACAAAGACAATGGGGGTGGGGAGGGTTGAATGTGGAAGGGGGGGTGGGTAGGGCAGGGGAGAGTAATGGGAGCAAAATGGAGACAACTCTAATTGAACAAAAATAAATCTTTTTAATTTTTTTAATTTAATTGTTCAAGTACAGTTGTCTTCATTTTACACCCCCCACTCTTCCCAACCCTAGCCTTCACCACTTTCCACCCTTGATCCTACCCCCCTTTGGTTTTGTCCACGTGTCCTTTATACATGTCCCCCCCCCCATTATCCCTTTCCATCTCCCCTCTGACTACTGTTGGTTTGTTCTTAATTTCAATGTCTCTGGTTACAGTTTACTTGTTTGTTTTGTTAATTAGGTTCCACTTATAGGTGAGATCATATGGTATTTGTGTTTCACTGCCTGGCTTATTCCATGGTCCTTTAAATGAAACCCAAAATTATTACAATGAACATTCATACCTTCGAAGATCTGTCAATTAAGTAAAACAGGCCAGTGAACATCTTCCCCACACTTCTCTCATAGATTGAACATTTTCAAAATCTCTTGGCAACTTTGCTTTCTTCACTTTCATAATTGCTATTCCCTTTGTCTTGAAAGCTCCCTAACCCACACATTGCCCCTGTTCCTTTAACCTGCTACTGCCTAGTCATCCTTCAACTGTCCACAGGAGATCACTTTCTCAAAGAACCAGATGAGGTCAAATAATCTTCCAGAAGTCATACTTCTCTTTCCTGACACTTAACAATAATATAACTCTATTATTAATTATATAATTCATGGATTAACATATGTTTCCCCAACTTTTATATAAGTTTCAGAAAGGGGAGGGAGGCTTATATCTTTGATTCACAATTAATCTCCAAGGAGACTCAATATATTTTTGGACACACAAATCAATAGTTAATCAGCTTATTTATTAAGACTTTGAAGAGTAAAGGCCAAGTAACATTTTATAGAGCTTGAATTTACTAACATCTAAAGCCTTGATTCTTAAGTCCACATTTTATTTTAGAGTAAGACAGAATCACCCCTACTTCCTAATGTTTCACTCTTCCTTTATTAACAGCAAATTTAGGTCTCAGCTCTGGAAGTTTGCCCATATTTTCACAACAGAGAAATAATTAGTACTTTATTCACATGCTAAAGAACTGAATATCAAAGTATTAAAAAATTATATAAAAAGTTACCTCCATCTTTCAGAATTTCCATTTTCCCTAAAGCAGAAGAAGGGATAAATGACATCATGAGTTCCAGGGTCTTCAGCAAGCATGGAGTAAGAGAAATTTAAAAATATCCTTAGATTTTCTAGGAAAACATGTTTTAACTGTGAAGAAAAGTTTGGAAAGTACTTTTATATGAGAATATAGCTAAACCCTATCTTAATGCATTCTCTTTGCACTTTTATTTACTTTTGCCTGTATCAAAGTGTCTTGCAGGGTAATTCTTCTACAAGAAATGTTTAGGATAATAACCAATTTTTAGGATAATAACAAATTGGAGGACTACCTGCATACTCCTCCAATTACAAATGATTATTTAGACTAAAAATATTTTTCTTCTATATTTTGGGAAAAAGACTTCATCTGTGCTTTCCACTTGTATTTTTTGGTGACTCTTCTTCAGCTTTCTTGAAGGGTTCTCCTTTTTCTAACCACAACTTAAATATTTATGATTTCTTAGATTCTGACTTCATGATCCCATCTGATTTCATTTTTGCTTACCAAATGTCTGCTTTCCTTCCCAGGAGAGGATTATACTTCCCCATCCCTTTGAAGTCAGAATTTGTGACTTGCTTGACATGGAAATGTGAGAGGTTCATACTTCATCACATTCTCTCTTCCCTTTGCATAATGATAAATAATGTTCTATATAGAAGTTTTTTTGGAAGCCTTGTGTCCCAGAAATAAGAACAGAGTCAAAGCCCACTCACAGTGGGCATGTAACAAAGAGAAGTAAATCTGTGATTGTAAATCCTTGTGGTTTGAGCAGGTTGTTACTGTAGCAGAACCTCATCTACCCTGACTGACAGAATGATCTTATTTTCTCATTCTGTTACTGCTCTGTAACTAGCTTTAGCTTCCCAATGTATTATTTCCTCTCAAAATCTTCATCTCTACCAGGAACAATCACCTCATTGCTATATGCATTTTCCACATGCTTACTGAACAATTTCATCTGAATGTCATTCAGGCAATTGATTATCATGATCAAAACTAAATTCACCATCTTTCTTTCAAAAATGTTAATTACTTTCCCTTATTTTAATACTACTTACCTGTGAGAGTATTCATCAACTGCTGTCTCTCTCAACTCTACTCCATATCCAATTGACTGTCAATGTTTGTCAGTTCTGCAACAAAATAACTATTGAATCTGTTCCATTATCTTCACCTCACTGAGAAAGTTCTGGTTTAGATCTTCATCACTAATCTACAAGGATTTTGGAATAACCCACCAAAGTGTCTCTATTTCCAATCTTGCACAATTGCAAATCATCCTCCAAATTCTCACCGGCATGGTCTTTCTAAAATTCCAATGCAACTTTATCACTTCACTGCTTTGAATCTACCAATGGAATGCCAATAATTCTGTGCAAAGTCCAAATCCTTAGTATGACAGTTGAGATTCCACACAGTGTGACTCTCACCAACCTCTTTAGTTTTACCCACAGAGACAAGCCCACATTCCTCTTCTTTTTTTTTGAAATTTTAAATATATTTTATCGATTATGCTATTACAGTTGTCCTATTTCTTCCCCATTATTCCCTTTCACCCTGCACACCCCCCCACCTGCATTCCCCCACTTTAGATCATGTCCATGTGTCATAAGTTCTTTAGCTTCTACATTTCCCACACTATTCTTGCCCTCCCCTTGTCTATTTTCTACCCACCATCTATGCTACTTATTCTCTGTACCTTTTCCCCCTCTCTCCTCCTCCCACTCCCCTGTTACTAACTCTCTATGTGATCTCCATTTCTATGTTTCTGTTCCTGTTCTACTTGTTTGCTTACTTTGCTTTTGTTTTAGGTGTGGTTGTTTATATCTGTGAGTTTGCTGTCTTTTTACTGTCCTATTTTTTTATCTTCTTTTTCTTAGATAAGTCCCTTTAACATTTCATATAATAAGGGCTTGGTGATGATGAACTCCTTGAACTTTACTTCATCTGAGAAGCACTTTATCTTCCCTTCCATTCTAAATGAAAGCTTTGCTAGATAGAGCAATCTTGGATGTAGGTCCTTGACTTTCATGACTCAGAATACTTCTTTCCAGCCCCTTCTTACCTATAAGGTCTCTTTTGAGAAATCAGCTGACAGTCTGATGGGAATTCCTTTGTAGGTGACTGTCCCCTTATCCCTTGCTGCTTCTAGAATTCTCTCCTTCGTTTTAATCTTAGGTAATGTAATTATGATGTGCCTTGGTGTGTTCCTCCTTGGGTCCACCTTCTTTGGGACTCTCTGAGCTTCCTACACTTCCTGGAAGTCTATTTCCTTTACCAGATTGGAGAATTTCTCCTTTTTTACTTGTTCAAATAAGTTTTCCACTTGTTGCTCTTCCTCTTCCCCTTCTGGTACCCCTATAATTCAGATGTTGGGACATTTAAAGATGTCCTGGAGGTTCCTGAGCCTCTCCTCATTTTTTTGAATTCTTGTTTCTTCCTTTTTTTCTGTTTGATTGTTTCATTCTTCCTCTGGTCCACTCCATTGATTTCAGTCCCAGTTTTCCTCCCATCTCTATGGGTTCCCTGCACATTTTCCTTCATTTCACTTATGGTAGCCTCCATTTGTTCATCTAATTTGCAATGAAAACCAACCAATTCTGTGAGCATCCTGATCACCAGTGCTTTGAACTGTGTATCTGATAGGTTGGCTATCTCTCGGTCGCTTAGATGAATTGGTTCTGAGGCTTTAATTTTTTCTCCCAGTTGAGCCATTTTTGGGGGGGGGAGTCTGGTCATGGCTATTATGTAGTGAGGGGTGGAGCCTTAGGTATTCCCCAGGGCGGGGCAGCCCAGTTGCTGGGTTGTGAAGCTCTATGTGGGGATAGGGTCCAGGAGGGAACAACTGTACTTGCTCTAATCTCTCTCAGATTCCAGTCCCTTCCACTGCTTCCCCTTCTCCCGGATTATCAGCACGTGAATGTGGGACCACCTGGTCAGCCAGCCACCTTGCGCAGCCTCACTGGGTCTGCACCATTGCCCTCCTGTGCCTGGGGTCTGCTAGCCACTGCCTGTGCACCTGGGGTCTGCTAGCCACTGCCTCCCCACCTGGGATCTTCCAGCCTCTGCTGCCTGCACACCCAGGTCTACCAACCTCCACTTTTTCCTGCTGAGACTCTGCCCCTCTTACCAGTCTGGATGAATGGTTGTTGGACTTCTGTACAGTTCAATTTTCTATCAGTTCTGGTTGTTTTCTTGTTTCCAAATCTTTGTTGTCCTTAATTTTGGTTGTGTGAGGAGGCACAGTGTATCCACCTACACCTCCATCTTGGCCAGAAGTTCAAGTCCCACATTCATCTTCTAATCTACCAAACTTTTCCTAAAGACA
Source organism: Anoura caudifer (assembly GCA_004027475.1). NCBI lineage: Eukaryota > Metazoa > Chordata > Mammalia > Chiroptera > Phyllostomidae > Anoura > Anoura caudifer. The sequence goes on from PVKU01002982.1 coordinate 154,785, forward strand.
TCACATGCTCTAAAACCTCTGCCACTTTTCATGTTTTTGTTTATCACTGTTGCTTTCCTCCCCGAAACTGACTAGCCAGTTCTCCTTATCCTTGTGAGTCAAAGTCACAACTCTGGAGATCAGCAAAACCAGTCAACAGATACAAACAAGACCTCTTAAACACTATCCAATTTATGTATCCTGCATAAGAAAAGGAATGGTTAGCAGGACACAATATGAATCTAATCGGAGCCTAATGGGTCATGAAAACAAATGAAGTACAGAATCTTTAAAAGTAGGGACTAATAAAAAATGTTAAATAAAGAGATCCAGTTGGATAAGAATGAAAATTTTTCTCTTGGATTTATTTATTACATGAGATGATAGGGACAGAAGCCAGTTTGCAGTAGGTTAAGAAGGTGAGACTTGGAAACATTAAGTGTAAAAATACTCCCTTAACTTGTATGGATCAGTCAGGATGGAGAGATGTAGTGGAATAGTATAAAGTATGTATAAATTATGAATCTATATCCAAACACAGAAAAGTAAAATTAAATTCTAGCTATAATACATTGCTTTGGGGAATATTATTTCAAGAGCTCAGCATTGTTCCTAATTAAAACTATCTTTCCTAAAACCAAGTTTCTAGAGGAGACATAATAGGAAGAGAAACTCTTCTCAGGATAGTATATCAGAGTAGAGTTTGGAAACAGGTTAGTTAGAGCTGCTAGAGGGGAATTAGAAGTCAAATATAATTCTTTTGAAGGAAAATAGTGAAATGGTAGATAGAAATGGAGTTGCTAAGATACAAACATTGTTTTGCCAGGGCGAGTAGGACGATTATAGGAGAGAAGTATACGTGTCCAGCCATGCTGAGTGTCAAGTGAGAGTAGCACTGCAAAGTAGAAATATACTACCGATTTGAAAAGACTGGTGTAATAGTAGATGAAAGGTCATAGTTGACCTTTCGTAAATTAAGTCCACTTATTTCCTAAGAAAACAAGAAGATGGAAAACCATCAAATGGTTCTCAAAGGGATGAAGCACAGAGTTGTATTTATCATGTTCCAATCTATTTTCGAAACCGTACTTTTCATGTGATTTCACCTAGCATCATTGACAAGATCATTTGACAATATAAAATGATTTTTCTACCTTTAAAAAGAAGTGAATGTGATACCAAATCATGTTTGGATGATGTGAAAAGCTGGACAATGTATAAAGCACAAATACACACATGCGCGCGCACACATACACACACACACACACACACACACACACACACACACACACACACAGAGCCACAATAAATCCCTGAAAGACAGAGAGACAGGGAAAAGAGACATTTTTTTAATTTTTAATTTTTCTGTTGAAAAATAGCTTTGTTTGGAAGCATAGAATGATCTTTCCTTTCTTGGGTGGCTTAATTCCTTTGAAATTAATTTTCCCTTTGCTAAGCTTACCTAACAATCTCAGAATCCCAGCCCCAGTTTGCATGATGTTTTGAAGATTAGATTTTGCTTATAAAGCAAGTGGTCACTTTAAACAAAAGTCATTCTCTATGTATAAATTATGAATCTATATCCAAACATAGAGAAGTAAAATTAAATGCTAGCTATGATACATTGCTTTGGGGAATTTTATTTTTGAGAGCTCAGCATTGTTCCTAATTAAAACTACCTTTTCTAAAACCAGGTTTCTAGAGATGCTATAGACTTCTTTTGTCAGAGTGCTTCTCACTTTAGACTTTTAGATTGGAGTCTGCTTTCTTACAAATACTTAGAACTCATGTTATAGTGTCTTTGAAATACTTTATTTTATTGAATTTTTAATACAATTTTGACTTTATTTTCTTAGAGTGTGATAAGAATCAATGTGTGCAGCTACAGAGTCCGTTGCTCTAGCAACACTTCTGTGCTGCTTTGTCATAGAAACTGTGTACATACATGTTTACATCATGAGAAAGTCACATGCCCTGTGAGTGTTCCAGGATTTCCACAGCCAGGTGCCTCAACATTCTTACAGCAGTTTCTTTTTTATTTTAAGTCATTGATATATATTAGAAAAACATAAATGCTCCTGCCTTTAGAGGGGGGAAAACCACATTTTTATACTCTGATTAAAATACTTCAAACATTGCAAAAAGTGCTTCTGATATTTTAACTTCTAGTTTTCTCTCAGCCCTGTACAAGCCTGATTTTTCCTTTATTCGTGCTTCATCACTTTAACTTGTCTTTGTCACTAAGCCCCAGAAACAGACCACATGACGTCGGACTTGCAGGAACCATTTGACCAATCACCAGCTGGCAGAGAGGGGAGCACTTCCACACAGCTGTTTGGTGGCCTGTGGGAAACACATCGGTAGACTCCATCTAGATTGGTGAGTAAGTGTCCACATCAGGAACATACATCATAACAATTGATACTAATATATCACAGAGGAATTTAACTTGAATGACAAGATTCTAATCCATATTCTTTATCATCTACAGTCACAACATTGTGCTAAATTTTCCTCATAAATATCTTTAGTATGCCAACACACAATAACTTTTAACCTTTGTGAAAGTTACAATCTAGTTCTTTCAATAACTAACATGGGTAGAGACCAGATATCTACTTTAAGATGAACATTTTAATGGTTAGGTCAACTAAGGAGAGCGTGTTAAAACTCAAAGAGTCTTTTTGGATAGTGACTCAACAAAAATAATGAAGAGTACAAAATGGGGAAAGAAAAGATATTACTTGGTATAAAAAGAAAAGTGGTATTAGTCAGAAAATCATGCAAAATCTATTTAACAATATTAAAGAAAGACTAAGTTCTAAACCTCTACTTTGCTTTTTTATGTTTTTATACCCAGTTAAGACACAACCATAAAAAGTAGACACTCTGCAGGGCTAATATAATTTAGCACCAAAGCACGATTCCCCACCCATTTATATTTGCAACCAAGGAAAATCCGAGGGCTGCATGGGGAAGGCCAGAAAGCGCCACACAGAACAGTTACTTATGAATTTAGATTAGACACAAATGCCTAAGTAATTCATTTAAAATGAGCAAAAACATTTTATTATGTATGTAAATCAGATCAAAATTATTACTTAATTTATGCATTTTATCATAATATTGCACTGCTGGTATAATGAAATACAATTCTTTATGGTACTTTTCATTTATATGGCTTCTCACTTTCTACCTTCTCAGAGAAGCATTTTCTAACCACCTAATTAGAAACAGTAGCCCCTTTCCCTGCAGAGATTACTTCACCCTTTACGTAGCTTTCTTCTGGGGGGCTTTTTTACCTTTTCTGAAATGGTGTTGTTGATGTATTTTTTAATTTCTCTCCCCCTAATAACATAAGCTAATGGGGACAGAGACGACATCTGCTTTATTCATCCTGTACCCCAGCCCCTAAAACAAGGTCTGCCTTACAGAATTTGCTCATGTTGTTCCTGAATGAATAACTGTTGGGGTCTCATGCAAGTTTACCACATTCCAGTCAGAAGTTTTTAAATGTATGCTTTTAGTGGCATTGGAAAACCTTATTTTATCTACCCCCCCCCCCACCACAAAGAAAACATTTAGGCTATTATAATAAGCAAAAGAATAAGTACATGGATTTATTACTTGATCACACCAGTAAAACACGTGCAGACTTGAATGTCGTTGAGTTGACCCATCACTCTAGGGAATAAGGCAGGCACACAGTCTCTGCTTGGACATGTGTTTGTGGATGTGGGGAAAGCGATTCTCTCCCACTGGCCTTATTTAGGGGGTTATCTTCTTCAATACTTAATATTATCTTAAACTGTTCACCAAATTCACTGCGGTATATACCTTTACAGCAGCACTGATCTACAGCAGCATGTAAGGGATGGGAAACGTCAGTAATTGATGAAACCTCACCTTGATCTCCGTGGGAGCTAGTGGTGTGAGTCTTTGAATTCATGCTGCTTGCAGGTTTCTGCAGAGAACTTACCTTAGTGGATTTTTTCAGTTTAAATGAGACATAACACCAGAAATGTATACAACTGAAGTCATGAATATATTAAAGGCAATAGTAAAAAAAAAATAGTATTTAGGATGTCACATGTCAATTTAACGCTTAAATTCCCAAATATAATCAATCACACATTTTACCGTCAGGAAAGCCCCTGGCTGACCACGCCTCTGCACAACTTGTCACCTTCCCAGGGGAGGGAAGGAACGGGGGCATTGAAGAGGTAAGAGGGAAGGGAAGGCCATCAAAGTAGAAAAGGAGGCAGCACTTAGTCAGCTGTTCTAGCGCCAGTCGCAAAGCCCACGCAGGTGGAAATGACTCCTGCCTTTGTGAGGGCAATTTCATAGAAGTCCTGATCCAACCTCCCCATCACCTCAATTCCCCTCACCTGTGGCTTGACATTAGCGTTTCTATTTGCACTAGCTGAAGTGAATAACAATAAATACCTCCAGAGGAACTGTGACCTTAATGTGACTGATTAACCTTGTTTATTACAGAGGAAGAAATATACAAGAAAAACTGGAAGGGTGGAGTATAAAATGCAGTGCTAATGGAACTTCAAAGTCATTTCATACATTTACAATGCGTAACTCTTACTCTCCTCTTTTCTTTCTCTAAAGTCAAGTAATAAAGACAGTGCTGGAGAAGCTTTTGGCCTTTTCATTTGTTTTGTTCTCTACAACATGCAGGTCTATTTTAAAATGTAATAGATGTAAAAGCTTTACTACAAATAAAAATTACAATTAAAATAAGCACAACCTTCAATCATTCCCAAAGCTTGAAACAATCACTAAATTTTACCCAGTATATTTACTTAAAGTAGATGTTTTCAGTCCCCACCCCACAGCCCCACAAAAAAAAAAAAAAAAGTCTTTTCCTCCCAAATCCAGCATCGTGTCTAAACTAATCTATTATAAAATTGTAACTTCAAGAATGGGATCTGGTGTGTATCCCTACGAAAGCAATATATTAGCAATGTGGCAGATCAGGAATCGGGCTTGTAATGATTATTTTATGGTGGCCCTGACCCCATAGTGTAATATTTTTAAGTAGAGAATTTTTTACAAAGGAAAAAAAGAGATATGAGAGAGGCAGTGAAGGACTAGATCACATCTAATCATAAGCAGAACCTCAAGATAGCTGACTTATTTTGTTTAGTACCTGTGATGTCCTTCCAAATTGCTCTTGTTTTATTTGTCTTTTCTCTTACTACTTTCCTGTCAACCTAGACTCCTGGGTCAGGGTGACCTAGCTGCCCACTCTCTATAACACATCTTCCAGAGAAACGTTGGGAGGGAACAGAACTAACATTTTAGTAGATATAATAAATCGGGTGTTTTTTGTACATTATCTTATGTAATCATCACAATAAAATCCTAAGTATCATCAAACCCACTTCACAGAGAAGGGAACTGAGATTTTATAATTTGTTCATTGTTGCTCAGCTTACAAGTGACAGATATAGATTCAGGTCATTTTCTCTGACCTTAAAACCTGTGTCTTTTCAAGGTAATGCACTGTCTCTTTCTCTCTCTGGCTCCTTATCCAAACTTACTCTCATTTCGCCAGCAATTGAATTGAATTAACAAGTCCCACCTGAGCCTGAATAATGAGTGAGACAATACCCTTTGCTCCAAGGAGTGCACATATTTACATAGAAGGGAAAAAATCTGTAACTAATGAAGCTTTTCCTAAGTGAAAATTTCTGGGCTGAGCATCCCTCTTCTGGCAGAGTGACGCTGGGGCTGAACGCTTCCCTCGCTTCCTTCAGGAGGTCATGGCTCCCAAAGAGTCCAATGGATTTAGTCCAAACAGACAGTTAAGAATCAAGCATTGTGCTACACAGTTCTTTCATTTTTTCAGTAATTGTCACTGGCAGGCTTTGAAGCAGTTGCTATAATATTTGGGAAAGCATTGTTTGCTGGGGGAATTTGGTTCAGTTCTTAATAAATGCATTTGTCATGTCCCTCGTTTTCTTTCAAATGCTTTTGCTTCCAAGGCTTAAGTCGAGATAACCTCAGTTTGCTTTTGTTATGGTCTCTCTCATCTTCTATAAGATATTTAAAGAGACAGAAGCAACATGAATAGTTGGCAGTAATAGACTTTTCCAAAGATATTAGTGCATCACAATCTAGTGTTGTTTGAAGTGCTTTAGTCATGTGACAGAGAGTAATAGCTTAACCTCACAGTTATGGCTGCTTCCTGAACTGCAAATGGTGTTAATACTAGCATCTCACTTGGGCAGAGGTCTAGAGCAGTGATTTTCAAGCAGTATGCCGCAATAATTTTTAAAACATGCAATACATGACTATTAGGGACACTGACCTCTTTTCCCTTAGATTGTCAAATTAAAAAGTGACAATAGTCAACACAATAGCCATCACTGTAAATGAATCAAAATTAGACCAATTTTTTTGTCAGATTGGCAAAAAAATATATTTTTGGTGTGTTACAGAATTTTAGTAATTAGTTTTTGTGTGCCAGGTGATGAAAAAGGTTGAAAATTGCTGGTCTGGAGCAGTTTCACAAACACCATATACAGGAATAGTGAAGGGTCAAGTTCCAAACCTAAGCTTCTTAAACTTGAATCGCATTCTGTTAACGTGTAGCTTGGTGGACTGTACTGCAATACTAACTCACTTAGCATCTAGTACTTAGATTTCTACTGAACAAAAAGAGAATAATTCCAGCACCCACCTCATTACTCATATGATTAAATGAACAATACATATTAAGTGTATAAAAAAGTGTCTGACACATTCTGTTATTATATATAAAACTGCTTTGTAATTCACTCAGTATTTCAGAAATCTGTGATGTTACTGTGTTGCATCAGATGTGGCAAGAAGGGATTCATTGTCATCTTCTTCAGGATATGAGACAACAGGATTTATATGCGGCTAGTGAGTGAGAGAGACGTGAGTGCGACATTGCATTCAATCCTGTGTGACAAAGTACATAGTGCTCAAAGTAGATGGTGTTCCAGCTACATACTGAGGGCAACACGGGAATGCTAACTGATTTTTCAGAAGCAAAGAGGAAAAAGTTCCATGAGAACTCAGAAAAAAAAATCAAACTTTGAAAAATGCTAAATGGACCAGAAACGAGGTTACAATGAAAAAAATACAATAATCGAGATCCTGTCTCAAAAGTTAAAGTGATTAAGGCAAAAGCTAGGAATTACAGACAAATGAAGAATGTGGTTGAGCATACAGTTCTGTTTTACATTGGCTTAATTGCACAGTGCACTAGTGAGAGTAAAATTCTGAAGGACCTAAGTAAGTCTTTCTCCAGATATGATCAAATAGAAGTATGATTGGTAACACTTTCATTTTCAGTGAGGAGAAATTAATCACCAAGAGCCGGAGAGAGAGGTATGGGAAGTAGAGAAAAGCAGCAGAACAGAACATAGGGAAGTTCCAGGGACAAGTTTATCTATTGACAAAAAAAATTTTTTTTCACAACTATGGCTTCTACCTGCTATCCACCACCCATAAATCCTCAGTCACTGCCCTGGGCTGCTCCTTGAAATCAGTTAGACAAACAAATCAAACACATGTAGCTTTTAACAAATCTCTGGATTTGAACATGAAAAAGGTGAGAACAGGTAAATTCAGGAGTTTCCCAGGAGTGCTGACCATTAGCAAAGACCCGCTTTCAGGAACTGCCTGCAGGTCTGCCCTCTGCCCCAACACATTTTCCCTAGTGAATGGAAGAATTTAATATACTCTGTTTATCATCTGAACTTTCTCAGTTAGAAACTTGAAATATTAAATATCTACTTCTGAAAAGAAAAATGCTTCTGCGATGTGAAGAAATTTACCTCCTAAACATTTAGCAGAGATAAACTGCATTGGAGAATTGGGTTCTCACCAAAGCTGGTTGATGTTAAATAAGTTGGAAGTAAGAAAAATTCAAGGAGGCAGTCAGACCTCAATATGGACACACCGAGTGGCAGAACCGGGGCCACTGAGTACCCAGGGAAGTAAAAGAACAGAACAGAAAGGAAAAGAGAGAAGTATCACAGTTAAATTTTCCCTAAAGTTTAACATTTTCTTTGGTCTACCCTTGACTCCAAAAAGTAAGGAAACTCTTCTCTTTGTGAGTCTATTCTAGACTGCCCAGAACTTAGGTTAGATTGTTTAGTGAATACTTTATTTGAGTTACATTTATTAATCAGTTAACAGACTTCTGAACACTGGTTTCATACCTAATTATAAAAATTTTTCTGGGAATGTGTACCCACTGCCTATTTAAAGTCATTAGAAAAAAATTTAATTGAGAAAAACTAGAGAAATCTTACAAACTGCACCTGGAAAGGAGAAAAATGAGCATAGGTTTGGAGGACAGTGGATGGATGTACAGGCACACCTCAAAGATATTGCGGGCTCTGTTCCAGACCTCAGCAATAAAGCAAGTATGGCAATAAAGAGAGTCAACCTTTTTGAGAGGTTGGAGGGTCTTACTTCCTTCTGTAAAATCCACAACCTCTGTGAAGCACAATAAAATGAGACAGATCTGTTTACAGATTCAAGCCATTGCACAAAATGAGAACAAACAAGAGGGATGGTCAGCCACAACAGCTTCAAGAGCAGGAAAAGGAGGTGTGGAAAACCTGACCTTTATCAACTCAAGGTGCCAGAGAACGGAGTTCGGAGCTGGCAGAACAGGTACACATTTAAAGAAGAAATCCTGACAGCAGCTGAACTGAAGGAATGAGACCCCAAATCTAAATATAAATTCTGCACAAATCCCTGACTGACAGCTGAATTACTTGTGTGTGGGGAAGAATGAATGAAACATGGTGGGAAATCAGGTAGAGACCAGAGGAATCCACTCTTGAATGATAGATGTGCAGGCAAGAGCTGTGAGTTTGGTGCTTTTATTACCCAGTACATTCTATTATGCAGTAGTTAGTTAAATTTAAAAGAGTGATAATACTGTGCACTTATAAGAATGTAGAAAAACTAGGACTCTTATTAATTGTTGATGGGAATGTAAACTCATTCTGCCACTTTAGAAAATAATTTGGCGGCACCATAAATTGAAAATGCACAATTATCATATGACCTATCAATCATGTTCATAGATGGTATTTTTCCAAGAATGAAAATATATGTCCACACAAAGCTCTGTATGTGAATGTTTATATCAACTTTATCATAATAGCTGAGATATGGAGATAAAACAAATGTCCATCAACACGTAGATAAACCAGTTGTGGAATGGAGAAACCAGTTGTGGTATTTTTAAGTGGAATACTACTAAGCAATGTAAAATGATTAAACAGCTGATACAACAGTAACATGGATACATCTCAAAATCATTAGTTAAAGAAGCCAACACAAGAGTATATACTGTGTTATCCCCTTCGTATGAAATTTTAGAAAATGCAAACTAATCTACAGTGACAAAGTAGTTTGGTAGTTTTCTAGGTTGAGAGAGACTACAAAGGAAAATAAGGAAAGTTTAGGGGTGATGGAATTGTTACATAGGTGCATACATTTGTCAAAACTCTTCAAATTGCACACCTAAAATGGAACAGTCTCCTGTATATAAATTATGTCTCATTAAAATTGTCAAAAAGTAGGTGGTAACTTGTAGTTTATTGGAGTGATTCAAAAGTAGTTTTTCATATGCCTTTAAACAATTACCTACATAATCTAGTCCATTTTAAAAAATGTCACCTAGTATAGTCACCTATACTTGTAACTAAAACACAGAAATATAGCCTGTTGTGTTTGATGTTTGAACGTTTCCTGCCTTCTCCATTTTCCCTTCATTTGTGTGCACAGCATTCCTCCCATCCCCACCCTCTCTCCTCACACTTCTGACATTTAAAAACACTTATCACCTGAAAGTTCTTTTAACAGTTTAGAAGTTTAATGCATTAAAAATTGGCACTTTATAGGAAAGACCTTTGATAAATGAGAAAAGAAATATTGGGAGGAGAAAAATAGGCAAATACTTTATTTTTCTTTTGATATCTATAGAAGGCCTTTACATATTCTATAGCAATATTGTAAATGTTTAGATCCATCTTTCCCCTTCTCAATTAACAGAACCATAACTTTGCTTGTTATGGCATCACTCTCAGCTGAATATCCAGCAAGTAAACAAGTACAATGATAGCACTTCATTCTCTCACCTCCCTTACAATGAGAGGTGGAAATAAAGCACAGTTGTGGTCCATGAGATGTAAGCAGAAATGGCTTATGGGAAATCTTAATAAGAGGTTGATGCAGTTTGGGTATGATTTATATGTTATGACCTTCCTCTTCTTTTTTTCTTAAATACAGACATAAAGCTGAAGTAAGAGAAGCTATCTTGAAACCATAGACCATAAGCCTAACAAAAACTCTAAGGCTGGTGAAGCAGAACCTAAGCCCTAATGGCTTCCTTGAGCTATCTCATCAACCCTGTATGTTCTCAATCTGAACTTTTTGGTTGGGGGTGGGGGGGAGCTAATTGGATTAAGTTGAATTTTATATACCACTGAACTTATTCCTAAATGCATATGCAACCCCTCTACAAAATCTCTTTTTATAGATGGAAGAATGCAGGCAAAGAAGTTTAAGTAGCTCCCTTCATGAAATTCTCATTCTACTTTTAGTCAATGGCTCAGTTCTGTAATCCAAGTCTTTTGACTCGCCATACTATAAAAGGTTTTCCAATACATTCAAAAGTCTATAGAAGAGAAGAGGTAAGACAAAATTTATTTTTTCAATGATACAAATGTAGAAAAGCTAAAGGAAGCCATTATAATTTAACACCTTGAACTTAGATACTTACATTAAAGGATTTCACTTGTGTAAAGAGTAGCTAGGATTTGAAGTGAAATATACTTAACAGGGGTTAAAAGTACTAAGAATTCATATATATATATATATATATATATATATATATATATATATTCCTGAAATGAAACTAAATTGACAAAATATATTTAAAATATATATGATCTTGGATAGGAGCAAAACATCATTAAGATACCTGTTCTCCTTCAGTTAATTTACAATCTCAATAAAAATAAATATTTATAAGCTAAGCAGGTCTATTACAAAGTTCATCTAGAAATCAGACAGGCAAGAATATTCAGGAAAACCTGACACCTCCCTCCCCCAATAAAACAATCATGAATAGCTCCAGCAGGCATTAATAAATATTATAAATCTAACATATTTAAAACTACATGATATTAGCACATAAATATCACACATACACACAAGGTAAATATGTGAGCTGATGTATGGGTTAATGAACTTGAGGGGGGAAAGCCTTTCACATACAATGTATACGTTTATCAAATCATCATGAATCCAGAGTCGTCCAATCTGCAGCCCATGGGCCACATGCAGCCTAGGATGGCTGTGAATGCAGCTCAACACGAAATCATAAGTTTACTTAAAACATTAGGAGATCTTTTTGTGATTACATGTAGTAGTATATTTAATGTGTGGCCCAGGACAACTCTTCTTTTTCCAGTGTGGCCCAGAGACACCAAAAGTTTGGACACCCTGATCATTTTAAATATCTTACAATTTTTTCAATTATACCTCAATAAAACTGAAAAGCTCAGAGATTTATCCAAATTTGCCTGTAAATTTAGTATACTACCAAAGTGAAATTAATATTATTATAGTAATGAGAAAATAAAAAAGATCCATTGCTTATACTATTCACTAGGATAAATTCCAAAAAGATCAGAAATTTAACTAGTAAAAAGTAAAACCATATAAACATTAGAAAACAACATGGATATATTTCTCTGTAACTTTACTGTTGGGAAAATGTATCTAATTACAAGTCAAATCCATATACAAAGGAAAAAGTTGATTAATTTGATAAATACATCATATAAAAATAAACATTTCATGGCAAACAACCACAATAATAATATATGATATAAAGCCCCATGACATAATAATAATAATGTCTAACATATTATAAATAAAGTACTAATATCACCAGAATGGGTGATTTTCTAAAAAAAAAAAAAGTAAAGAAAAACTGGCAATGTGTAAGAATGGATAGTTCACAGATAAAAAAATACCAGTGTTCCTTAACCATATGAGAAAATGTTCAACCTGTTCATTCAAACTGAATTCAAATTAAACCTAAATTAAATTTTCATTTGTCACCTACAGATTAAAAAAAAACAGAACTTTTGACACTACACTTTGATGACCAGGTTGGTTAAAATAGTTCATTTCAGGTATTGCTAGTAGAAGTGCAGAGTAGACCATGTACAAGGAATTTGGTGAGGCAACATCTGGCAAAATTATGTGAGCATTTACCATTTGACCCAGCAATTCTACTTCTATTGGTCAGCCCCAAAGGGACACTGACAAAAGTGCTAAAATGTCATGCATACAAGGGTTTTCACATAGCAAGTGCCCAACAAGAGGGAACTGGTTGAATGAACAATAGTTTGTTCTCAGAGTAGCATTCTACGCAGCTGCAAAATATAATAAAGGAAATATCTGCTTTCTGATTGAGCAATCTCCAATGTCTGTTCTTTGGTTGGCATACAATGTTAACTTCAGGTATAAAACATAGTAATTTAACATTTATGTATCTTAATATGTGACCACCATGATAAGCCTAATAATTATCTGTTCCTGTACAAAGATATTTTCATTTAAAAAAAAAAAGGTGGAGAAATTGCATACTGAAGAAGGTAGGATAAAAATATATATATACATTTAACTATAACTGAAGTTTAAATCATATTTTTGAATCAAAATAAGGGAAGAAATAGGTTTCTATATCTGTAGATAGTGACAAAAGCCAGACTTCCCTAAATATGTTGTTTTATAGCCTTTATGTGGAACTCTCAATATTTTGCATAATTGAAAAACAAAAATAAATTTAAGAGTGATCTCAAAAAGCTTGGATTTGCAATAATATGAATAAACCTAACTGTGCATTAAGTTGATGGCATAATAACAAAAAGCAAAACTATTCCAAGTCACTATGAAACACAGTAATTTCACACATCCCAATAGTATATGCACTAAGTCAAAAAAAAATAGAGAGCTCTTTTAAAAATTCTTCAACTGTTTTCATTAACTATATTTTTGATGGCATTGTCAATAGTTTTTATTATAATACTATTGCATAGTGTGTATTGTGGGATAAAAAAATTATATTAGTGTCTTTGAAATCCAGAGTTTTATGCAGTGGAGGTAGAAATGCAAGATTGATGAGATGGAATAAAGCCCTGTAGGCCTAAATTCAAATGGAAATGGTACCATAAGTTTATAGCTTTAGACTTTACAAAGCAAACTACCATTTCCAATCTGTGTTCTCTGAAAAAGCCTAGAAACAATGACCAAATGGTAGTAATGCTAGCTCTTGGTGTCCAGATTTTCATCTTTAACGAGCTCTAAACACTATTTCTCACTAAAAGTAATTGGTCTTCCTAGGGCAAGACTGACTCAAGGTCTAGGGCAGGAAATGGGCCCAGTTGCCCTTTGTCATAACACAAAGCAAGAAGCTACCAGCAGGCAGTCAGAAGGCAGGAGCCAAGAGCCAAAATAAAGAGTGCCCATTACACAGCAGGAATCACAGAGGATTGTGCAGATAAGAGCTACAATGGATTGAAACACAGTAAATACGTTTAAATGCATGAACTCATAACCACCATAGGAAGACTGGCCACCATTGCAGATGCTATTTTTAAAACTAGTCAATAAAGGGAGACTATAAGCATTAATCCATTCCTTGGGGTAATCACATACAGATGAAATATGAAGCAATTTTTATAGAGGTATTTGTGCTAATAATACAAGATTCATAGAATTAAAATCTCTACAACCCCAAAGGGAATAATGGATCTAAACTATAGTTATTGACTGTTAAAAACATACAAACAGTACAATTAGGCATAATATTTTTATAATAAAATATTACAAAAATTTTGAACAATAACTATTATAGATTTTATAATATTAGGTCATCTTTATCAACTTTTAGGTATGTTAACCATATCATAGCTATTTAAAAAACACTGTTTAGGGATACGAACTAAAGTATTTACAGGTAAAATGGTAAAGTGTCTCATATTTGCTTTAAAATGATCTGGGCCTTATAGGCAAAGCCTACACTGATTATTTCTTAAAGCTGGAAGGTTCGATTTTTGACATTATGCCCGCTACATTTATGTGTGATAGATATTTCATATGATGAAAATTTTTAAAACATTTCTTTCCAAAACTATACATGATACACAGAAGAGCTAAGTACAGGTGGCTGTGCAAGACCTTCTAGAGCAGTAGTATTTACAAAATCCTTTCCTAGATCTCTGTCCCACATGCTGGTTTTATCTTTAGGGCCTAAATCTATCGTTTATACTGTAGGGACAATGAATGGTGATGGAGAAATATGGCATGTGGGAGAACAGAAGACTTACATTTACTAAAATCATTTAAAAAAAGGATATCTTCTCCAACAAAAGCATTACATATGACCTTGTCTAAATGTAGAAAGATAAAAGGCTGACATGGATGTTCTCATGGAGAATGCTGTGTAGAGAATAACTTAACTTACCAAGCTAAAATTCAAAGGCTTCTATTCATAATTGTATCATCAGAGCACCTTCATATTATCCAAAGTTAAATTATGTTTTATGCTGCAGAAACAAGTACCACATAGCTTTCTTTCTCCCTAAAGCAATATGGAGGAATCAGAAACAGGGCCAACTCAAGGGACTTCGCACTGCACTTCACTTTATTTTAAAGCCAGTTGGATATATGTACAAATATGTTTCTACCTTCCCTAAGATAACCGAAGGTTGATTAAAGTTACTTTATATATGATAAATGAGGTGAAAAGATTTCACAGCTAACTAGAAAGACACTACTATTAAAATCATAAAGACTTTAGTTTTATTCAGACAACTAAAATTAGATTATATAAAGACTATGAATTCAGAGAATCGTATTGTTTCATGGTTTAAAAGGCTCTTGTGTTCCACATAACATTAATTAAAATAAGCTTTTATACTCATGTACCTAGTGTGCTTTTTAACAGCTTATAAAGCTTTCAGTATAGTATATCTATTCCTGATAAGAGGGGAAAATGTTGGGATACACACTATTCCCACTGTAGTTTTTCAATTTTTTTGCCTTGATTGTAGAAAAATAAAAAAACTAGCCCTAGCTAGTGTGGCTCAGTGGATTAAGTGCCAGCCTGCAAACCAAACGGCTGCTGGTTCGATTCCCAGTCAGGGCACATGCCTGGGTTTCGGGCAAGGTCCCCAGTAGGGGGCATGTGAGAAGCAACCACACATTGATGTTTCTCTCTCCCTTCCCCCTCTGTCTAAAAATAAATAAATAAAATCTTTAAAAATAAATAAATAAATATTTTTAAAAGAAATGAAAGGGCAAAAGAAAAGACAAAGAAAGAAAGATAAGATTGCAATGCTAACCTATAGCTCTACAATATCACTCTGTGTAGTTCTTTCTTGAGGGAGAGAAGCATAACCTTTATGTAATCATCTATTTCCAACAAGGTATAATGATACTCTGAAAAAAAAGGACTCACCACATGAGGCAAAGGAATAGAATAAATAACATTATAACATAAACAGTATTAGGTTTCAATGATGCAGTCTAGCTCCTTTTAGTGGCGTGTGATTTGAAAGTTTGCATTGCTCCTGGTCTGTCATAAAGGTATTGGGATTATTATACTAAAAATGGGTGGGGGGTTGTGTGCGTGCGCATGTCTATCCCTAAGAGCTGCTGCATATAACCTGACTTTGAAAAAATTCTAAAGGTTTCTTAGTACTTAAAAGTTTAATTAGAGTATAGTTATTACAGAATTTGTGCTTTAAATAAAGCTCAATTTAAAATAGTAATATATTTTAATTATTGTTTTTTATTTTATTTATTTTTAGACAGAGAGGAAGGGAGGGAGAAAAAGAAGGATAGAAACATCAATGTGTGATTGC
This sequence comes from Anoura caudifer, assembly GCA_004027475.1. Classification (NCBI taxonomy): domain Eukaryota; kingdom Metazoa; phylum Chordata; class Mammalia; order Chiroptera; family Phyllostomidae; genus Anoura; species Anoura caudifer. The sequence goes on from PVKU01002982.1 coordinate 170,717, forward strand.
CTCTCACATGCCCCCTACTGCGGACCTGACCCACAATCCAGGAATGTGCCCTGATTGGGAATCGAACTGGTGACCCCTTGGTTCGCAGGTCAGTGCTCAATCCACTGAGCCACTCCAGCCAGGGCAAAATAGTAACATATTTTTATTTCATACTTGAAGAAGAATATTGGAATGTATCGTACCCATATGTTTGTACACTCATACAAAAGAAGATTTCATCCCTTTAATCCTTTTTTGTGCTAGAAATGTCCATTAAAAACTCTTACAGTTTGGATAGAGAATCATTTTGAATATTACCTAGCAGAGCAAGATATTAATTACCTCTTTGGGGTACTAATTACCTCCACATTGATCAGTTAATATAAAACCAGCCTAAGATCATGACTATATCACCAAAGGAACATATTCACAAAAGAATTAACCAGATTAACAATTTATTAATGGATTTGATGAATTAGTCAAGTTAATCAATGTACCATTAACTAAAAGTCCAAATAAGAAGATCATCCATGACTAATTGTTAGTTCCTTAAACATAGAGGCTACCTAAATTTAGATATATATTATACTATGTTGAAGACAAATATTAAAATATTAAATATTATCAACCTATTCTCAACATTTTGCCATTATAAATTGGCAAATCGGATCACTATAGAATTCTTGAACTTTGAAAACATTTCAATACAATTACTGATAGCATAACCAAAAGCATGCAATACACTCTAGCTGGTAACTTAGAAAAATATATCCCTTATGAGAGTTTGCTAACAAAATACCATCAGATCCCTAGTTTTCCGCTGCCTTGAAGGGCCATATGGTGATGAACTTATTCTGTTGGCAGCAGGAAAATTTTAAGGAAAAGAAATGGGATCGACACACTTTTATTTTTGCACACACTGCTAAGTTTAGTTATAAGCTAATTATATGTGATATATGGTGTGTCTGTTAATGTATGAGCCTTGATTGTGTTTTTAATCAAAGAAATAATTAAAGGTCTATATTTCTATGCTGTGTTCATCCAATAACTGATGTCCACTGCAGGGAATGAAATAGAGCAGAGTTGGTGGCTGCAGGTTGTCTCCAGTGACAGGAGCTCCTCAAAATTTGCCATTCAATCTCCAACAAAGTTTCTGGACAAACCTAGACTCCTAGCATCAGTCTGAAGCCAACCTGGCTTCGGTCAACTGAAGGTATCAAGGGATCAGCCTTTGGAAGTGAGGGATCTTGATGTGCGACCCTTTGGAAGGGGTATCTATTCTAAATTTAGTACAGTTATTTTCACAGAAAAATAAGCAAATACTTATTGAAAGACTATTTTTTAGGCATGAAACCAGGTCTCTGTGTTTCCACATGATTTTATTTCAGATGTGTAAATTTTTTGGCAAACTTGAATTCTTGGCCTTGTAAGAAAAAAAAATCTTGAATAGTGCTGGAAAGTTTTTCTAAGATTGATTGTAAAAGAAAAAATCTTAAAAAACTGTAAATATTGTTTCAAATTTCATCCAGCCTGAAAGGGCAAAATAAAAAATAAAACTGGAAAATATATATACTTTACTTGGGAAATACAATTTCCAGGATTAGTCTCCAACTGTGAAAAACATTCAGCCTCAAACATGCAATATAAATTTTCATGGTGGTCAAAAAAGTGTCAATAATTATATAAAACTACCACCTTTTACTCAAGTGAGCTCATGCTGGCCTATCTTCAAGCCACACCTGCTTGCTGTATCAACCAAAATAAACATCTACTCATTTCTGAATTACATAACTGAAATAGTTTGGAGGAGCTGGCTTAAATTTTTCTTTCATGATCTGCTAAGGTTACAGCTAAATTCTGGTTTAGAATTTTTATTGCCCAAAGATACATGATCAAAGATAAATTTCAATGCTCAAGGTTGACAAGTGGAGTTTGCAAAACTATTGATTTTGCAATCAAATCCCCTTACATGTAGATGGGACATTTGATATGGAGAAGTATTAACAGCGAAGACTTAAAGGGCCATGATAAATGATTTCGTGTGGCACTCTTTAGCAGGTAACCAAGTACAATCCATCATCAAAATGTTCTTATGTGAGAGTTTAGCATCATTTCTCATGCCTATGATGACTGTTTGGAAGATAACTTTGATAAATTTAGAATAAACAAAATATCTTCAGTGATAATTTTGTTTAACCAGTTTTAAAAAGGATAAAGAACAGAACCATATGAATTATTGTAAAGTACCATGTATATCATAGTATATATGTGAAATCTTAGCTTATTAGCTTCAACATGCTTTTAAGGACATAAAACTCAGAGCAATGAAATGCCATCCTTTGGAAGGGAATTTATGTTAAACGTAAATGTAAAGTTGTCTTAAATTTAATTGAAATGAAATAAACCAAAATTCCTTTGAATAGGAACAAGCTGTATTTATTGTTCTCTCCTTTTACATCAGAGAGATGTTTTATTATTTTTTATTGCTAGCTAAATTCTGAATTTTCAAACCTAAGAAAAGCTTGACTGGTATTACGCCAACCCAACAAACCTTTAGCTCTATACAGTGTAGTTTCCAAATTATTAACATGTCTTGGGAATTTTCAAAATACATAGATACCTTGGTCCTAGCCAAGATCCACAGAAATAGAATCTCTGAGGGTAGATCCTGGAGTCTATTTTAAAAGCTTCCCAGGTGATTCCTGCATATGGCCTCTTAGACAGGTGAGTAAACTAATTGATGTTTGAGAACTGGTTCTCAAGTTGTGGTCCTCAGAGCAACAGTGTATCACCTGGCAGCTTGTTAGAAATGCAAATTATCAGAGCTCACTGACATCTACTGAATCAGAAACTCAGGGGGTGGAGCCCAGAAATCTGCTTTTTAACAAGCCCTTCAAGTGATGCTGAATCATGCTGAAGGTAATGTTTGAGAACCACTGGTTCTGAAAAACAAGTTGAAAATGTATTTAAGGCAGTAACATTTATCAAACGCTCACTATTTTGAGAAAGCAAGCTAAGGCCCCCTAGCCCTATTGAGGGCAGAAAATAACCAACTCAATTATGTCTTTGTGATTTTTTTTTAATGATTTTAAACAAGTTATTTACTTGTTAATATCTCCATTTTTAGCCATTATTTATGTTCTCTAGGTTATCATTATAGATACTATAAGCAACGTGTTAAATTTAAACAATTTTTAAGGACCTCATTATAATGTCCTTTTCATGAAATTTGAAAGGTTCTTCTGTTTTACAGAAATCGCAGAATTGAGAGGGATGACTAGGGGTGATAATTTTGCCTCATTTTATAGATTGACCAATGAGAGGCAAGATTACACTTTGAAAATGGGGCAGAAAGCCTTGCCCTTGAGAGCAGAGCCCTAGATACTTATGTAGCTCTCCCAAATAGTATATTGTCAGATCACTGGGGGACAGACATTGCTGTTATAACACAAATGTAGGAAATGAAGTTAAATGACTTTTTTGATAAACGCTCATCTGGTAAATATTTGGGCTCAGATTCTAAAATCAGATACTATAAATTCCAATCCTATGCTCTTTACATTAGATCCCACTGTCTAGTCTATCAAAAACACATGCTAGGCATTCACTATATATTTGTATAATTGAACTAAAAAGATAACCTCATTTCTAAGATGAGGAAAAGCAAATCATTAATTTTCTATTCTATTAATTCCCTCTGGAGAAAGATATCTTAAGAAATAGCACTTGGAATTCCTGGCCATGAGCATAAAATACAAAAACCAATTTATCTGCATTAAGAATACTGATTCATGGAGGTACACAATGAACTAAAATTATAAATCGTTCAGTATGGTGCCCAGACAATATCCACAGTAAATTGTTTTCCAACATCAAAAGCTTGAATTCACTATTATTCAGGCTATAAAACACATTAGTACTACCACAATCTCAAGAGCTCATGTTTTTAAATACCCATCGACATTGTAAATGAGTCATTTATTTTTTTGGACATCAGATTTCAGCTGAACTATTGAATTTTTGTGTAATAAGTATGAATTGCTCCACACCATTCAGAATGCCAGATACCTCACATTTCTTTATCTTCAATCAAATCAGAACTAGATTCTAGCTACCAGGCATCATAGCTGACAAAGCCAATATCAATTCATTTTCAAGTCTTTATCCCTCATTATTGATCAGACAAGAACACTGACGTTTACTCTAAAGTTCAGTAAAATGAAGTCTTGCCCCCACCCCTCCCCACCCCACACATGCTCCTTAATGCTGGTCATTGGTCATTGGCCCTTGCTCAGGCCTGAGGGATGATCAGATGATTGCCACTTTGCATTCCTTTAGTCGGTTCCAAATCATCCTATGGGGACTTTTCAAAGTCCCTCAAGCCATGGAATCTCTTCAAGGGCCCCTGAGTTATGGTTCTCAACACACAGTCTTCTCAACAACCCACAAGTTTTCACTTTCAAGACTTTTGCTCTAGGCATGCTTCAATGATTCAAGAACCAATTCTCAAAATTTCAGAAGATTCCACCTCTCCTGTCTCAGGCATCCCAGTCTCAGGAATCTCCATGGTTTGCGACAGGCTGCTTTATTCTCCAAACCTCAAGACACAAAAACAGTTCTCCTCCCTCCCTCTCATACTCTTTCCCAGCACCCAAACCACTTGCTCAATGGACTAATACTTTACACCTTCTAAACAAAAGAACATGTGGATTAGGTATTCACCTGATTTTCCTCTCATTTTCTGGAAAACTTTTCTTTTCCTAAAATTCCAAAAAGCTACTTCCCTTGGAGCACGTAGAGGCCACATCTTACAAATGTAATTCTGGCCACTCTGGTAAGTCTAAGGTAAGCATTACTAGTAATAATAATGATAATAATAATAATCAGTTAAACATAAAAAATCAAGTATAATATTTTAATATATTATTGTGAATATATATCACTTAACTTCCCAGGAGCTCTGTGTAACCTAGAAGAATTATGAAAGAATACAAAAGCCTTCTTTCATTTTTTTTCCTAATTAACCTTAAAGATTACTTCAACTCCTTCCCATAGAGAAGCTTATGAAAAGAATGGAGTGAATGTACAGGAGGCCTAATAATCTTCTATCAGGAGTAAAGTATGAAAATTATGTGTATGGTCCACCACCGACACACTCACAAAACATGTCCCATAGATTCCATACTTCACTCATGGACACTTCATATTGTTAGCGTAGGTAGCTAGATATTAATAAAGGAAGGGAGCAAAATGAGTAAGACATCAAGCATACTAAACTAGGGAGCTGAATTGGACGCTAAGCCTCCTTCACTAAGATGTGGCAGCATTCATAGGCTCCTCAGGGGACTGCTGCAACCTCTGCCCTTAGGACCTAATCCCCAAAACTGACAGAAGGATCATTGCTAGTTATTAGCTGGGATTAGCAAGGAAAAGATAAGACAATAAAGGGGGAGGTAAGCACATGCCCACTAGAAACCGAGATGGCACAGGGGAAGGTTCTACTAGGAGACATGTGCAGTAGGAGCCATGATGGTGACCATAAAGGCCTGTCAGTCTAGCCTGGGAAAAGAATCTGGTTGGATAAGGGACACAGAAGCCCAGAAGATCTAGGGAATGCATTGGTTGGGGGAGGGCCCAGCCCAAGCTTACAAAGGTAGGAAATTGATTGGTTTGTTTGAAAGAGCACCTGGTCCTTCCCAAGCCTGAGATTATATAATCAAGCTGACAAAGGCAAGTGCTCTCTTTTTATTTCTTTCTCACTCCCGCTCTTTCTCCCCCAGTAACAAGCTTTCATGCATTTGTGTGCTTGCCCATTCTCTATCTGAAACAGCCATGCGGGTCTGGAAGCTGCATAGGGCACCGCAGCTGCACAGGCTCCATGCACAAGCCTGCGTATGGCAATACACTGCCGGCCGGATCATGGCTGGAGACAGACTAAGCTAGATGGTCAGGAACAGAGGCTGAACTGGACTAAACTCTGACATGGACTGAATCCATGGCACAGAATGTCTGGACATTGGTCTTTCTTCTGGGTTTGATGAAGACAAGGCTGGAATTCTTCCACAGGGGAACAGAGTGGAACCCAAGTCCGTCTTTTGTGTTTGCTCTAACTTCAATAAATCTTACCACCATTCCTCATCCTCCTATCTGTGGTTCTCAAAAAGCTTTTCTCATCACAAGGACCCCATTTCTACAGACAGCAATATGACAAGCACTGTAAAGGTGGGGGTTGAGAGGAGCGATTCATCCTAGTCTGGATATACTGGGAAAGCTGATTATTTAGGCAAATTAGTTAGGAAATCTTGAGCCTGGCCTTGGTAGTTGATCAGATGTGGAGAATAAAGAAATTAAAAGTAATGGAGGAGTCAGGTTCATTTTTGATGTATTGAGTTTAATGTTTCTGAGACATGAAAGCTTTCTGGGGACAAGTCATCACATAGAAGTTCCCAGTAGAGGAGTATTTAGGTCTGGAACTCAGGGGAGAGGTCCAAGCATTAAAATTTCAGCTTTGAACCAGAATTTCCAGCTTCAAGCATCAGAAACTTTAAATTACCTTTTTATTGTAATTATTTTAATCACTTTATTGCTAAAGGCTTATCTTTCCTTGCATTCTACTAATCCCCAGAATTTAAATTCCTGTGCCCTCTTTTTCAGAAGAGAACTAACTTTGGGTACAGTATCTATCTTTGGATGTGTTGGGGGGGTGAGGTAGTGGGGAAGGCAACTTGCTGTTAAAAACTAATGCTGAGAGATTTCAAAGTTTTAAATAAACTCCAGGGACTCTGAGACCTTTCAGTTGTAAATAAATTTGAAAACATTCTGTATTTTATGGTCTTGAGCAAAATCCCAGGGGTCCAAGACCACATTTATGGAGCTAATCAATTAATGTAAATAAGTCATCTTCAGTCATCAAAGATAGTTTAATCTTAGTAAGTTGCTTCTTCCCTCAGGGTCTCTTTCAGTTTTCTCTAATAAATGAAACCATCATGTATTTAATCTATTAAATCTACAAAGCTTTTTCTCTAGCTGTGCCTCAGCTAAAATGATTTGGGTCTCTGTCTACCAAACCCACCCTTTTTTCTACAAGCCCAATCTGCCAGCTCTAGTTTGGACCTCACCGATAGTCAATAGCCATCATGTCTTCCTGCCTGGAGTTTAGCGTCAGATAAGCGTTGTTATGAATCCTGGCGTTCCTCGTGGTCCCTGCACTCCATCCTCTACTTACTACTTAGAAAAACTCTGTCAAATTATTTATTCTTTCTCAGAATCTGTTTCCATGGGTGTAAAATGATGGTGATTATACTTAATTCATGGGAGGGACTGTGAGGATTAACTAATAACGTATCTTAAAGTACTTTGCACCTTAATGGATAAAAAATAATGGTTTGGGCATCGCAAACAATTTTTTTTTCCTTTTTTTGTGCTTTCCTTTCTGCCTCTGCCCCTTTTCACTATCCCCTCCTTCCCTGGACCATGCCTTTATTCCTGCTCCCTCCATGACCCCTTCATCCCTCCTTGTCCTCCCCTTCTAAGTCTTCCCTTGCAATTGTGTTAGGTATTTTTTACATAATAAAGGTCCAACCATAAAACTCTCAGTTTAAATTTCTTAATTCTCCCAGTGTAAAGGTAAATATCCAAATCCTTTAGTCTTGGTTCTCAATGTAAATTCTTCAGGAACATGGTAGATGAAGTAGTAACATCAGCAAAACTGCCCTGTATAGTATGGTTACTACACTGTGATCACGGAGGGAAATACTAGAGATGCTCATTTTTCATCATCCTGGAAGTCATGCAAGGAAGATATCATTACCATGTTTTAAAGGTAAGGAACCAAAGGGTAATGGAAGGTCACTTAGTTGTCCCTGATAACACAGCCACTAGGTGGCAGATGCCAGTACACTGTGACTCTAAAATCTGTGTTTATTCCTATGATTATGCTGCCTCCTTGAACTCTTCCCAACGCATACATATTCCAGTTCTGCATCTTCGTACTTGACGTTTTTTTTTTTTAAATCCTCACCCAAGGATATGTTTATTGATTTTAGAGAGAGAGAGAAACATGGATGTGAAAGAGAAACAGATCAGTTGCCTCCTGTATGCCCCCACCCAGGGATGGAACCCACAGCCTAAGTATGTGCCCCAACTGGGAATTGAAGCAGCAACCTTTTGGTGTATGCGACGACACTCCAACCGACTGAGCTGCCTAAGGCCAAGGCCGTACTGCCATTCTCTGCACCTCGGATGCCCTTTACACCCTGATCTACATGCAAAACTGAATCTCATGTTTCTCTGCCAGCTCAAATGTCCCATCTTTCCTGAAGCATTTTTGATGTCCAAAGACAGAGATAGTAGCTCTGTCTTCCTTAAGCCCAGAGCACATTCTATATATCTGTCTATATAAATAACCATTAAAGCCCCAGTAAACTGTGAAATCCTCAAGGGCAGAAACTATCTTCTTCATCACTGAATCACAGCACCTATCACAGTGCCTACTACGTATTAGGATTTCCATAAATGTTTCAAAATCTTTTACACATTGTCTGATTTCCCCTATTTCATGCAGTCCTCCACAACGACCTTCTCTCCGAATGTCAGCATGCCCCAGAGCTCAGGCCCTGAACTTTTTTTCACTTATATACTTGCTTCTTAGATTCAGTCCCTTGACTCTAAATATTGTCTAAATGCTGACACTTATATTTATTAGTGTGAAATTCATAGACTTATTCAGCTATAGATTTAATAAAATATATAAAACTGAGCTCCCCGTCTTCCCCACTGTTTCACCATCTACTGTAATGGCAACTTCGTCCTTCCAATTGTGGCATCGGGGTCATCCTCGATACTTCACGTTCTCTGACAGCCAATGTCTAATTCATCAGGAAGTCTTATCTCTTTATACATGAAATAGAGCAATAATCTGTTTCTTCCATTCCAATTGCTACTACCTTGAAAAAATGGTCACTATTATTGCACCTATAGCCTCTTGTTTTCTTCCAGTTCCATTCTTCTGAAGTTTATTCTCCATATGACAGGCAAATTGAGCCTTTTAAAATATAAGATGAATCACCTCTTTGCTTAGAACCCTCTAGGGTATCTCATCCAAAATCTCATCCAAAGTCCTTACAATGGCCTACTTGACCTGATATGATCCATACCCTATCCCTATCTCTTTGATTTTATTTCTAAATCTTCTCTCCATGTCTCCCATCCAGCTCCCTTGATGTTCTTTAAACACATAAAATTTCTCCACCTTAGTGTCTATATCTTTCTGCTCTTTTTAGAGCTTCTGCCTTTCCAAATGCTCATATAAACTTCTCTCACTTTCCTCAGGTCATTGCTCGAATGCTGTTCAGTCTATAATAGTGCACACTCCCACCCACAACCGTTACTCTCTGTTGCTTCACAAGCTTTAGTTTTTTCTCCATGGCACTTATCACCATCTGGCATAATGTAGGTCTACTTGATTATTTGTTCATTATCTATTTCCTGACCGAATGTAAGAGTCATGAAAGCTGGAATTTTTTTGGTTCACTGCTTGATCCCATTTCCTAAAATAGTTCTAGACTCAGTAACACTCAAATTTCTTTTGTCAGATAAATAAAAATATAATAACCAATGATATAATGACAGCAATCAGTGTGGCCTGGACAAAAACCCTACCTTCCCTTTTTTTTTTTTTTTTGCCCAGTTTTTTATTTTTCCTTGATATTTTTTTGCCCAGTTTTATTTATCACTTGACAATTTCTCTCACACACATTGAAGCATAAAATGCAATGGAACACTATAGGAGAGATAACTGCTTCCTGTGACTTGGCACTCAGCACACTGAATCAAACCCCATGATGTTTTGGAGTACATGGACCACTGAACAAATGGATTAAGTCCCATTTACTCGGCCAAAAATTTAACTTTGACCATTGGCCAGTTTATACACAGGGACTACTGATGAGAGAGAGTCTCAAGGAGAAGCCAAATGCAGCTCAGACTTCCTGCAATTCTCCCCAGAATAAATGGTAATTCTAAGTAGACAGTGAGGGGTAGAGGAGGTTGGAGGAAGGAGTCACAGAGAACTTAAGAGCAAGCTGCCTGAAATATGCTCTCCTCAAGTTTTCTTTGGCTTCGGTTTAGTAAAGAGGACTCAAAGTAGATTAAGTCTAAACCAAAACCCCTGTGAGTCAGTTTCAACAGACTATCAAGCCATATATGTGTTCTTGAGTGAAGGCCCATGAAACCTTTGCAATTTTTTGAACTGAAATGTATTAGTCTTTCATTATCTAAGACAATATTAAGAATATTGGACTCAACTTCATAAAATGAAATACTCCCCAAAAGTAGAAATCTTGTCACAAGCTCTACTATGTCAATATAACTTTCCAGATCCTCAGATACCCTTTTATCCAGGCTGTTGTCTAAGTGATTTCTTTGGAGTATAGGTCTATTTACACAGAGTATGGCTAACAATAATCACCCATATAAAAGTTGTTTAATTAGTTAATGTAAATGAAAGATTTCTTATTAAAACTTCATACTCAAGGGAAATATTCCCTTAAAATTAAGCTTGCTCTAGAACATTTTAATAAATGGATGTATTTAGCCACAGCAAAACTCTTGGAACAAAAGTATACACTTAACATGCATAAGCACCAGAAAATCTGGGACCTTACTGTTGAGGTCAAATCTTTCCATTCTTTTCTGCAGATTCATGCTCTCAATGAATCCAGCCATCAGAAGAGCAAACCACAGATATCCTTTCAAAAACAAGAAACTGGCAGGTCTTTCATAATGAGACTGTTTCAGACCTGATATTATTGATTCTTGGTGACTTTGAGTATGCCTTTTAGCAAAAATGTAATCAAAAATGTTGATTTTAACCTTTGAATAAAAAAACTGACTCAATTCAACACATACGTACAGTTGCTTGTTTTGCAGTCTTTAATGTCCTTTGCCCCGTGGGAGAATACAAAGAGGTGTAAGACCCATCTCCTGCCTTTAGGGCCTTTATAAATCAATAGGTCTGAAAGCTCCAACAAACATTACAAAAGGCAAGAGATGATATTAGATATGAGACAAGCAGGAGATATGTGTCAAATGCTTGGAGAATTTTGACATTGAGAGATCCCACTTAACTGGAGATTTCAAGGGAAATCACACACACACATATTCATCAATGAGTTGACCTTGAAGGTTGAGGTGGATTTGAGGAAACTTTTACAGAAAGAAATAAATTCTCAAACAATAACTCAGAGAGAGCCAAGTTCAGGATATGTTTAGAGAATAAGGGATGGTCCGTGTGAGAGGCAGCTTTTAAGATGACCTTCAACGATCCCCACATCCTGATATTCACACCATGTCTGTGCCCCTTGAGTGTGAGATGGACCTAGCAATTTGCTCCTGATAGAGTAAGTTAAAAGGGATGGGATGTCATTTCCACAGTAAGATTACAAATGACTTTAACTTCCATATTGCTATCTTCCTTCTATTGCTATCCTAGCTTGCAGATTTTGATAGAGCAAGATGCCCTATCGGAGAGGCCCATGTGCCAACAGAGAGCAGTATCCAGCCAACAATGAGACAGAAACTAAGGCGCTCAGCCCAATAATCTAAAAGAAACTGAATCCTGCCAACAGCAATGTGAATGAGCTTGGAAGCAGATCCTTCTTCCCCGTGAGAACTTTGAGATGATTATAGCCACAAGAGACACCTTGACTGCAGTCTGTAAGACACCCTGAAGCAGAAGATTTAATTAAGCCATGTGCAGATTTCTGACCTAAGTTATAGGCACACCACAGAAATATTGAGGTTTCAAATCCAGACCACCATAATAAAGCAAATATCGAAATAAAGTGAGCTGTAATCCTTTCTCTTGCGCAGGGTCTTGCCTTCAATTTTTAAAAAAGGAAACATCTGTGAAGCACAATAAAAAGATGTGTGATAAAATGAAGGATGCCTGTACTGTGAGACAACTATTGGTTGAAACCGCTAAGTTTTGGAGTAATTTGTTATCAGGGACAGATAACTTTTGCAGCCCAGATTGACTGTAGGCTATTGCCTGGAATAATTATTTACATGGGGCTTTACTACTTCCAAGAGCACTTTCTCATGCATTGTCATTTCGTTTTTAGCAAGCCTTTGAGATAGAAAAAGTAGGTGAAATACTCATTTTATAGATCAGGAGAAATGACAGTGGCTTTATGGTTTATACTCAGTGTCATACGACTAGCTAGCGTTTTGTCTTTAGTTCAGTGCTCTTTCCATTGCAATACTCAGGGAAATGAAAGGTTGGAAGGGTGAAAGAGTTAACATATACTAGGCTCACAGTGTTTAATGTGGATGAGCAGAAATGGCAAGTGCCTGCACACCAGGGGACTGGTTTTGCTATTTACCTTTGCCTTTCCAACTCTTAAAATCTGGATGCTTTATAAATAAATCTTCTACCAATTTTATAGCTTTGTTTTGGTTTTTGTGTGCTCCTCCTAAGTATGTCACCAAAATGTCAAAGTATGTTGACATTTTAGTTCATTTTGAATGGCCTTTGATTTTTAAAACATTGAACAGATCTGATACGCACACAGGCAGGTTTTCCATATGGTACATAGGTATGCACCGTAATACATTTTATTGACTTTTCTGAAAACTACTGGCCCACCTATTAAATACTCAGACAATTAGTGTTTATTTCTTACAGTATTTTTATTTATTTATGTTACTATTAGGAAATTACAAATGTATACTTCTTCTCATGAGTGAAATAGAACAATAATGAATCTTTCCTGATAAATCAGTTAAGATGAATTTTACCTGAATACAGTACTACTCTCAATAATACTAAATATTGCTACATTTAGTAAATTTACACCCCCAGACCCTCAGATTTTCATAATTTCTAAACATTGAAGGCTTTAACATTCTTTATTCTTAGCTCACCATCAGTTTGCCAATTATAAGTTTACTGCTGTTAATGTTTTTATTCTTAGATTGGAAACTTACATTTCTAACTTCCTGCTTTTTCTGTGAAAAAAGGAACCCAGAAAAGTGACAAAAATTGTAATGATGGTTTTTAAAATAGGACTCGACTCAAGAGTTTAAGCTAAAACATGGTGGAGGTTATAAGAGCCAGCCAGCAGCAGCGGTTTGACGTTTCCGCCATAGTAGCTGAGTTAACATTAGACAACTTAAAATACTTTGTGCTTCTAAAAATAATGATTCTTATCTTATCAAATTGTTGTGGGGACAAAAAAAGATAAAATTTTAAGTATGAATTTGAATCCCTGGTGGTGAGCGCCAGATATTAGTGTCCAACACAACGTTCCAAGGTGATTCCAGTGAGCAGCCCTCATTTGAATCCGTGGTTCTCAGTCGGGCTGCACGCCAGGACCATGTGCCGGCTCTTCAAAATAACCAATGCTTGGTCCCTGTGTTATTTCCCATTGCTCCTGTAACAAATTACCTCTAATTTAGTACTCAGAACAGCACAAATATATACACTTACAGTTCCGGATGTCAAAAGTGCAAAATGAGTCTCTGGATGACCCTCAAGATGTCAGCAAGACTGTGTTCCCTTCTTGAGGCTCTAGGGGAAATTCCACTTCCTTGTCCCCTCTGGCTTCTAGAGGCTACTTGTATTCCTTGGTGGGTGGCATGGTGGCCCCCTTTTTCCATCTCCAAAGCCTGCAGGGCTGCCTGTTGGGTGGAGTCTTTCTCACACTGTACCACCCTGACACCAACTCACCTGCTTCCTTTCCTGCACCACATTTAAAGACCCCTGTGATTAGGACTATAAGACGCACCTAGATTTTAGAGGAGGAAAGTAGGAAAAAAAATTTGAAGCAAAAAATGTATGTTATTATGTTATAATAACATAAATAACATACGCCACGGCTGCGGGCCCCCCCCCCACACACACACACACAGTGAGCCAGGTAAGCTACATTCGTAATATAAGACGCACCCCCATTTTCCTCCCAAATTGGAGGGAGTGCGTCTCATAGTCCGAAAAATATGGTACTTTGGGCTCACCCGGACATTCCAGAATAATGCAAGGTCAGTTGATTAACAACCTTAACCCCAACTGCTACCTTAATTCCCCTTTGCCATTTAAGAAATTCACAGGTTCCAGCAATTAGGACTTAAACATCTTCAGGAGGCTGCTGTTCTGCTTACCACAGGTTTCACCCTCCAAAGACCCAAATGTAATTGCTCTTGGCTAGAACGTGTTTCACACAGTCATGAGGTGATTCAAATGCCCACCTTCATTTGAGAAGTACTGATCTAAATATTATCAGGAGTCCATGAAACATTATGCCCATGAAATGTTCAATAATGGTCAAATTGGATTTGGAAAAATTCAATCAAAAATTACATATTAAAGTCAGTAAGAAGTTCTGTAAAAGACAAATCTGTCCAAACACCTATTTGGAGTAACACCTATGAAGAGTCCAAGGAATCATTTTTCTACTTAAGTCTTTTGAGATCTAATCTTCTAGGGAGGAAAATGAGTATAATGACATTTTATTTTGTTTTTTAAATTTTTGTTTTGCTATTAAACTATCTATTGAATTCAGGACATGATCAAGATGTTAAAATTCAAATTTAGGACAATCTATTCATTATTGTATTACTACACATATTAATAACAACCACATGGTCAACATAGTATAATTTAATCATTACTTGAGAAGAGAAAGCTATATCTCAAAATATAACTCTTTTACTAAATAAAATATTTGGTTTCTGCATGCTCATATCTGAGGACTGATTTGTTTACAAAAATCATATATGACTTAATAGCATAAATAGATTTGAAGCACTCTATTTTATGTATGCCTATTGTAAAGACAGTTTATATCTGAAAAATCATGAAAATTAGGTCCATGTTTCCTACAAGGCTCACAAATATATAAAAAAATTTAACTATTTTCCTCAAACTTCTCTGCAGAAATCTACCTTCTTGAATAGCAAGTAAATTGGAGCATATGGTGTTTGGAAAATTTTGCGTACATTGAAAAGAGACTCACGATTAATAATTGAAGTAATTTCCCAGCTACATTCTCATCTTTTAGAGGAGGGATAGTTCAGAACAAATAATCAAAGAGACTGAATAAACAGCTTTGGCAGTAAAACAGCAAGCAGGATACTTAGGAAAGATTCTCCCTTCAGAAAAAATAAGTCAATGGTTATTTCTGATTAGTGAATTATCTACATACAATAGTTAGACTGTCCCCAAAAGCAAACTGGATTTACTGTTCAGGAGAGCTTTTAAGGTCAGAAATTGAAGACTGTAAAAGTTGAGTTCACGCTATGGTTTAAGGTTGCTGAGATTATGTTCAACCACTGTCTTGCTGCCTAACTCAAAAAAAAAAAAACCTGTTTGGGGCTTCTTTTTTTCCATGTTGGAAGTGGCACACGCTGACTTCCCACACAGGGTGCTGGTTAACTACTCAGCTCTGTAGCTCAGCCACCCACGTTGAAATCCTGACTGCACATTTTACTAGGTAGTGACCTTAGATAGGTCACCTCCATGGCCCTTGGTGTCCTGCATACAGTAATGATACCTCAATGCTTGGAACTTAGTAAAAGATTCACTAAATGTTACCAATTATTTTTATTTCACTATCTTTACACTTACTATAAAAGTGATACAGTTTAAATGGGTGGACAAATTGATTTAGTGTTATTCAGTAAATTTTATTAAAAGCACATTTGCAATTTATACAGGAGGTTAGGAAACTAAGTAGAATTTAATTTGAAATACTATTACATGAGATACACATAATTTTCCCACTAATTAATACCATTGATTTTTTAAAATAGAAGCAATTTTAAAAGCTCAATTCCCATTCTCTTAGATAAAAATATTGAACCCCAAAGAGATTGATTCTCATATTTTTAAACACAAAAAAATAAAGAAAAATGCAAAGTTGTAAAGATTTTATGATTAATAATTTTACCCTATTAAGATCCAAAACTACTTAAAATTCTTGAAAGAAGCTTTTATTTTGTACTTCATATTCTCCAATTAATTTATTCAGAATTATGATGTGCCAGTGACAAGTCATTATAGTAAATGCTGAACAAAAGTTGGACAATTATTAAAAGGCATATGAGAATTCATAAATTGAGAATTTATTGACACTAACATTTTTATATTACTGACGAGGTCAGCAAGTTTTAGAAAATGTTTAAATAACTTGCTCATAATCCTTCAGTCAGCAAATGACATAGTTAAGTTCTATAACTCCCAGTTTGTCTACCCAGCAAATGTTGACCTTCACAAGAGATTATGAAGTATGAGGAAAACAAAGTTATCCTTATATTGAGCAAAGGAGGGAAAATGCAAAACTGAAGATTTTTCTTAGCATTTATTGCAATTTTTAAAAAAAGTAAGAAACCAGCTTTTAACTTTCTCACAAGACATTGGATATTAAAAAGTCTTGAATTTAAAAAGCAGATTTATTTTGAAATTACTGTAGCTATTAGCAATCTAAGGTAGAAACAATCATCAGCTGTCTACTAGCATTAGGGAAAGAAGCTCATGCCTGTTCACTTTTCTAGTAATGTCATTCTAGCTGCTGATTTACAGCCTGAGATTCTTGATCTGATCTTTGTCTGACCTGTGCTATTTACCTCATTCCAAATGACAAAAACAATCCTGTTTTTCTGATCTCCTTACATTGGGCTTCTGCGGTGTGTCACTGGGTTCTGAGTATGTGTTATCATTCTTCTGACTCCTACCAGTCCACACACATTGTCAAATTGAAAGGAATTGCTTTCTTTTTCTTTTTTTAACACTTGAAAAAACACAGTCAGAAAATGTAAATCCTGACTCACTCACAACAAAGTTTCTCTGTATCCAGCACTGGGCCTGGCATTATCTGTTCCAGGGCTTCATTGTTCTTCTTCTGTACCATTGCAATAATTTGAGACTGTGTCTTCCTGCTTCCAATCTTGCTTGTACACTGTTGCCAAATAATCTTCTAAAAGCCCAATCCAATTATACTGTGTTATTTCCTTGATTTAAAAATGTAAAAACACTACACACACATACACACATATACAAACAAATGTAGTTAAAAAAAAAAAAAAAAAAAAACAGAGAAAACTGAATAAGGTCTGCATTCCAGCTAACAGTAATGGACCTCAGTCAATTTCTTGGTTTTGATACTGCACTATAATCATATGTCACCACTGGGGGAGGCTCAGGCTCTTCTCCTGTATACTTCCTATGAATCCACAATCACTTCAAAATAAAATTAAAAAATTAAATCTCTAAATGGATATCTTCACATTTTCAAAATAAACATGAAACTCAGTATTGTATCTCAGCATGTCCTCCAAAACAGAACCACTTAAAATGTCATAATGATATAGTTCTGGTTTGTACTAAGACACTTTTGCCTAACTTCTCAGTGCATCTCCCCCTGCCGATTTTGACCAGTTGTGCACTGCTCTTTCAAGATGTACCTCAAATGCTGCTGCTCCCCCCATGCACCACCTGATCCCCCTGGTCAGCTATACACCATCTCCTCACCCATAAAACCTGCACCATCTCCCTTTTAACACTTACACTATAATTTTTCAATATGAGGACTGAATTTCAGCCCTGATTAAACAGTAAGCTCTTCCAGGACAGAGTTGGTATCTCTCTTATATTTTTAGTCCCCATAGACTCTAGTAAGTGCTTTGTTCAGTATTTTTTGGAGTGAAATTATTAATTCCTCTTTCAATATGCAAGGGTCACTGTCTTGTAAAAGAGAAAGTAGAAGTCAGTTGGAATCAACTAATAAATCAAAATAAACATGCTGAATTGAGAACATGCTGACAGTCACCAGAGAGGAGAGGGGAGAGAATTTCAGGGGAAAAGGGGAAGGGTTTAGAGCAACAAGTATAAAGGACACATGGACAAAAACTAGGGGGGGTGGAAATGGGAGGGGGGGAAGGCTGGGCAGTGGGCTGGGATGGGAGTAAAAGACAGAAAACTGTACAAGAACAACAATTAAAATTTAAAAAAATAGATAAAATAAAAAATATATAACCAAAAATAAACATGGAGAAGCAAAAAGAACAGGTCTTTTTAATCTAGTTTTTATGTTTCAGATACCTTTGAATAGTCTTTTTTAGACACAGTAGAAAACAAAGCTGCTCTTCAGGGATAGTTGACTGTGCTCTGGAGCTGAACTCAAACAACGGAGTCAGCCTCCACGATACTAAGGCAAAGTCTATGGTATCTACTGCACAGAAGCTTCACATCAGTTCAAAGAAACGCCAAATTAACAGGGTCTCTAAAACTGCACTGCAGTTACACCCTTCCCCATAATTTTTTTTTTTTTTGGAGTAAGAATATCTTTCTCTCAGTTAACTTCCTTTCATCTTCTCATTATTTCTCTTGACTGCTCAATAAGAAAGGGTTCAGCTAATCCCTCCAGGGTCACTGGGGTATAGTTCTTATCAAATAAGCTTTGCAGTTACCTCAACCTGAGGTTTCTATGTTACTGCAAGGTAGAGTTTCAATCCTGAGGCTCAAATAATTGTTTGCGCAGCACTCAGTCTGACACAGGATTATATTTCAGCACCCATTTTAAGGAAAGACTGTGTAAGCAAATAAATAATAATATAATCATGTGAGAGGAAGCTCAATTTTTAAAACATCTTATGCATATCCATTTACTTAATGCAAATCCCTCCATCTAGTTTCCAAATTTGCTAAAACAACTTATTTTCTCCTATTAATAAAGAGTTTTATTCAGATAATGTTCCCTACCTTGAGCTATTTTTCTTTTATTTGAGGTGACTAAACCGCTGACATTATATAATAAATTCTCATTCAACAGAGCATATTGAGGGCCTCTGAAATGACAGGTACTCTGCTAGACACATACTTCATTTGTTTTCCCAGTCTTTGTGATGAATTGGAACGTGGTAAATACACCTTCTAGCACCAGTCAGTGTCTCCTTGTTAGTAAAGGGGTTTTAATAAATAAACTGGAGTTGGTGGCAGCACCTACGGTTTGCACAGTCCACGGATCTCATACACGGATCAACCCAGAATCTGACCTCAGTAGCACAAAGATCTGATAAAACTGAATTAACTGAAAATTATTTCTTTAGTTGATTAATTCTACTTTTTTTCCTCATCATGTATCAGTTGGTAATGTACTAAAGGTCAGTTTAATTTTTTCTTAACAGTTGATTGTCAGCTGAGGTAATGACTTTAATTACAGAATATTTAAAATAAACTTCTCAAGCTACAACCTCTTTACCTCCTCCACTGAATAATTTCTCTCAAAATCTGCAAAGTCACAGAGAAGACAATGTTTATCAAGAACAGTGCCCTGCAAATATGTTTTGATAATTACCTTAAGCTCAGAACCATGATAACTCTGTTCAATACAATCTAGAGTTAGCCTGATACAGATTTTAAATTTGATATAATAATTCCAAACAAGCCAATGTTTTGGCATCACATAACTTCACAGAAGGTTTAGGAAGTCTATTTATTTTAACTCTGTGAATTTATGAAGAGACAAACTTACATTAGTATTAATTGCAGAGATGGAGGTTTTTAGGTGCCATTATTTTGAATGTCCTCAATAAAATTTATTTGAAGAAATAACCAGGAGTTTAAGAGGAAAAAAAGTCTAATTTTTCATAGATTTCTAATCAGGAATAAGAGTATAAAATATGTATAATCTGGAGATTGGGGGGAAAATAATATAGTTTGTTATAATCTATAAAGGGTACTAGCTGAAGTAAAGTATAACCAATCAAATTTATAAACACTTTGGTTGTATATACACACACACAAAAAAAAAAAATTTTTGATCATTTCAAGGTAAAAAAACTCTATATACAGAGCATATTAATTCAGGGTTGTCTTGTGAAAACTAAGATAAGCCTTGAGAATGTAATGAAAGCTTTTGAGGAAACAAAAACATTAAAGCAATTGGGTTTTGTTTTTTTGAGGGGGTGGTATCATTGTTTCTATCATGTGTGTATAAATTTTCTCTCATGAAAGAAATATAACACCAAGCTGCTGCCCTCGAAGTATTCTCTGGATGGAGCAAAGTGCAAGATTTATTCACAATAAATATTAAATAAAAGAGAATTTAAAACATGAGCTAAAATCTAGGAGAATATGTAGAATTTGTATCTCTATTAATAATATAAAACTTTTACAGATATAGAAGAGAGAGGAAGGAGAACCATGGACAAATTTAGTAACCAGGCAACCTAAAGGTGAAGTTTATTATTATTATTATTATTATTATTATTATTATTATAAAGCTAGGTTAGCCCTGGCTGGTGTAGCTCAGTGGATTGAGTGTGGGCCTGCAAACCAAAGGATCGCAGTTTGATTCCCAGTTGGGGCACATGCCTGGGTTTCAGGCCAGTTCCCGGCAAGGGACACACAAGAGGCAACCATACATTGATATTTCTCTACCTCTCTCCTTCCTTCTGCTTTAAAAAAAGATAAATAAATAAAATCTTAAAAAAAAAACTAGGTTAGAATTATTTTAGGTAGCTAAATTTAAAAATTTATAGTTCAAGTGTGAGACTTGAGGAGAGTAGGCAAAAAATCCAATGGCGTACCAATCTAGTAATAAATTAGTGGAAGAAGAGCCTAGAGTGAGTGAGTTAAGAAGCTAGTATGTATATTCATTTGTGCAGTGATAGGAGCTTTCCTTAAGGTAGTAGTAATTGGATTTGAAAGTCAAGGGCAAATCTTAAGTTTCTATCGAGTGAAAATATGGTATAATCTAATGAGATATTATTGGTGATACCAGAATATTTGATATAGTAGATAAGAGTTAAATTTGATTGAAATTTTCAAGACTATGAGAATACAGAAAAAAGTGTCACTACATAAATTTGAGGTGTGAGAAGGGGAGTAGATATAAAAAATATTGAGAGTAAATTCTAAACAGAGTTCAAGGAGATATAGTAAAATTAAGGAATATCCAAGTGGGGGTTATCTATAGGCATTTTGAAATGTGTGAGTAAATCCTGGATGAGTGGTTTGGGTATATACAACAGTGTTGTGAAGCATTAACAGAGAAATTACTTTAGTCCCTGAGTGTTGAAGATGTTGACAAAAATAGGGAAGAATGGACAGTTATGGAGGATGCCTCCTTAGAGGATAGAGGAGTAGAAAAAGAAAGAAACAGAATAATAAAAGTTCAGAGAATGGTATAGTATGAAATAAATCTAGGAAATGGGTCACTTTTATCTTGTGCTTCTTTTGTTTTTCTAGGGCTTTTGAGTTCTCTGCAACTGGCCAACAAATAGGAAAAGAGAAACAATTTTGGAGGTTTTATGGACCAACTTTGGAAATGGTGTGCATTACTTTCCCTCACATCCTACTGGCTAGAAGTTACTCGCATGGGCTTACTTAATTGCAATTATATTTGGGGAATGTAATCTATAGGCTCAGAAAGAAGACAAATGTGGTTTGTGGGCAGTTATTCTTTGCTACTGTCAGTTCTGGGGATATATCTGATTAATAATGATGAAAGGACAGGAACCAGATAAAATCTCATTTAATTTTTATGCTATTCATATGGGTGTGGAAATCAAATAATTTTTTTCTTCTTTCAACAAAATCATCACATTCTTTCTTTAATATTGCCACTAAGTCCATGAACTTCAGCAAATTACATTTCCCTTATTAGCAGTTATAGTAATACTGATGATAACTATTAAAAATTTTTGTGGGTGTTGGGGAGGAACAAACTTTCCTCAAGGTTGTTTTGGCTGGTCTAATAATCAAATTGACATGAGACAAATTAGCAAGAGAAAATCACCAAATTTAATGCATACGTATGTATGGGAACCCTACAAACCTGAGAGTCAGAAACTCTACATTCATGAAAAGTTCAGAGACAAAAAGGGAACATGGGTATATAAGACATCCTGAGCTAGGGATGAGGTAAGGCGCCTTAGAGGCTTCAAAGGGTCATCCTAGGATGATAAGAAAAGCAGATGCTTAATAAATGGAAGTTTGACCTGCGCTGTAGGGTATCTTTTGACCTGCCTTATAGGTCAAAAGAGGGTATCTCTGATAATTCCTTGTTATGGTCAAGCCTTCTATTTCAAGTCTTCTAGTTGGTAAGGGAGAAACAAAAGTTTCTCTTAAGCTGAGGCGAAAGTGGCCTTTATCTGAAAAACAATCTGCATGACACAGAGTCACATCTTGTGGTGACTGGTTGTGAACCCCCACATACGAATATTTAAAAAAATTGAATGTGTTATATTGTGTTTGATAGAAATATGGTAAGTTAAGTGAACCAATGTACCACTCACTCATTTTTTGTGGGTAAACAGACAAAACAAGGAGGAGAGTTAGCAGCACTGCAGAGAATTTCACATTCTTTGGACCGAATGAGGGAGAACAATCAACAAAACAGTGGACACAGGAGAATCAGGTTTGCAGTAAAGGTGAACAAGCACCATTCCTGGTTGTCCCAAAAGTGGGGACTCATGTTATCCTTAATAGCATTGTAATGAGAGAAATCACATACACATGAAGCAAATAGTCATTCAAGCCAGAGAAAATAGAGAAGTCTAAAGAACAAGTCTCTTAAAAAGTTCTGAGATAATGATAGGAAAGAATTTGAATTTAAAAGGATTAAAATTAAGTTTGCATTCTCTCAGCTTGCAAACCTACTCTCTGATCAATTTATGAATTGATAAGTATCACAATGTAGAGCGGATGCACTCTAACATCGCCTTTTCATCATCCTTCCACTCTTTACTGACAGAAAGAAGAAGCTGACTTGAAAAATAATAGTGTAACAGGGTGCAGCCAAGAGGGGGGCCCCTAAAAGGGAGTTGGAATGGGGCCCAGAACTCAGGGTGTCCAGGAAATATTAGAAAGACATATAAGATGTCCTCACCCCTTCCCCCTCAGGTGTGAGTTGGGGGAAAGGACAAAAGGAGCAGGGCTATTGAGTTGTTTTGCATAGCAACAGTTTTGCAGATAACCTGCAGAATGGTCATTTAGCATATCTATAACCTTTAACTGGTTTCATAGCATATCTATAACCTTTAACTGGTTTCATTTAACTGGTTTTAACTGGTTAAACAGCTGTGGCCTCACTCTGAGCCAGGGGGATGGAAAGGACTCCTCCCAAGATATGACTGGGGGAGGAACCCCAAGTTACAGCACCTGCGTGGGAGCTTGGAGAAGATTGGCTCCAGAACATGGGGACACACCTGCCCAGACTCATGATGGCATCCCAATAACCTTGGAAATATACAGGAATGCTGGCAGGTGTAGCCAATTGTAGGAGGAGTAGGAAATGGGGCTGCAGAGGAGGACTGTTGTGGGGATTTAAACCCAGGCGTGGCAGCCATTGGAGAGAGATTCATGCAGTTTCACCAGAGTGCAGGACCCACAGCCCTATGACGGAAAATCACCATGTGACTTTAGCAGAGAATTGCCACTCAGTTTTGCCTGAGTGGAGACCCTCTCGCAGCTTTGCCAGAGGGAGAGATTCCACTCGGTTTCACCAGAATGCAGACCCCTGCAGCTTTGGTGAAGAGGGAGAGCCATGTGGCTTTGCCAGAGTGGGGACCCCTTCTCCACAGCTTTGGTAGAAGAAGGACCACGTGGCTTTGGGGTGCTCCCTTTGGCTGCGTGGCCTGAGAGCAAGAGAGATTTTGCCTGGAAGAAGGAGGAAAGGACTCTTGCCAGTAGGCCATGAGAAGGTGCCACATGGCTTTGGATTAATTAGAGATCCTGCCTGGACGACAAAACAGCTGACGGTGTCAACAGCCTGGATACTGGACGTGTGCTTCTCTTCCTTGCAATTACAGTACCCTGAATTAGGAAGCACTGTGGGTGTCTGTGGGTATCCTAAAGGACTTTGATATTTTAATGAAGATGTTAAGTCACTACTTTAACTCTGTATAGAGCTAAATAAACATTTCCTTTCCTTTTCACAAGTCTCTGGCTTTGAGAGACATCTATCCATAAAGTGGGGGACAATAACGGACCTTCTGTTGCTCTGTAATAATAGGTCTCATTGACCAGCATAATTTTGTGGGGAACTGTTGCAATCTATGGCTTAGATGAGTTGTTCTCAAGCTTGTCTACACATAGACATTGAAACATAGGAAAAAATTAAATACTGATGCTTGATTCCCATCCCTACCCATTTGGGTTCTCTTGATGAGAGCCTCAGCCTGAAAATCTGGATTTTCAATAAGCTCCCTAGGCTATTTTCACATGCAGCCAAGGCTCAGAGCCACTAATCTGGATTTTTCTCCCTGCTCTCTTTCTATTGCTCAGGGAGTTGGGCCCTCTCTGAGAGGAGAGAATCCAGGAGACTGGAATTAAGAGTCAACACAGGTTATTATTTATTAGCTGGATTTTTTATGTAAATTATGTTCTTAAAAGAAGGAAGGGAGGGAGGGAGGGAAGGAAGGGCCAAAATGGACTCACTTGCTATCCAAAACTTAACAACTAACTTAACTGCAGTTTCAGCATCTCCCAGGTGTAGAATTTTAAACCAATCAGTCTGGAATTTTCTGGTTAACATTGATGAGGTCATTGTCCCTACCTATCCCCTATAGAAAGAAGAGGCATTCTGCATAATAAAACCCTTGCCTCTTCCCTCCCCTACAAAAGAAGTCAGGCCTAAAAATAACCCATTTTTTTCTTTTGTTAAATGTTCCCTTGCCCCAAGCTACTTCCTATAAATACCTCCCATTTTACAACCCCTGGAGTGCCCTTCTAGTTGCTAGATGGGATGCTGTTGGATTCATGAATGGCTCAATAAAGCTAATTAGATCTTCAAATTTATAGGATTGAATTTTGTTCTTTACAAGCTGAATATACTCATTTGTGTTTATGATCTGTCAGACATTGTTCTAGAGTCTTGGAATTCACCAGTGAACAAAACAAAGTTCCCTTCTCTTCTGAAAGTTCCATTAGTCAGGAGAGACACAACAAGCAATATAATAAGTAAATGCCTTTGAATATGAAAAAGTGATAAGGTGCTATATAAAAAAAAGTACAGCCAGGTAAGGGGAATCAAGAGCAAGAGGAGGAGTGAGGTAATTACAATTTTAAATAAAGTCATTAGGGAAACCTTTCATCTGACCTCTACTAAGCACTTTCTGCATATTGGTTCATTCCTTTTCCCTTTCACCCTTGGGATATTATTACCAACATGACACAGAGAAGAAACTGAGGTTCAAAAAGGTAAAGCAACTTGCTTAGAATCATACAGCAATAAGGTAGGTTGCAAAACCATGAACAAAACTGAGGTTTCTCTGAGTCCAAAGCCAGTGTTCTTATTCACTTCACATGTTCTCTCTTTCTTTGCAGTCATTGCCTTATTTATCAAATTAATACATCCAGTTGTGTTCCCTCCATTTACACACCACATTGTTCTTCCTGGAGTGTCAGTCTGAACTAATGCTCCCGCACCATCATCTGTATGTAATGTAAGCCTAAATGTAGCCTTTGGACAATGATGCCAGACTGCAAAAGAAGGTTTGTATGGCTTTTCTCAGTCTCTGAGTTAGTCTAGATATGTGCTGTTTCAATGACTCAAAAGCTGAAATCATAATTTCCAGTTTGCTGATGTTTAATGACCATCTTCTCACTGTAACCTCAAGTTGCTTAAGTGGTAAGACATCTCCCCTGAGCCTCTTTTATGTGGCATTAATCACATCCCAAAGGCCAACTTCTTTTTTTTATTATTATTTTATCATTGTTCAATTACAGTTGTCTGCATTATTCCCCCACCACTCCCCCCGACCCCAGCCATACCCACCTCCCTCCCTTGCTTCCACCCTCCCACTTAGTTTTGTCCATGTGTCCTTTATAGTAGTTCCTGAAAACCCTTCCCCCCATTGTCCCCTCCCTGCTCCTCTCTGGCTATTGTTAGATTGTTCTTAATTTCAATGTCTCTGAGTATATTTTCTTTGCTTTTTTCTTTTATTGATTATGTTTCAGTTAAAGGTGAGATCACATGGTATTTGTCCCTCACTGCCTGGTTTATTTCACTTAGCATAATGCCCTCCAGTTCCATCCATGCTGTCACAAAGGATAGGAGCTCCTTCTTTCTCTCTGCTGCGTAGTATTCCATTGTGTAAATGTGCCACAGTTTTTTGATCTACTCATTTACTGATGGGCACTTAGGTTGCTTCCAGCCCTTGGCTATTGTAAATTGTGCTGTGATGAACATTGGGGTGCATAAATTCTTTTGGATTGGTGTTTCAGGATTCTTAGGATATAGTCACAGCAAAGGAATTGCTAGTCAAAAGGCAGTTCCATTTTTAGTTTTCTGAGGAAATTCCATACTGTTTTCCACAGTGGCTGCACCAGTCTGCATTCCCACCAACAGTGCTCTAGGGTTCCCTTTTCTCCACATCTTCTCCAACACTTGTTTGTTGATGTATTAATGATGACCATTCTGGTCAGTGTGAAGTAGTATCTCACTGTGGTTTTAATTTGCATATCTCTTATGGATAGTGATCCTGAGCATCTTTTCATATGTCTCTGAGCCGTCTGTATGTCCTTCTTGGAGAAGTGTCTGTTCAAGTATTTTGCCCATTTTATAAATGGGTTTTTTGTCTTCTTGGAGTGGAGTTGTATAAATTCTTTATATATTTTGGAGATCAAATCCTTGTCCAAGGTATCAATGACAAATATGTTTTCCCATATAGTTGGTTCTTTTTTCATTTTAATGCTCTTTTCTCTAGCCATGCAGAAGCTTTTTAATTTGATGAGGTCCCATTTTTCCAAAGGCCTACTTCTTAATACCGTTACAATTATACAGTCACAGTTGGGAGTTACGATTTCAACATGAATTTGGGGGGAACACAAATATTCAGCCCATAACAGAGGTGAATACAGTACTTGATGAAACTGCCAAAGTGCCGGGTGATCATGCTTCCATTCCCAAAGATGTGTTGGATGTTGTAGACAAAAAAAAAAAAAAGGAGGATTTATAGAAAGTCACTTCACAGGGAGATCTGATCATAAATCTCTAATTGGGCCAGTCAAGATGGGTAGTCATGCCTCAGGCCTATAACGTTTCAGTAAAAGGTTTAATTTACTTTAAACAAGCCCTGCCCATTGTTCTTGTGCATCTCGGTTAATACACCTTTGAAATAAGCATACCCACCCTCTAGAAAGCACATAATCTTGTCAACTATCCTGTAATCCAATACTCATCTGTTTTCTCCTACCTTCTTGTAATCTTCCTTTGGTTCCTTCCTTAATTTCAAATGCATAGAAGAAACTGCAAAACTGTTATTCTCTGGAGCATTTGAGATTTTGCTCTCAGGCATATGTTACCAGTCTTGGCTCAAATAAACTCATAAAAATTCTCTGTAGGTTTGAATGTTTCTTGTGTTGACAATATAAAACATGGTTGTGTGTGCATGTGTGTGTGTGTGTGTAAAATTATATCCTTCCAGCTGCAACATTTGCAACTCTACTGATATTGGAAGCTATATGCACATATTTAAATATCTGGTTTTAAAGCTTTGTTGTCCACTTTCCACTACCTTAAATTAATAACTGATTTTATCAAAAAGATTTCCTTGAGAGTTAAGTTCTCTTTGTTCCAAGGTAGAATTTGGACATGGAAAAGGAACATCCGCTGCACTAAATTTAGAGTATCTAAGGAGAATAGTTAAGTAAATCAATATGGGCACTGTGAATAGTCAATCTTGTTCTATATTTAAATATATATCTTTGGTATATTTCTTCTCAAAGTTCTTGCCCAAGCCTTTCTTTTCCATCCCTGAGGAACTTACTGTACATAGGTCCCTTTGAATATCCACTGTTGCTCATGGAATAAAACACAGGATCCTGTGCAGTCCATGCGTCTGGCCCTTCAAAATCTGGCTCCTACTAGCTCTTCACCCTCATCTCACGGTGTTTACCACCTTGACCACTACAATGCAACCACAGTGGCCTTCTTCCGTTCCCTTGAACATGTCCAGCCCTTCTCTACCTACAGACCTGCACGTGTTCCCTCTTCTGACAAGCTTTTTCCTCATCCTTATCACTAAGGTCTCACCTGCACCTGAAATGCCCTGTTATTTGTAGCTATTAGTCTAAGGTAGCATCCACAATTAATCTCTATTGTCCTATTGTTTTTCTATCTACTATTTGAAAACCTCTTGTTATCTTGTTCATTTGTTTATTGGTAAGTTTCTGCTTCACCC
>PVKU01002983.1:0-198886 GCA_004027475.1 Anoura caudifer
AACTGTAAGGCATTATGCTAAGCGAAAGAAGCCAGGCAGTGAAAGAAAAATACCATATGATCTCACCTTTAACAGGAACCTAATCAACAAAACAAACAAACAAGCAAAATATAACCAAAAACACTGAAATTGAGAACACGCTGACAGTCACCAGAGGGGAGAGGGGAGAGAATTTCAGGGGAAAAGGGAAGGGTTTACAAGAACAAGTATAAAGGACACATGGACAAAAACTAGGGGGGTGGAAATGGGAGGGAGGTGGGGAGGGCTGGGGCAGTGGGCTGGGTTGGGAGTAAAAGACAGAAAACTGTACAAGAACAAAAATTAAAATAAAATTTTTAAAAAATAAATGGTCAAATATGCCATTTTCCATTGAAGTCTGCCCTAATAAGAAAAAATAATCAACATGTAGATCATAAATGGATTTTTCCTATTTCACCTTGTAGTGTAAGTTCATGACAATTAGTTCTCATTGTAATGGAAGTGCCTGAAACTAAGGTTTTGATTGCTGAGGTGTCCATTTCAAAGACACCCATCTCGAATAAACACACCCAGGACCAGCTACACAGCATGGTCACTCCACCCACGAAGTTCCCCTTTATAAAGTCCTGGGTGACCTAGATAACTGACCCTTTGACCACTGGCTCTTACCTTCTCACGCTTTAATTCTGACTCTTGTTTTAAATTCACCAATAAAGAGTGTACCCTCAAAATCCTAGGGTTTTAGCCAGAACCCCTGGTCCAGGCTCTCTCTTTTTACCCATGACCTCCATGGGTGGCCTCCAGGACCTGTGAAGAATGAACCAGGTTTTATCGAACTTCCCTGATGGTTGTTGCTGAGGTGCATCTTGCAGTCATAATGAGAACCCCCTCACAGGTGGGTCCAACCACAACATCAGCCCCGGGCAGGGTACATTCAGCCCCAGGTGAGTGTCCTAGGTGTTCCCAGACAGTAGCACCAGTCTCCATAGGTTGTCACATGAAACATACCTTTACTAAACAGATATTTCAATTTCAAGTGACAGTAGATTCATTAAAAAAGATTTGGATACAAAAAGTGGAGGAAAGAGTGGGAAATGAAATACACAAATCACATACACATGTGACAAGTCCAAGAATATTTTCCTTTGTCTCATAAGAGCAATTGCATATTGAAGTAACATCGAAAGGAAACGTTCCCCTGACACACACCATAGGCAGCACTTCACTTCGCTGAGAGAAAGGCAGCCCTCAGTGAACGCTGTTAGAATAGTATGGAGTTCATGCAGCTAAAAATAAATAGCTTCCTACCCCACACCATAACTGTCAAAATTTCAAATGAAAATATACAACCCATAAAAATATAGAAATAAAAAATGTACTGAAGATTATGAGGTAAGTAAGTCTTTTTAAACAAACTGTAAACTCAAGAAAAAGATTGGTAGATTTCTACATAAAAATGTAAATCTCCTGTAGGACAAAAGCCATCACAAACAAAGGGAAACATAAGTACTTGTTGGAAACTTATAACAAAGGATGCACACACATGAAGGCAACTTATATGCAGCTACAAATCAATTAAAAAGATGAACAATTCCACAGGATAGTGGGAAAATAATATGAAAAGGCAATTCACAAAAAAATACAAATAAACAATAAGCATAAGAAAATGTGTCCAATATTAACAATCTCATAAGTACAAATTTAAAAAGTTTTAAGATTTACAGCATTTAGTGTAACAACATAAGAAAACAGCTGCTTCCACCCCTTGATGTTAGGATTGAATTGATATATCTTTTTGGAACACAATTTAGCAGCAACTACCAGAATTTAAAATGGGTGTTCCCTTTCAACTGACAATGTTGCACCTGAAAATCTCTCTTATTAATGTACGTACACATCTGTCCAAAGGTATGATATACTTGGGCCTGTTACTAACCTCTCTGAAATGAATTATTTGCTGGTAAAATGTTTAATAGTGTATACTTTATTTAGTTATATGTTTTAAATGATAAATTAGCACATGGCCTGGTACATAACTTTCAATAAATGTTATTATCTATTGATACTATTATTATCCTCACCACTTTATGTTGACATGGGTATAATTATAGATTGTAAACAAAAATGTCCATCAGCAGAGAAATACAAGACATAACATGTGCATACATGTATGTGCATGAATTGCCAGAACATAGTGCAAGTCAAACTATATAAAGTATGTGTAAATTATTCCCATTTATTTAATTCTCTGTGTGTGTGTAAAGGGGAAGAGAAAGAATGAATGTTTGTTTTATAAAGGTCTGAAGATACCACACTGTGATTAATGCCTGAAGTATTGGAACGAAGGGAACAAGTGAAGAGAAACTTACATTTTTACCCTGTGTCATCCTATATTGTTTGAATTTGACCTTTCTGAGCTGCCCAAAGAATTTGCAATGTTCCTTCTAAAACCAATAAACTTGCCACATCTGAAACTATTAACATTTGATACCATATATGACCTTAGTCAATTCTAGCTAAATTTGGCCATCTAGTTTTTCAGATTAGAAATGATAGATGGTAACTTATTATCTACATTTTGCACACCATTTAGGATAACAGAGATTTACATCTAATTTTTTAAATGAGGACATAAGGTGAGCTTGCTTTTTTTTGATAAATCATCTTATTGCTAATAATGCTAGATTAATGAGACATTTCTGAACAACATTATTTCATCATATTCTGATTAAGGAATTCTTCATATGAGAAACCTATAAATCTCATATTCTTCTACTAATAGCATGCATAAAAATTATGAATATTATGCTGACACAATAGAATTCTCTAAAAGGATCTCCTGTTGTAGCGATAGTGGTCATATCCTCCCATCCCTGACACTCCCATCAGGGGGTCTAAGCCACTTCTTCCTTCATGCAAGCACTGCCCAGGGGCCAGGCTGGCTGGAGAGCGTCTCATCACAGTTTCTGCCTTGTTTGAAACACTGTCAAGACACTTGATCATCAGGATACTACATATATCCTAAAGGGGACCAACGTACTGGCAGCTCCTTCCCACTGTTTGACTACTAAATGAAACCTTAGCCTTCTACTTCTAAGTCAAGATAAGAAAAATAGTTCAGTATAGGCAATCTTTCAAACCAAAGCAGAAGAAAATGTAGATATAGAAAATGATACTGAAACAGTTCTCTATAAGTGATATTAAGTTCTATCTAAGAAATAAATGGTATGACTTTGGAAATTTCACCTGGCACAATACAGTTGTTATAAAACCAGTAAAAATATGCATGAACAGTGTGGTG
Source organism: Anoura caudifer (assembly GCA_004027475.1). Lineage (NCBI taxonomy): Eukaryota > Metazoa > Chordata > Mammalia > Chiroptera > Phyllostomidae > Anoura > Anoura caudifer. Next base: position 3,281 of record PVKU01002983.1, read on the forward strand.
ATTGCTGGGGGAGGAGGGGAACATAAGGTGACCAAATGGTAATGGACAAAAATACAACAAAGATTAAGTTAAAGAAAACCATTAAAAGCAAAAAGTGTCACGAAGAGCTAACATTTATTGAATATTTATATTTGCCAAGCTCTGTGCTGCACAGTTATGTACGTTACCTCGCTTGCAACTCACATAGCTTCTTACCCTGTGTTACAGATGGGGGCTCTGAAGCTGAAGAAAGTTAAGCACTTTTCCCAAATCCAGCACAGGTCTCACTCCCAGGCCCCAGTCCACATGTCACCATTGAAAGAACCATTACACATGTCACTATTCCGCCATTGAACGTAACTGATGAGGCAGGATTTTATATGTGTCATCAGAGTCTAATAATAATAATAACATCCTAAGATATGGTTTATAATTTTCATTTTGCTAGTATTTGCCAATAAACAGATCTATCTACTCTCTACTGCTAAAGAAATATTTATAGCTTTAATCTATTTCATTCATTCTAAGCTGGTATTGGAACTAAACAGCTCAGGCAAACGTCCACAAAACTTTTAAATAAATGTGGTAATAATTTATTTTCTCTTAGTGTTTGTTTACCCAACAAAAACCATACGTTAGCCCTGGCTGGCGTGGTTCAGCTTGAGTGCCCGCCTGTGAACCAAAAGGTCACTGGTTTGATTCCCAGTCAGGGCACATGCCTGGGTTGCAGGCCAGGTCCTCAGTAGGGGGCACACAAGAGGCAACCACACATTGATGTTTCTCTCCCTCTCTTTCTCCCTCCCTTCTCTTCTAAAAAAAATAAATAAAGTTTCTTAAAAAATACGTTAATGTAAGAAAACTCAATGAGTGTTTGCGGAGGACATGCACACCAAAGGTTAATTCACAGGAAGTATTTTTAAAATACTTTCCAAAATCTATCTGGATGCATTGATATAAAGCACTTAACCCCATAAGCAAAATAAATAATTAGAAATTTTCCAGGGACCAAAATGCTTCATAACTATGAACATGTGCAACCTGTAAAATAACCAACATTTTCACAATATATCTTTAAAAGCCTTTCTTTTCCAGCTGTACCCATACCTGCCTTTTGCTACCTATCACACTATAGTTGATACTACTTACTACAGATGATCTTGACTCCTCTGCAAAAAATATTCTGAACTTTTCAAAATTATAATTTTCATAACAATATTTATACATTAAATGCTACAAATTTGATTTCTATATAAATTATCTCATACATGTTGACTTGGGAATTAAAACAAAAAATAACACCAGATGTGGGGGCAAACTTACAAGTTACAAATTAAATTGTAGCTTTGAAAACAACTTAATATATGATGCCTAAAAATGTACATTCTCCCAGCTGAAAATTGTTTTAAATTCTTTATTTCTTCGAGTACACTTAATGTAAATTAATCTTTCATTTCCTCAGTTCTTAAAATTAATTTGTTTTACAAGGTTCTTAATAAAGCTCAGTTAAAGTTTAACTCAACAAAATAGCTTCTGAATTTATTAATTTTGCCACAAATCTGTTTTCATCAACTTATGATTTAAGTAAAAATCATTGAGGCAAATTATAATTATTTTCTATCATGCAGATTGCTCAAAAACTGGATCACATATGTCTTCCACAATCTTGAATTGATTCCTAAAATCTGTTTTATTTAAAAAAAAAAAAAAAGACTAGAGGTTCTGTTCAATTAACAATACTACTAAAGAAAAATCTTTTAACATAGTTGCTAACTATAATGCTATCCATTTATTTCCTGTCATTAAATTCAGCACAATAAAAAGCCTATTAATCTGGATTTTACTACTGGTACCTGTTTAATGTTCTACTTAAGTGAATGGACAGATCAATTGTATGGCTACAAAATAGTGTTTTAAAAACACATACAAAATGTCTTACTACTTCATACCATGTAAATATCAGGGTTTTTTTTTTTTTTTACCTTTATCAACTTAAAACTATGGTGCTTGTTCTGATTAGAACGGGGCAGGAATGCTGATTCTTCAGATGAACAACAGTGACTGTGGCATTTGTAAGAAGTTACACCCTCCACCCTGATATCTCTCCGTCGCAGCGTTACTCAACGGGTGGTCAAACCACCTCGCTGCATGCATCAGGACCGCCTGGCGCCTCACCGAAACTGAAGATTCTCGGCCCCACAGCCACTGATGCAAGCGCTCGCAGGGCGGAGCTCCAGGCCCTCCAACGGCTCTCACAGAAGCTGTGGTCTGAAACCGTCATCGTACAGTCATTGCCCTCAAGGCAAAACCACGCAGAGTGTGAAGTAGATTTAAGAATAATTTTTAATTTTCAAATTGTACAAATTGCATTTTTAAATACACAGGTAAGACTGTCATAAATCAAAAAATAAAATGTATTTCTACAGCAGTCTCAATCTTGCATTATATATCATTTTAGTAATGTGGAATTCCATGGTAAAGGCATATAACATAGAACAGAATGCTATAGTTAAGAATTTTAAAGCAACATCAAAGTGTATTAATTACCCAAAAGTTTTACAGCTTAGTGGCGTAAAAGCCAATATAAAGGTGAGTTAATAATATGGTTGGAAATTGCACGTGTAAAAAATTTACTACTTTTTAAGAATATAAAAAGACATTAATCTCCATGTATCAAAGCACAGGCATATTCAGGTAAAAAAAAATCCCAATGCCTCATGTCAAAGCTAAACTCCAATGAATTAGACCAAAGGCGTTCTGTTAGCAAAATACTTATGTGTGACTCTGCAACCAAAATATTAAAAAAAACAAACCCTAAAACATCGAAGTGGACATCAACAGTAAATGGCACAAATCAACATTTCTGTCCAAGAGTGAATTAAATTTAATAATGAGGAAACATCAAATAAACCCAAATTGAGGGACTTTCTATCAAACACTTGTCCTGTACTGTTGAAACGTTAGTCGCGAAACCTGAAGAAAAACCGAAGAACCCTGCCAGACTAACCAGATGACAACTACACGTAATGCCTGAGGCTGGACTGGATCTGGGTGCAGACCGTAGCCACGTTCGGAACCTCATGCCAGTGAGATTTGAATGAAGCCTGTGGTTCAGGTAAAGGTATTCTGTCAACATTAATTTCCTGATTTCAATCACTGCACTGTAGCTGTCAGTGATTTTCCTTGTTCTTAGGAAATACACACTGGAGTAATTAGGGATTGATGTTTCCAACTTCTCTCAAATGATTCACAATATTATAAACATATATGGAGAGAAAGCAAATAGAAAAGAATCTTAGCCAGTGGGGAATTTAAGTGGAGGCTTTCTACATTTTTGCAACTTTCTTGTAAGTTTGGAATTCTTTCAAATAAAAAAGTGATAAAAATATTGTTGAAAGCTGTAACAAGAACAATAAAAAAAATCTCAATTTTTTAGAATACAGCGTCCAGCAAAAGTAACACCTGCTTGAGTGTGGTTGGTAGAGTAATAATATGGGTGTAATAATATAGTTTTAATTTGAATATTTCTCCCAAAATGTCATGTGGTATGTTTGAGTGTGATACTGTTATAATACAGCATTACATGCTATGATTTTGTAATAAAAAGGGGGCATTACTTGTGCCAGATCCTGTATATTTTTAAGCTTCATATCTAGAAGAATTACATATGTCTATTTAAAATGTTTGTGTAAATTTAGCCTAAAAAGATGAACAATGAACTTCCAATCCCATTTAATGCTCAAGTAGAAATTACATAACTGTGTTGCTCATATTTTTATCAGTTATACACATATTACAGATCTACATGTATTAAAAAGTCTACATTTTGCACATTTGAAAAATATTTTAAATGTTGCTTTTTATAATTTACATGATGCCTTAATGATTTATCAGTTTTCTATTAATAATTGATTTTCATTTGTTTGAAAGCAGTTTGAAACCAGAATGTTATCCATTTAGTGGTACTCTGATACACTTATACATATACAAGATAAGTAACAAAGAACTTTGCAACCATCAGATTACCATCAGATTACATTGTATTTTGTTATATAGCACAAATAATTATTTTGCTATGGGATTTCCGAACCAATTTAACCTAGTAATTGTCAAAGGCTTAGGAAGAGAGAGGTATGAAAGGAGCAAGATGGTAATTTCCCTACAACAGTACTTGGCACAGAGTGGGCTCTGACCCTTGTGGCTCAGTGGGTTGCGGGCTGTCCACAAAGTGAAAGGGGGTTGATTTGTCCTGGTCAGGGCTCATGCTTTGGTTGCAGGTTGAGACCCCAGTGGGGGTGCAAGCAGAAGGCAAATAATGTTTCTCCCTCACACTGATGTTTCATTCCCTCTTTTCCCCCCTCCCTTCTCTCTTAAAATAAATAAGATCCTTAAAAAATGATTTAAAGTTAAATGGAAGATACTGAAAATAAACTAAACCTAAATTTATATATACTTTGAGTATCTTAATATATGGAGGAGGACCCAAAAATGCAGATTTACAAAAAATTGTGTGTTTATTCTTTCATGCTTAAACTTGTCACCTTCTAAGCACTCTCTGATGCAATACACCTATCAAGACATTTTTTCCACTGCTCAAGACAATGTTTAAACTCGTTGATTTTGATGACTTTTAGTGCTTCTGCCAAAACACTTCCCTTGGAGGACTTTTTTCATGTGGGGAAACAAAAAGAAGTCACTTGGGGCAAGATGGGGTGAATAGGGAGGGTGGGGCACAGAGGTCATGCCGGTTTTGGTCAAAAACTGCTGAACACGCAGCGTGCTGTGGGCAGGTGTGCTCGTAGATCACCCATCATGAAATGGGCAAATGCAGTAAGAGTTTAAAAAAAAAAAAAGGTCACCAAAGTCGAATGCAGCCTCTCACGCCAGCTGTTCCACTGATACAGATTGGTTCCTAGAACAATCACCTAGCATGGGGAAGCCTGAAGGACAAGAGGCCCACCCTCCCAAGGATAATTCTGGTTTTTGGGGGGTCCCCCTTGTTAGTCACCGAATAGTTCGATATATTTTCACTTCTCTTCATCATTCTGTGAGAATTTACTGAACACCTTTTACACGTATTGCAGTGTGGGCATACAGACTTAGTGTGAAACACTGTTCCGATCTGTGAGTTTGTACTTTTCATTTTTCAAGTTATTTTCTTTGATGTTATTGGATGACACTGGTAATAAAATTATATAGGTTTCAGGTGTGCAAATCTATAATACATCATCTATATATTGTTCTCACCACCCCAATCTCCTTTCTTCACTCTTTATCCCCCCGCTTTATCCTCTTCTTCCTCCCCACTACCTTTCCCTCTGTTAATCACCATAGTATTGTCTGTGTCTGAGGAATTTTTTTTGCTTAATTCCATTATACTTTTCACACAGCCCCCCAAATCCCCTCTCTCCTGACAGCTGTCAGTCTGTTCTATGTATCTATGAGTCTCTTTCTGTTGTTATTTTGTTCATTAGACTCCATGTATATGTGAAATCATGTGGTATTTTTCTTCGACTGGCTTATTTCACTTAGCATAATGCTCTCCAGGTCCACCTATGATGTTGCAAAAACTAAGACTTCCTTCTTTTTTATGGCTGAGTAGTATACTGCTGTGTAAATATATCACAGCTTTTTTATCCACTCATCTACTGATGGGCACTTGGGCTGCTATTGCAAATAACATGGCAATGAACACAGGGATGCATAAATTCTTTCAAATTAGTATTTCTGGTTTCTTTGGAGTGAAACCACTGGGTCATAAGGCAACCCCATACTGTTTCCACAGTGGCTGCACCCGTCTGCATCCCCACCAACAGTACACAAGTGGCATTTGTATGTTTCATTAAAGTTAATCACAATTCCTATTTCAGGATATTCCACAACTTAAGGCGGGGGGAGTATTAGAGCTGCTTAAAGAAAGTACAAGTTGAACTAGTGCAAATTTCAGGAAAAGGATTTAAAATATATTTCTAAGCCCAGAATCTAACAAGATAAATTTGTGAACATTTTATACTATGTTACCAAAGATAAAATTTCCCTGAAAATTTCTTCCATATAAAAATTCAAGATGAAAACAGGTCAAGCCATGTAAGAAGAGACTATACATCTGCACTTTGAGAATTAGTAACCTGACGCATACTGCTCATTAAAACATTCAGCTGCAGAGGAAACACTAAAATGTAACAAAAGTAGCACCTTTTAAAAATCAAGTTAGGTAAAATGAAAGTTTGCAGAACTGTTCTGAACTACAAATGATGTGAAATCATTTGAAAAGGAGGTGATGACAAAATTTTGAAGTGCAATGTTATATGTTGATGTAAATGTAAACAACACGGGGCACCTAAAGCCAAAATTACACCTATGTATTAGAGTTGGCAATAATTCCTTTTCTTTTTAAGTCACATATTTAGTACTCTCTATAAATTGGGTCAGTAAAGCAGCAAACCTTAATATAAGGGGAAAATTCTTAAGGGACTTACTTAAGAATTAAAACAGTATGAGAGTGTACCTTTCGGTGTATCTTTCTATTAAATATTTAGACAGGAGCTTTGTGATCAGACTTTTGCTCTTCAGTGAAATTCAGATAAAAGGAGTCTGGCTTCAGACCATAGCCCAAAACTTCTTTTTACCTCAGCACCACAAAAAGATTATCATAACATGATTTCAATAGATAATTCCACAGTACAGAGCAGCCTTTCTCAGCCAGAGTTCTGAGTGTAACATTATAAACACACCTAATGTCACCAGGTTGTAGTAAGTGAGGCAAAGTATATCCTTATGTTGTTTTTAATCCCTTAAAACCCTTGGATTTGAAGAGGTTATCCTTGAATGACTAATTCAAATAAAAAAAATTTGCTTAGTAGTATAAGTAATTTCAATGGCCTAGACATATTTCCATAGTATATTTTCCAACTGCAACATCTACATCTAAAGTCTCACAACAGCAAATTATATTCACACTTCCAAAAATTGTTATTAATCAAATGTTCCCTTATAGCTTGAAAAAATAGAGCTTGGGTTCAAGAAACATTAATACATTATTAATAAGTTATTATAATTCTGCATTTACTTTCATTTATAAAATCATAGATTATCACAGCAGGCATATAATGTTAAATCACTAAACTAATTTCTAAATATTGATTTAAAAAGCTTTGAGCATATGTTGCAAAAAATTATAAAACTAAAAAAGAAAAAACAAAAGGTTTTTTTAAGGTGTTGTAAAATACCAATTATTTTCTTAATGATCATCACCTACCCAGCAGTTAATAAATATTTGTATAGTTCTTATAGAAAATGGACCTGGCACAATGTGAAGACAAATGCTGACAAATACCATGTCTCAAGTTATATTTGAAGAAATAATACAATCTGTAATATTTCATGAAGTTGTTTATTCTTGTTATTAAAACTTGGACTCAAGTAATCCTGGTTATTCTGGAAAAAGCACCTTGTTTGTAGAGGTCATTTAATCATCCTTTTCTACAATCACCTCTCCATGAAGCACCTTTCTTCTTTGACGTAACATGTGAAAATAGAGTTGTGGAAACACTTAATTGAAAAAAGAGAACAAAGAAAGATAAGCTATTGTTGGAAATTATTTATACTTGAGACTTCTTAAAGGCGGCAAAGTTTCAGAGCAAGTGCATCAGACACCACTGCTACCCCCTACTATTTACAGAGCTCAGGTAAAAGTACAAATGGAGGCCCACATAATACCATCTGCCTAAATATCTTAATGCCATAAGCTGTGAAATTTAAATACCTTGATAAATATACCTTCCTAATGACCTGGGAGGCCATTTTTGAATTTAGAATCCTGTAACAATTTGGAGTACTGTGCCAGAAAATTCCAGCATAAGGAAAGCTGCCCGCCTGGCCCCCTTCTCTCCAGCCTATTAGCTGGCCTGAACCATGAGGGGTCTTGTGAATATATGTGTGGAGATGCAAGCCCCCCCCAACCCATACCCCTCCCAAACACCTGCCCTAGCCACCCCTTAATTTCAGGGCTGTGCATACTGCTGACATGGTTAACCCTCAAGAGAGCAGACTGGGGCAAAGGTCTGAACAGTATGTAGATGTACACTCCGTGCCACATGGGTAGCAAGTCCCATGGTCCCTGGTTCCCGGAGTGTGAGCTAGAAGGCACGGGACCTGTGTGGAGAGTGACCAGTAGAGGATCAGAATGGAGGCCAGAGCAGAAGCCCCTCCTGGCTGGGTAAGGGCCATCTGTTACATACAAACCCACCGATGTGCATGTATCAGACCAGTTAGACACACGGTCACCTGCCCTATCCAATTTTGGAGAATTATTCTGAGTCTATTTGAATTAGTGCTTTAAGTTACAGTATGAATGTTAGTGGATGAACAAATTCACATCTACTATCAACAACACAAATGTAAAAGCATCTCTGCAAGTGATAAGTAGAACAGCCAAATCAGTGACTTTAATGACAAATAAGCTTTGACTATCTTGCTTAGGCAACTTCAGATAACTATTTTTATTTATTTTATTTTATTTATTTTTTGCAAGACTAGATAGTTTTTAATCTCTTTTATCTTGCATCTATATAGAACTTAGCTCAAATGGAGAAAAAAATGCACAACATATTTTACATAATCCATTGGGTCCTCGGTTTTCATGCAGATGTCTCAGTGGTCATGAGGAAGAGGAGAACCCAATACCTGAACCTGCAACTATGTATGGCAGACACTGAAGCCAGGTGTAGCTCTGCTCAAGGTGTGTTGCCAAATACTGGGTGTTGAGAAAGCAGGGGGTGGGCATAAACAAGTGTTACAGGTGTCCAACTCCTTAGCCCTTCTGGACTGACTCTGGTGGAACTCTAAAGAGAGTCCGGCTGAAATACTACAAGAGGAGGAGATTAAAAACATTACCTGACCATCAAGTCAATTTTGATCTTGAAAAGCTTAAAAACTGGGGGCCTCCAGGTGCTGGCCAAGTTTTACGCTCATCCTCTTTAGATTAAATATGTTATATTGTATCAATGTAGATTTCAGATTCTGTCAACTTTTCTTATTTCCCTTTTTCCCCACTGACATCAATCTCTAATTTTAATGAGAGGGTAACTAACCACTTTGTTTTACCCTGTTAGTGACTACCAAAATCTGACCTAAACATATAGCACTGTTAGTACTTAAATGAAGTGAGTAAAGCCTCACTAATTATTCATTGCATCTATTGAAGGGTGATGAAAAATTAGTAAAGAGGCTGAATTATTCAATGTATTTTAAGAAAAGTAGCTTCATTATTTTCCAGAGCATAGAGCAATCCACACAAGACTAAAAAGTACTCCTAGATGATTTTTCCAAGTATGTGCTTAATGAATAGATTGAAATGACCTGACATTTTCTTGAATAAAATGTTTCTATTCAGATCTGTAATTCTAAATGCTTACAAATAGTTCAACATTGCATGCTTTATCTTTTCTTTGAGAATGTAGCATACTAAGCTTACTGTTTAGTCTGCAGTCATTTGTGTATTAATTTGCTTACCTTTTGCCTTATAACTAGGAAAAAGTCTTTTTTGATTCACTAGCTCTTCATTTATTTCAAATTAATGAAAATATGTGGGATTGAATAGAGGTTTTGATGTATTTGCAAACTGTTTTTTTCTCCTTGCTTATTAAGCTAGCAATTATGATATCTGTCCAAAAACTTTCATAGCATACGCTAAATCAAAGTACTAATAAATACATACTTACGTGGTATATATGAAGCCATGACTATAAGAAGAAAATAATAGTAGTCAAAAGAGACATTGTATTTATTAGGAAGTCTTATTGAAAACATTCCGGTTTTCTTCACGTACGGTAAGGCAGCATATATTGTGAGAAGCTCACCAGCAACTCCAACAGGATATAAGATGATAAAAAAATTGTATCTGCAGAAAGAAAAGCCCTAGAGAATTATTTTTCTAGAATAAGTACTGGATTGTATATAATGGCTCTTTTGCCACTACTATGTATGCTTGAACTTACAAATTTTCATTCATATACATATTTACAATAACCTCACATAAAAAGATTAATTTTTTCTACTTTAATCATTTGTGTATTAACTTAATTATCATCCTTTTTCTCACAGCAGTTTCCACTTTAAATGGGAAAATTGTACTAAAATAAGAAGTCAACTTACTTTAAAGTACTAAAATAACTATATACATTTTAATGTATATGCAGTTTTTAAAGTATTTTACAGTATGTATGCTTTGTAAAGCATATGTAAGTATTGTAAAGTATTATGAAGGTAACTTCTCTGACTGATTTTTCCCCACTGCAGCTAGGCATTTATTGTTCAATGCTGTGCTTTAAAAGACCAGTTATGATCCTACTTTTACATCTAAACCTCAAAATTACCAAAGTATTTCTTTGGGAGAAATTTGAAAAACTCTTTGTGGCTACTAATTAAAAGGGAATTAACATTCCAGAAAACTGATAATACTACCAAAAATCATTAATAACTAGTAAAGAATACATTATCTAAAACTACTTTCACAACAAAACAAGTTGATTCCTGAATTCCCACATTAAATGATAGTTTAGCTTGCTTAAAATAGAGCTGTGAAAATTCTATTCAAAAATCTGAAAATCACAATTAGTTCACTTAGACTATGGCCAGTTCTCCGACCTGGAGCAGGCTGCGCATCACCTAAGCCCCAGTCAGGGGACGGTCTCAGGTGTGTACCGGTGCCCTGCTGTAGGCAACTCAAGGACCCAAAGCAATGACATTTCTCCATCAAAGAAAATCATTCTTCTCCAAGTCAGTTACCATACAGCAGAAAATGAAGGTTAAAATTTTGGTGGAAAAAGAAAGAATCCATATTTTATTTGATCATTTTTTTGACATTAAGAAATATGTGTAAAGAGAAGTCAAATTTGTCAGTATGGTGGAAGCTTGGAGACAACTTAAAAATCACCTTATTCCTAGATGCCAAGGATATACAAGGATAAGAGATGGTAGATAGGGACAGAATTATCTGCCAAAATAGACTGACTGGCAAAGAAAGAAAAATGATCCTTTTACGGCCCTGTGTATCCCATCCTTCCCTTCAGCCTATCGCCTGCTTTCTCTCCAGACTGTGCAGTTATTTGTGTATCAATTAACTCAATCTTTTGCAATATCAGTTTCCTATCTCAATTTAAAACCATATAACTAAATATATATTCCTTTTGCAAGTAAAACATTCAAACTTATTTAAGTAGTTTTTTAACTTCATGTGACTCTCAGATATTTTTTGTAGCACTGTTCTTTAACAGAAAAAAGATCACTCCTAGAATTAATTAGTTCAAAGCCTTAAAGAGTGATTATTTTTACTGAAATGGGAATAAATTATATAATTTATTTGACTTCATTTGCATTTTAAAAAGATTACATGTCACCAATTCTCTAACTTCTGGTGGCACCATGATTTAACTACCATTCAGAAAAAATACAATGTTCCTTGAAGACTCCTAATTGTCATCTAAAAGTTTTGGAAGGGAATGTCTTTTTGAAACTAAAATGGAAATCAGTATGAAAACAAAACAATATACAATCATCTGTTTGGTGGACTTTCTAGGAACACTTCTGACACAAATAGAACCAAATTACATTCAAACTGTCACAGCAGGTCAAATAGTTATAAATAAAAAGGCAGTTCCACAGCGAACCTTTTATATGAGAACAATACCTTCAACATCTGAATATAAGTACAATTATAATTTTAGGTTATTTCAGAGGGTTGGCGAATATATATAGGCAGGTGAGATCTTTATGATTTTTGACATGAAATATAATTATTCATGATTATAATGAACTGACATGATGTATTATGCTAACATGTGAGTTTCAAAGTTGAAAGATTTTATAGTACCTTGTTTAACATTAAGGCAACTGACAAAGGATTTCTAAAGAGCAAATTTTAACATGCAATGAATGGCAGCATTGTGAACTTCTCCAGAAATTCAAGACATGCAAATGCATTCCAAAAGGCAGCATTAAAGACCATTATCTTCCACATGAACAAATGTTAAAATACAGTAAATTTAAAAAAGGCTACTATCATGGATTAGTATTTTCAAAAGTGCTAGACATCCAGAAGACAGGTCATGCAAATGGCACTGACAGCATTCCAGGGTTAGCGAGCGGTCACCTTCCAAACCACCGACCTCGTGAAAGGTCCAGTATCTGAAAGTAAGTTTTCAGGTGCATCAGGAATAAAACCAACCAAACACATATAAATGATAATGCAACCTTTTTAAGATGGACAATATGTTTAAGCTCAAATCATAATTTCAAGCATTTTATTACATACAAAGTGATAAGCCAAAAATGTTGAAAAAAGAACTAGAAAATATGTTGAGTCTAAAAAGTTATATAACAGTGATTATCCTTGTGCAGGGAGAGTATAGATTGTGAAAGGTTTTCTTTTTCTTCTTTTAGGTTTACTGGTTTATTCATATATTCTCACTTATTACACTGGAACATGCATAATATATGAGTTATAAACAAGGAGTAATCACTGAAGAAAATGGTAGGCTTTTAATATATGAGAATCAAAAACGAATTAGACACTAGCTATGGATTACCTTCAAACAAGTTAGGAATTTCTTAATAGGAATAGCAGAGTTTTTAAAAAGAACAGAAATATGGATATAGCATTATTTATATTATCTCAAAGCAGTATCTATAATATCAGAAAACTGAAAATGGTCTAAATTCTAGCAATAAGAGAACTGGGTGGGTCACACTATGAGCTAAATCTGTATATACCTGTAGTGACTTTAAAAAAAAAAAAAAGAGCTCCCAGATAGAAACAAAGAGCAAATATAATGTCATCCTATCTATGCTTTTAAAAACTCACACCGTGTTCACATTTTTGTTAATAAGAAAAAGTCCAAATGGGTAAACTCCAAACATTTTCCCTCCAACGGGAAAGAAGTGGGTCAGATAAGAGCACAAACAGTAACTGTCTGTGTTTATTCTACAAACTTCTGTACTGTTTGAGCTTTTTGCAATGAAAATATATTATTTCTGTAGTTTAACAAAAAAAAATCTAAAGAAACAAAAATATCGTGGAACTCTTTTATCCTTCCTACCTAGGATAGCCATATTTGAGATAGACACCCTCACCCTGTATCTCCTTGAACTTCTTAAGAAGTTCACATGGCTGTTAGTGGTTTTATTTTTCATCTTTTCCATCTTGAAAGGACAGAGATTTTTTTTTAAACATTTTATTTATTTATCTTTAGAGGGGAAGGGAAGGAAAGAGGAAGAGAAATATCAATGTATGGTTGCCTCTCGTGCGTCCCTTGCCAGGAACTGGCCCGCAACCCAGGCATGTGCCCTGACTGGGAATCGAACCTCGATCCTTTGGTTCACAGGCCCACGCTCAGTCCACTGAGCTACACCAGCCAGGGCGAGAGGACAGAGATTTTGTTGTGTTCATGCCTGCATCTCAGGTATGCAGTTGGAGCACAGCATATTAAGTTATTGTTATTGTTGTTATTGCGACTATAAGTACATTATAGGGAGTAAAATGGACAAATCTATGCTGGTCTGTGGTTTGTTCTTCAAAGGACCGTCTTGTTCTTATAATAATTTTGTAAAATATCAGCTGCTCAAAGAATTCAAACTTTAAAAAAACAAAACATCTTTTGCTTTAAAAATTGTTGTTTTAGGATAGATATATTTAGAACCTTTGAAATATAAATTTTGTCCCCCTTGCAAATAATATAATTTCAAATAAGTGTGACTTTTTAAAAATTTCTGTCTCTGCTACTTAAAACAAACTTGACATTGTATGTATAAGAAACTAAAAATTGTGGCTACTAGATTGGATATTAAAATAATTTAGATCAATCAGACAAAATGCCCTATTTTTAGCACAAAGTTATACTTAATATAATTGCAAAAATGTGTATGTTGCTTTTATAGAAAAATGAATGACCAATTTAGAGATTAAGGAAACAAATATAATTTGTCTTATGTTGACTTCACTGAAAATATATATTAATATGATTTCTCTCTGATCATTAAATTAAGCCTCTAGAATGCAACTTATAACACTGTTAAATATGCAAAACAACAGCATCTGGCATCACAGGGCTGAAATACAAACTTTAATTCTCTAGAGTTAGCTCAGCAACAAAATACGCATGCATAGGACTGTGAGAAACTAAACTACAAGGCATCGCCACCTGGCCCATTTAATGAAGTATGGCAAGTGGTTCAGAAGACTGAATGTGTAGAAGGAATAGCGAGTAATCTCTGTCACAGTCCACGCGGCCAGAAAAAGCACCACACTCTCCTCATTCTGGATCTGCAGAATGACAGAGAAATCCAGTGTCGTTTAAGCTCGAAATTTTTTCTCCATGAAGATATTATATCTTAATTATTTACTGTGTGTCTTTCATTATATATAATGGGATGGTGGGGTTAAACAGATATAACACAGAAAACTAATGCAGTCACTGCCACATAATTCATTATAAAAACACAATGTAAATATGTCCTTAGGACAGGAATGGTCACATTTCTACTGATTCTCTCTCACCCTTCACTCCAGCCAATAATTCAACTATCCCAGAACAGCATCACCCCCTCAAAAGAGCACGGGAACAATCTACACCTCCAACTTTGTATTAGTCATCAAATCAGAGCCATTGTACTGTAGAACTAAGTCCTGAATCTTGCCCACTTGTCCTTGGCACTGCTACCACCTATTTAATCCAGGGCCTTCTCATCTCTCACACAGACTATTATAACAGCCTCCTAAAAGGTATCTCCACTATTTACTCACTTCATAGATGAAAGTTCTCTTAAAAGCAAAACAAAGAAGCATGCAAACAAAAACAAAAGCAGAGGCAGCTAGTCCTGTGATGTAAAAGCTTCATTCGGGGTCAAGACAGAGGCGTAGGTAAACATGGCTCGCCTCCTTGCACAACCACAACAAAATTACAGCTAAATAATAGAACTATCATTCAGAATCATCAGAAAATAGAGCTGTATGGAAGTCCTACAACTAAGGAATTAAAGAAATCACATTCATCCAGATGGGTAGGAGGGGCAGAGGGGCAAAGATGCGAAAGGGGCTGGCCCCAAACCCACATGTGGTGGATATAAAACAGAGGGATATCTCCAGAGTAAGGGATCCCAGCCCCACACCAGACCATCCATCCCAGGGTTCTAGTGCCAGGAAGAGAAGTCCCCATAACCTCTGGCTATAAAAACCAGTGGGGGTTGGGTCAGCAGGAAGAAACCCAGACATCTCCTCTTGGAGGATCATGCACATGGATTTATTCATACTCACTCCCTCTGGGCTCCAGCACTGGAGCAGCACCTTGAAGGGTGACAGTGGCATATGGGGAAGAACTGAAGTGTCTGGCATCAGGGCAAGAGCTGAGGGACAGCTTCCTCCCAGGGAGAACTAGAGAGAACAGCCACTGTTCCTTTTCTGAGCCCTCCCCCACAAAGAGCCACAGTGTGGCAGCACCATATCTGATTCGCCATCAGCCTGCCTCACACACTTAGCCCCACCCTGACAGTTACCTAAGGCTCCACCCCATCCAATTTACAGACCCACCCAAGCTGGTAACAGTGGCTTTTCCACAGGAATGGCTAGGCTAGGTGCAGGCTCAGACCTTCCTAAATTGCTTAAACAAGCAACAGCAGAGCCCAGCCCCGTACTTTTTGTTGAGTGGCCTGAGGCCTGCTACTAGCAGCAGCCATCTGCAGATCTCTTTATAGCTTACACCAAAGGGCCTATACAGAACACAGGTGGTGGCTGACCTTGGCCTGCACCTCCTGGGAAACCCCAGAGCCTGCACATCCAGTGGACAGTTACAGACCACATTGGTGCACCACCACCCAATAACCTCCACAAGCCACAGAGGGAGGTGGTTGCTGGCCAGAGCTCACAGCCTGTCCTACCAGCTGTCTGCCTGGTTAAATCCCTCCAATTGACCTCCTGACAGCAATCAAGACTCAACTACAAGAGGGTGTACTCAGCCCACACTAAGGGTACACCTCGAGTACCCAGCTTAGGGGATTGGGGAGACTATGCCAATGAACCCTACAGGACACCTGCTACATTAGGCCATACTACCAAGACATGGAGTCAAAGCAGCTCTACCTAATACATAGAAACAATCACAGGGAGGCTGCCAAAATGAGACAAAAAGACATGGCCCAAATGAAAGAACAGATCAAAACTCCAGAAAAAGAACTAAACGAAATGGAGGTAAGCAATCTATCAGATGCAGAGTTCAAAACACTGATTATAAGGATGCTCAAGGAACTAACTAAGTGAGCACTTCAACAGCATAAAAAGGATCCAATCGGAAATGAAGGAGACACTAATTGAAATAAAGAACAATTTACAGAAAATTAACAATGAAGTGGATGAAGCTGAGACTCAAATCAATGATTTGGAATATAAGGAAGAAAAGACCATCCAATCAGTACAGCAAGAAAAGAAAAGAATCCAAAAAAATCGAGGATAGTTTAAGGAGCCTCTGCACAACTTCGGGCATCCCAACGTTCTCATCATAGGGATGCCAGAAAGAGAAGAGAAAGAGCAAGAAATTGGAAACCTATTTGAAAAAAATAGTAAAAGAAGACTTCCTTAATTTGGTGAAGGAAACAGACATTCAAGACCAGGAAGCACAGAGAGTCCCAAACAACATGGATGCAAAGAGGCCCACTCCAAGACACATAATAATTAAAATGCTGAAGGTTAAACATAAAGAGGGAATCTTAAAAGCAGCTGATTTCTCAAAAGAAACTTTGTAGGCTAGAAGGGATTGGCAAGAAGTATTCAAAGTAATGAAAGGACCTACAACCTAGATTACTCTATCCAGCAAATCTATCATTTAGAATCGAAGGGCAAATAAAACGCTTCCCAGACAAGGTAAAGTTAAAGGAGTTCATCATCACCAAACCTTTATTACATAAAATGTTAAAGGGACTTATTTAAGAAAAAGAAGACCAAAACTATGAACATTAAATTCGCAATAAATAAATATCAACAATTGAATCTAAAAAACAAACTAAGCAAACAAGCAGAACAGAAACAGGATCATAGATATGGGGAACACTGAATGGTGGCCAGTGAGGAGGGGGTCTGGAGAAATGGGGGAAGAGGTGAAGGGATTAAGAAGTACAAACGGTAGGTACAGAATAGGCAGGGGGATATTAGGAGCAATTATAGGAAATAAAGTTGCCAAAGAACTTGTATGCTTGACCCATGGACATAAACAATGGTGTGGGGATTGCCTGAGGGAGTAGGGGATGCTGGGTGGAGAGTGGCAAAGGGGGAAAATTGGGACAACTGTAATAGCATAATCAATAAAATAAGAAAATTAAAAATAAAAATAAATAAAAATTAAGAAGTATTCATTGGTGCCCCATTGCTTAACAAGAGGAAAGGATACAATCCTACCACCTGAGCAGAAAGTTCAAGGTTCTTTATAATCTGAGCTCAGAAATCTCTCCAACTTCATCTTCAGTTACTTGACCCACCTCACCCCGACCCCCCTGCTCTGCATCCCCAACACCTCTGTCTGGTGACACTAAACTTTGTATTATTTCCAGAATATGTTCTGAACATTTGTGCTATTCCCTCTAATTTGAATGCTGTTCCCATAGAAAATCCTTTCTCATCTCCAGCAAAAACATCACATCCTTTGGAAAACTTTTCCAAACCCTCCCTCTCACCCTGAGCAGTTATGCTCACCTTCTTTGTTCTCATAATATTTTGTTGATATCTGTATTACAATACTTTCCAAGTATGTAATGAGCTGGTCTGCCTGGCTCTTGTATACATATCTATGCTTGGCTTATACAGTCTTTCCTCAGGGAGCCTTCCTTCACTCCCTAGCTCAGGCAAAGTCCCCAAGTATATTGCAGTACCTGCTGGTCCCTTGTTTCAAAGCACTAACACTAAAATAATGAAACAATTATTTGTGCAACAACTTGTTTAGTGTCTCTTCCAATTATAGGCTCTACGAGGCAGGAACTACATTTGTATTACTAATAGCCAGATCCCCAGTGTGGTGCCAAGCACAGAGCAGGTGCATACTAATATATTTGCTGAATGACTCAACATCTGTATGGCTGCCCCTCCTCGGTCTACAACAGCCAGTGCCCATGGCAGCAGATTGCCTTATTCATTTTGTAAATCCACAAATTAACACATGGCCAGGTGTATAGAATGCACTCAATAAATGGCAGTTGAATTAATTAAAGAGTGGTGAAAAGGTGCCAGTGAAAGCTAATATTGGATAACATTAAATAATAACATTAAGGCAGAGATCCTCTGGAGGATAAAAAAAAAACAAGCAGATAGCTTTTTTTTCACTTGGGGACTAGTCACCTTGTAGTTTGTTTTTATTTTATCTTTTTATGTTTTAACTTCACTTTCATTGTTGACACTATTGCAGATGTCCCCATTCCACACCCCACCACTGTGCCTACCTCTACCCAGCCCCTGCCAACATCCTTCTCTCTGGCCATCACCACACTGTTGCTGTGCCTATGGGCTATGCATACACGTTCTTTGGCTAATCCCTTCAGCTTCTTTCATCCAGTTCCCCCATCCCCTCCCCTCTGACAGCTGTCAGTCTGTTCCATGTGTCCATGCCTCTGTTTCTATTTTGTGTGTCAGTTTATTTTGTTCATTAAATTCCACATATAAATGAGATCACAGCTCATTTTTAAATCATTTTCTCCAGTTAATGTTAGTCACCCTGTCTTTTCTTTCTTCTTCCTCAGTCTTCAGACTCTTTGTGGTCCTGGTCCAGCTATAATATTCATTCACTGTTCAGAACAGTCTTTATTTATTCTATTAATGTTGGACTCCTGCTTTTAAACTACATGGCAATCTGAATTAAAAGTCTAGCTCTCCACGTGGCATGCACAGATTGCTATCTGCATAGCAGTCATTGGTTAGGGACCAGGTGGATTAAGTAAGTCGAGTGGAAAGACAGTAGTCAAGAGAGCTGAACCATAGAGTAATAAAAGGGCAGAGGGTCAGGGATCTGTCGCCACAAAGACGAGAGGCCAGTGAGTCTTGCAGGCAGTGGGACAGAGGTTAGGTATCATCCCAAGCAGAAGAGACAAGAAAGGCATCTGAGGAATGGAAAGGAGGCCAGAGATCTGTCCTCAAGTAGACAGGAGACTCCAGAGGCTGTCACGAAGGTCAGAAGGGCCCATCTGGGAAATGCTTCTGTCATGAGTTTAAAAGCCCCGATGTCTTGACATAGCAAGAATGTGTTTGTTTGCCTAAAAGGGTTTAAGCCATTAACTAGATTCAGGTCTGTCTCCTGTCACACCTCAATAAATATTGTGCTTATTTTTCCCTAAGTTCCTTAACCCTTCTAACTTTTGGTCTTTGCCATTTGTTTGGCTCTCCAGAGCTACACTTCCATTTTATGTCTGTAGCTGCAACACTGAATGCTAAATGAGGAAAATAAACTGTTTATACTGACAAGTTCAACTACATAAACAAAGACAATACTAATAACTTCAGTGGAAAATAAAATTTTCAGTTAACCATTTGATAGAGAATATGGTTATTAATTTTTAAAACTGGAAAATACTAGAGGACACTACACCATGAATATAAAATGCCAATATCTGGCTTTGCTTGTGTTTCAAAGTTATTCTGCTAATTCACTGAGCCAATGGACAGTCACACTTAAATCCAAACCCAACCCTTTTTTGTCCACTGGTTCTACTTCCTGACATACTCCAGTGCTAATATTTTAGATTCCTATT
Organism: Anoura caudifer; assembly: GCA_004027475.1. NCBI lineage: Eukaryota > Metazoa > Chordata > Mammalia > Chiroptera > Phyllostomidae > Anoura > Anoura caudifer. Next base: position 23,033 of record PVKU01002983.1, read on the forward strand.
ACTACAAAAGCTCTCCCTGCAGGCTTAAGTAGCGAGTGCCTTTATGTCACTTACTGGTTTTATACTGTGAGTAATGAGCCACACCATAAAGATTCTGGAACTCACTTGGACCCCAGCCACAATCACAGAAGTAGGTACAATTCCTGAACGAGAAAATCAAGTCAACCATTGTCTTCAAGGCAATTCATACCAAAAATAAAACTTAAACAAAAAAAACTCACCAATTAAACAGTGGACTACCTATAAGCAAATAAAAACAAAATTCACAAGTCAGTAGCATACAACATAAGATAAATTCCTGTTAACTTTGGTTTTAAATGAATCTGTAGGTATTATATAAGCAGCAAAATTGCTTTTGCTCAACAAATATGTTTTCAAATAAATATTACAATCACGGAAAAATAGCATCATTAAAAACTTACCTCAAGCAAGGCAAACGTCTGGAAAAATTTAAGTGTCTTCTGAATAGTTTTATATAAACCTTTGTGTGTTCCTTTTTCCATATAAAAACGTACCATGGCAATAGCTAGAACCAACCACCTAGAGAAAATAGAAGTATTTTATAAAGTTCAATCAAAATGAATACCACTAACCTTCCAAAAAAGAATGTCATAATTTCTATAGTAAGAGCATGCATGTTTTATTATGCTCTCAGTTTATTACTCCGTTTTTAAAAACCTCAGGAAGAAATGACAGACATTATTTTACATTGACTCTTCAAGGGGATAAACAGAACATTTGAGACTAGCTACATGCCAATGTCAAGTGATGTCCACTCTATCTTTAGTTTCAGCAGATAAGCTGACAGACTGAAAAAGTCAGGTTTATTACCAAAAAATGATCTTGTTACAAAGCATTTACCAATTATATAGTGATTTCTTAAGGTAAAAAGCTGTGTGTATGTAAATAGGTACTTTATACAAGTACATAGTATATAACTATGTGTAATTATAAGTAAAATCTTTAACAAGAATCAATTAATATTTTTCTAATTTTTATTAAATAATTGCTGTGCTACAGAAGGGATACATATAGGTTAGGCATGAGCCCACTTCCATAGAGTTTATTTTAAAAAAGAATAAAAACCTATGCCCTCCCTTTTTAACTTGTATTTGCACATCAAATATAGATTCTGTACTGTGAATTCACAGTACACAAAATACAAACTGCATTTGGGGAGACCAGCTTTCTCACCCTGCTACTCAACCTCCTAGAGTCACAATTACAAAAGCACAAATATGTTTTTAAAAGTTCCACTATCTGTATCTTTTTTAAATCTTTAATGATATAACCATGGAAATGAGTAGGTTCCCCAGGTTTTTAAATCAGTGGTCTCCAAAGTGTCTAGTTAAGTGGATTTGTGAATTCTAAAATTGCTTTTAAAAATAAAACAAGAATATTATCAGGTTCATTTGGAACCACAAAAGACCTCATAGCCAAAGCAATCCTGTGAAAAAGAACGCAGCCAGAGGTATCACACTCCCTGACTTCCAGTTATGCTGCATGGTATTGGCAGAAGAACAGACACACAGACCAATGGGATAGAACTGAGAGCCCTGAAATAAACCCACATGTATATGGTCAAATAATTTTTGATAAAGGGGCCAAAAACATGCGATGGAGAAGAAAAAGTTTCTTCAATAAATGGTGCTGGGAAAATTGGAAAGCCACATGCACAAGAATGAAACCAGATTACAGTTCATCCCCATGTATAAAAATTATTTCAAAATGGATCAAAGATTTAAATATAAGATCTGAAACAATGAATTATATAAAAGAGAACATAGGAACAAAATTTATGGACCTTGGTCTTAGTAGAAGATTTTATGAACTTGATCTGAAAGACGAGGGAAGTAGAGGCAAAAATAGATGAATGGGATTATATCAAACTAAAAAGCTTCTGCACAGCAAAAGAAACCACCACCAAAGAAAGAAAGAAAGAAAGAAAGAAAGAAAGAAAGAAAGAAAGAAAGAAAGAGGCAACCAACCAAACAAGGATGGTATTTGCAAATGAGGGAGAGGCCCTGAACAGACACTTCTGCCAAGAGACATACAAATGGCCAACAGATATATGAAAAGATGCTCAGCTTCACTAGCTATTAGGGAAATGCAAATGAAAACTACAAGACAAGTAATAACAAGTGTTGTTGAGGATGTGAAGAACAGGAAATCCTCATTCACTGCTAGTGGGAATGTAAACTGGTAGAGCCGCTATAGAAAACAGTATGGAGGCTCCTCAAATAATTTAGAATAGTTACCATATGACCCAGCAATCCCTCTTCCAGTATCTACCCAAAAAACTTGAAAACATTTATTCAGAAAGATATGCATCCCTGTGTTTACTGCAGCATTATTCACAGCGACCAAGAGATGGAAACAACCAAAGTGCCCTTTGATAGACGACTGGACAAAGAAGCTGTGGTCCATATATACAATGGAACACTGCTCAGCCATAAGAAAAGATGCATACTGCCATTTGCAACAACATGGACAGATCATGAGAATATCATGCTAAGCAAAATGTTGATTTCACTCATATGTGGGATATAAAACAAAGCAACAAATGAACAAACAAGAAAAACAAGCAAAAATGCATAGACACATACAACAGTACAATGGCTACCGAGGGAAGAGGGGTGAGGAGTAGCAAAGGGGGAAGGGGGTTGAATATTCGGTGATGGAAGAAAATTCGACGTTGGGTGCTAAATACACAATGCAATATACAGATGATGTGTTACAGAATTGTACACTTATTTTCCAATGTCACCTCAATAAATTTAATTAAGAAGAAAAAAATTATACAGTTTTAACTTTTTAAAGAACAGTCACAAATGAACAAATGGCTTTATGACTCCTACAAATAAACTACTGGTTGAATAAGATGAAAATGCAAGCTGAATAGCACAATAAGAAAATGGTAGAATGACATTTTTACTCTTGGGACTTTTATTCCACCTCAGCACATAATGGGGAGAAAAACCAGGACTCTCCCATGAGATATGACAACAAGTCAAATAAATGTCTGAAACTATCACAAAGACCTCTGAAATGTGGAAATATGAATGATAATAACAATAGTAACAAGTATACATTCAGAGTGCTTTCAGTGTTCTAGACGCTGTTCTAAATACATATTTAACACATTACTATTTCACCCTCACGCAATCCTAGGAGGAAGTGACTACTATCATCCCATCTTACTGCTGTGGAAATAGGCACAAAAGGTCACGTAAGCAACCACTCAGCTGGGACCGAAACCCACCACTGAGCTCAGAGTCCACGCTCTTGAATAACTATGCTGTCCTGGTCTGGTCCTGAGTACTATACATACTGTGCCCTGAGATATTTGCTAATTGTAGTAATTCGTGTATGTAAATTATAAGTAAATTTAAAAGTCATGTGGAGAGTTATACTCAAAAATTATAACTGATAATAGTGTCCTATCAAAGAAGTTTGAAGGCCTCTGTTTTATATGAGACAATCACCATGCAGAGACACTATGTATGTGACTTATCCCCAGAGCGCCCGACCCCAGTGCTGTCCCCCTTCCACGGGAACTCAGCTGCCGGTGTCGCCTCCGGACAGGGGGCGACTGAATGCCGCGCTGGGCCAGCCTGACACCACTGATCGGCATAGTGCTTTAAGTACCTTCCAGGTCAAAATGTTACTTCAATACCCCCTCGATTCCAAGTCCCTATACTACTTCTAATAAGAAAACCAAAAGTTTAATAAGATGTTTTAATTCAAATTTCCCATACACTTGCCTTCCTAAGGCAAATCCAAACTCAGATTTTTAAAGGTCTGTGTGAGAGGTAATTATTAACCTCCAAAAGAATTCATCAAAGAATTCATTTAAAGGACAAGTTTTCTTTATTTTTACATATCATGATATAAAAATCCATGTATTTTGTTAACATTATAACAAACTTTACTGTTGCTCCATAGGTGGCAGTGTTGTACCAACTGGTATAGTATCATGATAATACGAAAAACTAACCTGTTTAAAGTAAAGGATATTAACACTGTGGGGTTAGAAAGGGCCACCGACTATCTACGCTAGCCTGTCATCTGTTTTTCAGTGAATATGGCCAGGAACTCAGCTGAACTAGTAAGTGCTCACTTCCTAACCCCCATCACAAAGTCTCTCCCAGGAGCCCAATATTTACCTAACTTTAGACTTCCTGCATCCTAAAACAATTCCAAAAGCAATTAGAATTTCTGCATTTAGAAATTCTTTTCTGAAAAGTTCAACGTGTTCAAAAGTATGCCAGAGCTATTGATTACCCAAATGTGCACCCAAACATACACATTCAGTCTTTGATTCAATACTCTCTAGGGAAAATATAAACATGTGTTCCATTTGCAGAAATGTCCTTGCTTACTTGCTTAATTCATTTGTTTATTCATTCATCTTCAGGTTGAACATTTATTTCTAAGCCAGATAGTGTGCTAGATGCCAGGGAATTAGAGGTAAGCACGGCAGTACTTATTCAAGGAACTAAATTAGTCAGTGGAGGTAACAGAACAGTGAGGTAACAGGAGATATATGCCATCACTTGCTAAACACAGGGCCTTCTTCTTGTGCCAGTATGGCTATAATGACCCTGAAAAACCCTATAGAGAGCTTTCCTCTAGCTGTCTTCTCATGCTTCTTTTTCTCCTGAGATTTCTTGGAGACCACCTGCTCCTTGAAGAACTCGGTTATCTGTATTTCCTTCTTTAAAAAAATTCCAACACTGCTTTTTAAATTTTTATTACCAACAATTTCAAACACATACAAAGATATAAAGAAGGTAAAATGTGCCCACTGACCACCTTCAACTGTTAGCTTATGGACAATCTTGTTTCATCCAAACCTCTATTCACTTCTCTCCACTGTCCCCTCCCCTCATTATTTTGAATCAAATCATACATCCTATAATATAATTAATAAATGCTTAATTATGCATCTCTAAAAGCATTATTTTAATAAACACAATCATAATACCACTATCCCACTTTTAAAAATTGACAATAACTTCTTAAATAATAAAACTGTTAGGATACAAATTTCCTCAATTGTTTTTTTACATCATGATTGAAATAAAAATCATACATTGTAATTAGCTGCTGTGTCTGTTATGTCTCTTTTAATCTCTGGGTTTCCCCTCACTCCCTCTACTTGCTTTTCTCTTACAATTTTTCTGTTGCAGATGCTCAGTGGCTTGTCCTGCAGAGTTACCCTCAGTCTGGTTTGTGCTAATCAAACACCCACATGTAATATATTATGTTCTTCTGCCTCTTATAATTCTTATACGATCCAGGGGCTTGGTTGTTTGGTCCACATTCCAGGTACTTCATGGGCTGTGCTGTGTACTTCTCTAGAGCGTACATAAATCGTGGCTGTCCCTCTTGTCTGTGATGTTAGCCATCATTAATAATTATCGTCCAATGTAATAATTTTGGCAGCTATTAAAAATTATATTCTAATTTTATCATTTCTTTATACTGTATCTCCTTTAAAGTAGCCATTTGGAGGCTTGTACCATGATGGTCTTTGTCATTCATACCATCTGTAGTTTCATGTATTGTCCACCGACACCTTTAAATCTCCTTTCCTAGACTAAACTGAAACTTCATTTAGCAGCCAATGAATGTTTTAACTTAGTGTACATAACACACTCATGCCAATAGAGTTATGCTAAAAGGTGCATAGAAGAAAAAAAAATCTGTACTTTATTAAGACCATCTGCTCTTTGAGAGACACTGTGAGAAGAATGAAAAGCCAAGCCACAATGCGGACAAAATATTTACAAATCACATAATCTGATAAAGAACTTGTATCCAGATTACATGAAGTACCCTCAAACTTAACAGAAAATGAAACAACCCCATAAAATATGGACAAAAAGATCTGAACAGACATTATACCAAAAAAGATAAACAATTGGTAAGTAACCATATGATAAGATGCTCAGTGTCATTAATTCCTAAGGAAGTGTAAATTAAAGTCAGAATGACCCTTGGCTAGTGTGGCTCAGGGGATTGAGCACCAGTCTGTGAACTGAAAGGTCACCGGTTCGATTCCTGGCCAGGAATGTGCCAGGTCCCTGGTAACCTGAGAGAGGCAGCCAATTGATGTTTCTCTTGCACATCAATGTTTGTCTCCCTCTCTTTCTCCCTCCCTTCCCCTCTCTCTGAAAATAAAGTCTTTTATTCTAAAAAATAAAAATTAAAAAAAATTAAATCACAATGAGGTAACATACCTATTAGAACGTGAGGCCATGCAGCAGGTGGAACTATCATTCACTAACTGTGGTATTGGAAAATGGTACAACCACTTTGGAAAAGTTTGGCAGTTTCTTAAGAAATCAAGAATGTGACTACCGTGACTACCATATGACCTAGCCACTTCACTCATAAGCATTTACCCAAGAAAAATGAAAGCATGTGTCCATATAAAAACCTGTACATGAATGTTCATAGCTTTATTTGTCATAGCCCCAAATGAGAAAGAACCCAAATGTCCATCGACAGATGAATGGATAAACAAGTTGTGGCAGATCCATGCATGGATCTGTCCTCCTCAGGAATAAAATACGTATACTTAACATTTTGGGAAACATATACAGGGTAGGGCAAAAGTAGGTTTACAGTTGTGAGTACACAAAACAGAGTTTATTTATTTATTTTTAATTGATTTGGGAGGGACAGAAAGAGGAAACGAGTGAGGAATGGAGAGAGAGAGAAATATCACCTTGTTGTTCCACCTATTATTCATTAACCAGTGTGCTCTGTGCCCTGACAGGGGATGGAACCCACAACCTTGGCATATTGGGATGATCCAACCAACTGAGCTAGCTGGCCAGGGTCAGAGTTTATTCTTGTATTATTATTTATTAATTACTGAATTATTTTCAATATGAGAAACTGTAAACCCACATTTGCCCCACCCTGTCTGCCTGAACCTTAGGTTTGGTGCTCTAATAACTCACACTATGTATACTGTGAAACTACCTTAAATAGTTGCTCTTTCTGTAAGAAGTGCATTTTTAAATTAACCACTATGACTAGGAATTATCATTTTTAAACATTCACTGTTTGTCAGGCACCCTGCTGAACACTTTATATGCATGACCTGTTTATTCCTTGTAATAATCTAACAAAGCTGTGTTGTTCCAATTTTACAGATGAGAAAACTCAGGGTCACGGAGGTTAAGTAACTTATCTGAGGTTACCCAACTAAAAAGGAGCGAAACATAACCTTTCATCGACACCTTCCTGTACTGTTTACAAATTAAACCCAAACACTTTAGCAAGGCATTTAGAGCATTTGCCATGGCCTAAGCCACCTATCCATCCCTACACTTCAGCCCATTTGTTGTTGCTCCATCAGCATGTTCAGCAATGTCCACTCTGTGCCCTAACTCAAAGCCATTTCCCTATCATGCCTATCAAATCGTACTCATCCTTCAATGCCCAGCTGAAATACTATGGTCTGCCCACAGAGCTTTCTCTGATTCTCCCTGCCTGTCTGACCTGACACCTCTGTAGATAGGTGTTCTATAACATATTCTATTTCATTTGTCTCTTACTGTCATATATAAATGCTCCAGGTTATACTTCCTCAAGGACAGGGCCTAAAATATTTACCTCATGTCACTTACTTAACCTAGGACAACGTACTTAACAGTCTCAATGGTTTTTTGTTGAAAAGTGGGGGGAGGGGGAAAAAAGCCCTGGCCAAGTAGTTCGTTGGCTAGAGTGCTGTCCCAATATGCCAAGGTTGCAGGTTAATCCCCGGTTAGGTCATATACAAGAAGCAACCAACGAATGCATAAATAAGTGGAACAACAAATTTTCTCTCTCTCTTTTTCTCCCTCCCTCCTTCTCTCCCTCTCCCCCGCTAAAATCAATTTTTTAAAAAAGTACCATAAAAATCCTTTAAATGTGCAATTCTACTTCTGAGAATTCATCCTAAGCAACTAATTCAACAGAAACAAAAGTAAAACATCATTAGTGCATGATTTAATCTGTTATTATATATTAACTCTATATACTCTTACATTTACCATGAGTGTATTTCTGAAGATTATATAGAAATATCTGACAGGATAGTAAGTGAAAACAGAATATACAATAGAGCAGATACTATAACCACAATGCTCTATAATATGAACTAATTCACGATAAAATTTCCTGAGTGCTTCACTGAGCTTGCACTCCAATAGGGGATGACTGACAAGAAGCAACACGACAAATTAGTAAAATACACTGGATAGTTATATAGCAATAAGTGGGATGCAGCAAAGCAGGCAAGGGCAATAGGAAGTATTTGGTGGGGTGCTATTTGAATCAGAGAGCCAGGGAAGGCTTCCCTAAGAATGGAGGTTTGAATAAAAACCTGGAGATTATACTTACACACACCAAAAAAAGGGAAAAAATTAAAGTTCGTGCTAAGCTTATAGAATTAGGCAAGTTCTCTTTTATATTTATGTAAAAATTTTTTCTTAAACATTATTTTATTGTTTCCTAAATTACTAAGACCCTCAGCTAACCCTCTGCTATCCACCCCATTAAAATGTACACTTTAGTGTCCCATTTCCAACATAACTTCTCCAAACTTATTTGCTACTATTTGCCAACCTCTCAATTAAATCAAGAGAATATGTAGGCTCTCGTACATCTCATACATATTTACAGAATTTATCTCACTTGAAATGTCTACCCTCTACCTGTGCAAATTCTTTGGAGGCCCTAGGAAACCTCCAAAGAATTAGTTATCTAGATTATTCAATTCCAGTTATCTTTGCCTTTAAAAAGAGATGAACGTGACAAAAGACCTTCTCACTATAGGTAGGGAGACAGACAAGTTTCAGACAAGTAGCAATTTGCTGGGGCAGGTAAGAAGGAGACGAATGAAGTGTGAGAACACTAAGGAGAGAGCGTTTAGTTCTGTTCCAGGTCTGGTAAGAGACCTAGAAAGCTTCAAAGAGGGTAGCTTGGTTAGAAGTCATGGAAGGTACATGGAGGATATTATACAAAGAGTGAACAATCTGAGCAAAGATGAAGAGAGCCGTGAAAATTAAAATGCATGGTGCTTTGAGGGCATGGCGGGTTAGGAGGGATTTCAAATGCAATAAAACTGGAAAAGGGCATCTGGAAGTATACTGACAAGGGCCTTCAATGACATACAGCCTAAATCCCAATTGTGGTGAAGGTAATAGTGAGTCAATGAAGGCTTTAAACCAGAGTTATGCACTGACTTTTATATTTTAGAGGGTAACTTAGGGTTCTAAAGAAAGGCTGGACTGAAAAGAGAGGGTACAGCAGACCAGTTAATAAATGGCAGGTGTTCCAAAAATGTTTTTTAATTGGATAAGACAAAGGAGAAAGAATTCTTTCAGCCTCCACTGTACCTAAAGGTATAAGCACATAGAGGGCAACTGGAGAGGTTCTCCAGTTGCTTTGAACACATGAGCTTTTTGCTTTCAAGATCATAAAAGTACGAAAAGCAGAAAGACGAAGAAGAAATATGGCTCTGGAGTCAGACTGTCTGGGCTGAAGACCAAGTCTGACAATGCTGGTTGTGTGATCTGGAGCAAGCTACTTAAGCTCTTTGTGCGTTAGTTTCCCAATCTATCAAATATATCATGTACCCCTCACGGGATTGCAGAGGGCTAAAAATGAGATGGTACCTACACAGCCTCAATAAATATATTTCTTATGAACTGTTTGGTATTCAGGATTGTACACCAAGCTCAGTACTGTGTCAAATCATTTATTAAATCTTCTCCAATCACATTTTTCTAAACCTTCTATTAGAAGCTTCTTAAGCTTTCCCCACATTTATATAGGTTAGTTAGATTCAGGCCATATCGAAAATAACTTCTTTTTAAAGGCAATGCATTTCAGAAACGGAAGAGCATGTTCTTAACAGCTTTTGAAAAGCAGTCTACACAGAAGTCACTTTGACAGCTCTTAAGAGCGATAATCTTTGTGTAACCTTAATGTGTAACTCAAACTTAAAGCCAGAAGTAAAAGTATAGGGTATCGGTAATGGAGCAGAGGGCCATAAAGATACTGGACACGGGTGACACGCTCTTAAAAAGGCTTTTTTTTTTTTAATCTGCCCAAGTAAGAAGCTCTAGGAAGTACCATCGCTTAAAAAATTGTGATGACAGTAATAGTTAAGAAAACTCTGCCAACCGATCTGCCACAGGAGGAAATGCACGCTAGGGGTCGGCGACCCGGAAAGCAGGTTTGGGACACTGGCGGGACAGCTCCGGGATGGCTGGAGCCAGGCGTTTCTTCAACTGCAGGAGCAGCAGCGGCGCCCAGCACTGTCAGGCCGATGAGGCCTCGCCCGCGGGTCGGCCCCGCATTCCTGCCCCAGTCTATACTTAACCTCCGGCCCGTGCCCCGCGGCCGCCGCGCCACACCGTGCACCGTATTAGGCAATGCCGGGTGAACAGGGCCGGATCCCCGCCCCGCTCCATTCAACTCGCCGGCGGCGGCGCCCCTCCCCCACGGCCTCTGCTAGCCTCCCGTGAGCCGCGACCACCCGGCTTCCTGGCCCCGCACGCACCTTCGCGGGCCCCACCCAGGCGTCCCCCGCCACCCAGCCAACGCTCCAGAGGCGCAGTATCGGGGACCAGCACCGCGGGGAGGGCCCGAGGCAGAGCAGGGACCCTTGGGGCGCACCTACCCCGCGGTCATGGCAATGTTGTAGAAGGTGAGCCAGGCGGTGGCCGCCCAGCCCAGGCGCCTTCTCTTGCTGGGGGCCTCCCTCTCCTCGCCGGCCTCCGAGGCGCCGCCGTTAGTGCCGTCCTCCTCGCTGGACGCCATGGTGGCTGTGCAGCCGGGGTAGGTGGCCAGAGGGGAAGGGGAGTGGGCGGTGACCCTGCAGAGCTCGCAGCTGAAGCGCCGCTGTCCGCTGCCGCCGCCTCAGTCAGGCGCCCCATGTGCCGCCGCGCACTGGGGGTTCGGCACCGCCAGCCCAGCGGCTCCGGCGGGGAGGAGCGGTCGGCCCCAACCGCCGCTCCGCGCGCCCCGCCCCTGACCCGGGAGCGCGCGGGAGGCGGAGGCCGGGCTGCTGGTCCGGGAGTGCGGGAGCTCCAGGTCTCCGAGTCCCAGGGTGCGGGAGCTCCAGGTCTCCGAGTTCGAAGGTACGGTTTTGAAGCTCCCACACAAAACCTGTTCATCTCGCTGGCTGAGGGAACCTCATCCCAGCAAATGCCCCAAACGTCCTGTGCCTTGCAACATGCGCCTTACTAATGCATTCCGTCGGGACAGACAGAATGCATTAGCAGGGCCACTCTCACCTGGGTTTAGAGTGGCCCTGCCCCACCCAACTTTTCACAAAGTTGTTTCTGGATACGGAGACAAGTACTGGGATCTTCCTGCCGAAGACTCACTCTTAAGATATTTGGGAAAGAAGTGTCTACTTCACCCCGTTTCGCTTTTACTGGCCTGTGGGCCATGAATGGTGGGAATACAACAGGATTGGCCCACTTTGTGGATTTCTTGGGGCCACCTGTTCTAGGGGCATAATTTCAATGCAGCGCAGAATGGTGGATGTTAGAGGGAAGCTGGAGGAAAGAGGACGTGGCAAGATGCCAAAGGAGAAAAATTTGAATAGATATAAGCAATCCACAAATGTAGGGCTAACAAGAACCCTTTCCCACAGGAAAGATAGTATCCCACTGTTCTCCGTGCTCTTTCCTTTTTTTAAATCCTCCTCCAAATACCCAAGCTTACTCCGAATAGCTCTTGCGCATTTCCCCTTAAAGAACACAGTTAACAGAGCAGACTCTGGAGTCAAGGTACTGAAATTCAAACTGCAAATTTCTGGCTCCACCAGTCTTATTAACTGTGTGAACGTGAGTTTCCTCAATGGGAAGAATTTTAAAACCTACATCATGAGATTATTGTGAGACTTAAGTGAAAGCATCTGTGTAAACCACTCACAGGCCTGAAACACCTTAAGTCACCCCAAATCAGCATGTTAGCACTCTTCTGGCAATTCTTGAACTCCAGCGTAAGAAATTCTGCACAGGCCAACAGAAGCCATCAGCTTGGTAGGCCTTACTCCTGGAACCTAAGCCTGGCCCTAGTCAGGGGACGACCACGTGAAAACTACCCAAGTCTGAGAATATCTCAGGGTCTGGGTCATGCTGGTTCATTGGAGAGGGTTGGAGAGGGCACCAAAGCAAGAAAACAACCTGGCCGACCTGGTTGTAATCCTGGCTCTTGGCCCATCTCCCAGGCAGCACTAGCAGCCTGCACCAGAGAATTTAGATAATTTTGAGGAAGACGTTCCAATAGGGGAAGGGGGGAAGGGAGAAAAGCTGGAAGGGGGATAGGGAGTTTAAGGTACGTCTGGGGAAGAAATAATGGCTCAAAATTGTTCTCATTTGATGAACACTATGAACAACTATTTTTAAAGAGGCATTTAAATTGAGAAGAAAGAAGTCAAACTATTTGCAATTCACAACATTGTGTAATTAGAAAATCCGAAGGGATCTACAAAAAAGTTACTGAAGCTGGTTGCAATATACAAGGTCAATGTAACAAAAATCAATCCTACTCTACATACTGGAAAAGAATAACTGGAAATTGAAACTCAAAATAAAACTGTATAATGCACATCAGCATCCTAAAACATGAAATGCATAGGGATGAATTTAAGAAAACATGTACAAGATCTGTACAGTGAGCCCTATAAATAAGTGCCGAAGAGAAATTGAAGACCTAAATAAATAGCTATTCCAATGTTCATGAATTAGAAGACCCTGGATTGTTAAAATTGTCAGTTATCCCCAAATCCCAGAAGAAAAGTTTTTAATTTGACAAGGTGTCTCAAATTGATATGGAAATGCATAGGAGGAACAAAGTTGGAGCACATTGCATACCTATTTCCAAACCTTAGTATAAAACTCCTTTGTAGGATAGTGTGGTAGGTAGGCATAAGGATAGACATAGATCAATGAAACAGAATACAATCCAGATCCATATGTCAACTGACTTTCAACAGATGTCAAGGAAAGTGTTTTCAACAAATATTGCTGAAACAACTGGATATCCACAGGGGGGGAAGTATGATATCCTTAACTTACACCATATGCAATTATTAATTTGATATGAATCATAGACCTTATCCTAAAAGCTAAAACTATAAAATTCTAGAAAAAAATACAATTTTTGTGATCTTGAGGAAGGCAGAGATTTCTTACAATGACCAAAAAAAGGCATTTTCAGAAAAGACAGATGTAGCTTCATCAAAATGTAAAACTTCTGTTATTCCAAAGACACCATTTAAAAAGAGAAAATATTCACTATGTATCTGACAAGGAACTCATATCCAGTATACCATATATATAAAGAATCATTACAACTCAATAATGCAGCAACCCATTTTTTTAAATGACACTTCACAAAGAAGATATAGAAATAAAAATAGCACATGCAAAGATGCTCAGTGGTATTAGTTATTGAAATGCAAATTAAATGCACAATGAGATATCACTACATTAAATATTTTTAATTTTATGAATTTTAAATATGTTTATTGATCTTTAAATGATTTTATTGTGTTTTTTTCCTTTACCATTTGGTCCCCTTGTACCCTCGTCCCCCCGCCCCTGCAGACACCACACTGTTGTCCATGTCCATGAGTCCTTTAACCTTTTTGCTCAATCCCTCCACCCTCACTCTTCCCCGTGCCAGCTTTTATCCTGCTCTCTATCTATGAGCCTGTCTCTATACTGCTTGTTAGTTCAGTTTGTTCTTTAGATTCCACATATGAGCAATATCATATGGTATTTGTCTTTCTCTGACTGGTTTATTTCACTTAGCATCATGTTCTCCAGGTCCATCCGTACTGTTGCAAAGGGTACAACTTTCTTCTTTTTCTCTGGCCAAGTAGTATTCCATTGTGTAAATGTCCCATAGGTGGGGCTGCTTCATCTACTAATGGACACTTGGGCTGCTTCCATAGCTTGGTAATGGTAAATAATGCTACAATGAACATAGGGATACTTAATGTTCTTTCAAATTAGTGTTTTGGGTTCCTTGGATATATTCCCAGAAGTGGGATCACTGAGTCAAAAGGCAGATTCATTTTTAATTTTTTGAGGTACCTTCACACTGCTTTCCACAGTGGTTGCACAAAATTGCATTCTTACCAACAGTGCAAAACATTTCCCTTTCTCCACATCCTCATCTGCACTTGTATGTTGATTTATTGATGATAGCCATTCTGACAGGTGTGAGATGGTATCTCATTGTGGTTTTAATTTGTATTCTCTGATGATTAGTGACATTGAGCATCTTTTCATATATCTATTGGCCATCTGTATGTCCTCTTTGGAGAAGTGTTTATTTAGGTCTTTGCCCATTTTTTAATTGGGTTTTTTTGTGTGTGTGTTGAGTTTTGTAAGTTTGTTATAAATTTTGGATATTAACCCCTTACCAGATGTATCTGCTAATATGTCCTCCCATTCTGTGGGTTGTCTTTTTATTTTGTTGATGTTTTCCTTTGTTGTGCAACATCTTTTTAGTTTGATGTAGTCCTATTTGTTTATTTTTTCTTTTGTTTCCCTTGCCTGGGGAGATATATCAGATAAAATATTGCTACGAGCTATGTCTGAGACTTTTTCTTCCAACTTCCTCTGTTTTCTTTTAGGATTTTTATGGTTTTAGGTCTAACATTTTTGTCTTTAATCCATTTTGAATTTATCCTTCTGTGTGGTATAATTCGTCTAGTTTCATTTTTTGCACATATCTAATTTTCCTAACACAATTATTGAAAAACTATCTTTAGGCCATTGTATGTGCTTGCTTGCTCTGTCGAATACTAATTGACTATAAATGTGTGAGTTTATTTCTGAGCTCTCTATTCTGCTCCATTGATCTTTGTGCCTGTTTTTATGCTACTACCAGGCTATTATGATTACTCTGAACTTATAGTATAGTTTAATATTAGGTAATGTGATTCCTCCAACTTTGCTCTTCTTTCTTAGGATTGCAGTTGCTATGCAGAACCTTTTGTGTTTCCATATAAATTTTTGAAATATTCTAGTTTTGTGAGATATGTCTTTGGAATCTTGATAGAATTGCATTGAATCTATAGATTGCTTTGGGTAGTGTGAACATTTTAAAGATGTTAATTCTTCCTATCCACGAACACAGTATTTGCTTCTACATATTTGTATCTTCAGTTTCTTTCTTCAGTGTCTTATAATTTTCTGAGTATGGGTCTTTCGGATCTTTGCTTAGATTTATTCCTGGATACTTTATTCTTTTTGAAGCAATTGTAAATGGGATTGTGTGTTGCAGTCGTTCAAGGCCCGACAGGTTCACATGGGAACACTAACTAACTCCATTTCCCCTACGGATTGTTTTTTTAATTTCCCTTTCTGTTAGTTCATTATTGGCATATAAAAATGCAACTGATTTCTGGATATTAATTTTGTATCCTGCTACTTTGTTGAATTCATTTATCAGTTGTGGTAGTTGCTTGGTGGATTCTTTGGGATTCTCTGTATTCAGTATCATGTCACCTGCAAGTAAAGACAGTTTTACTTCTTCCTTTCCAATTTGGATGCCTCTTATCTCTTCTTCTTCTCTGACTGCTGTGGCTAGGACTTCCTGTGGGGTGAAACTAGACATCCCTGTCTTGTTCCTGATCTTAAGGGACACACTCGTAGTTTTTGTTCATTGGGTATAATGCTGGCGGTGGGTTTGTCATATATGGCTTTTATTATGTTTTGCTATGTTCCCTCTATTCCCACTTTGCTGAGAGTTTTTATCATAAACAGATGCTGGATTTTATCAAATGCTTTTTCTCCATCTATTGTTATGATCATGTGGTTTGTATCCTTCATTTTGTTTATGTGATGAATCACATTTATTGATTTGTGAATGTGGTACAAACCTTGCTTTCCCGGAATAAATCCCACTTGATTATGGTATATGATCTTCTTGGTGCATTGCTGCATTTGGTTTGCTTATATTTTCTTGCAGATTTTAGCATCTATGTTCATCAGGGATATTAGCCTATAATTTTCTTTTTTTGTAGTGTCTTTACCTGGTTTTGGAATTAGGAAAATGCTGGTGTTGTAAGATGAGCTGGGAGGGCTTCCTTTCTCTTAAATTTTTTGAAATAGTTTGAGAAGGAGAGGTGTTAGTTCTGCTCAGAATATTTGGTAAAATTCACCTGAGAAGCCATCCAGTCAAGGGCTTTTGTTTGTAGGGAGTTCTTTTGATTACTGCTTCAATTTCATTAGATGTAATCTGTCTATTCAGATTCGCTGATTCTTCCTGATTTAGTTTTGGAAGACTGTGTGTTTCTAGGAATTTATCCATTTCATCCTGGCTGTCCAGCTTGTTGGCATATAATTGTCCATAATATTTTCTTACAATCCTTTGTATTTCTTTGGTGTCAGTTGTTATTTCTCCTCTTTCATTTCTGATTTTATTTATTTGGCTCCTCTCTTTTTTCCCTTGATGAGTCTGGTTAAAAGTTTGTCAATCTTGTTTATCTTTTCAAAGAATGAGTTCTTGGATTCATTGATCTTTTGTATCATTTTTAGACTGTATTTCACTTATTTCTGCTATAATCTTTATTATTTCCTTCCTTCTACTCATTTTGGGTTTTGGTTGCTGTTCTTTTTCAAGTTCCTTTAAGTGTAAAGTTAGAATTTTTATTTGAGCTTTTTCTCGATTTTTGAGGTAGGCCTGTAATGCTATGAATTTCCCTCTTAGGATTGCTTTCACTGTGTTCCACAGATTTCGGATCGCTGTGTTCTCATTTTCATTTGTTTCACGTGTCTTTTGATTTTTTCCTTGATCTCATTGCTGACCCATTCATTATTTAATAACATATTATTTAGCTTCCATGTCTTTCTGCATTTTCCAGTGTTTTTTCTTGTCATTGATTGGTAGTTTCATAGCATTGTGGTCAGAGAATATGCTTGATATGATTTCAATCTCCTTAAATTTGTTGAGACTTGTTTTGTGTCCTAACATGTGGTCTATCATAGAGATTGTTACATGTGCACTTGAAAAGTATGTATATTCTGCCACCTTGTCATGAAATGCTGTGAAGATATCAATTAAATTCATTTGAACTAGTTAGTCGTTTAAGCCCGGTCTCCTTGCTGACTTTCTGCCTGGAATATCTATCCATTGAAGTCAAAGGGATGTTAAAATCCCAAACTGACTGTATTTCTGTGTATCTCTCTCTTTATGTTCATCAAGATTTGCTTTACATATTTAGGTGCTCCTATGTTGGGTGTATAAGCATTTATTAGGGTTATATCATCTTATTGGATGGTTCCCCTATGATTATATAGTGTCCCTCTTTGTCTCTTACTATAGTATTTACTTTCAAGTCTATTTTGTCAGATACAAGTACTGCTACCCCAGCTTTTTTCCTTTCCATTTGCATGAAATATCTTCTTCCATCCCTTTACTTTTAGTCTGTGTATACCTTTCAATCTGAGGTGGGTCTCTTGGAGGCAGCATATATATGAGTTCTTATCCTTTCAGTTGCCCTATGTCTTTTGGTTGCAGAATTTAAGCCATTTACTTTTAAGGTGATTATTGACAAATACATATTTAGTGCCATTTTATTGTTAGACAATTTTCCTCTGTTATCTTCTCCTTTCCCCCCTCTTTCCCGTCACCCTCCTCCTCCTTCTTCTCCTTCTCCTTCTCCTCCTTCTCTTTGTCCTTCTTCTAGCAAGCCCTTTAACATTTGTTGCAGTATTGGTTTGGTGTTAACAAACTCCTTTAGCTTTTTCTTGTCTGGGAAGCACCTTATTTCTCCTTCAATTTTAAATGATAGCCTTCTTGGGTAAAGTAGCCTTGGTTGTAGATCCTTGCTTACATCACCTTAAATATTTCATGCCACTCTTTTCTGGTATGAAATGTTTCTGTTGAGAAATCAGATGATGTCTAATTGGCGCTCCCTTGAATGTAACCACCTGCTTTTCTCTTGTGACTTTTAGGATCCTCTCCTTATCTTTAAGTCTTGCCATTTTGGTTATAATGTGTATTGGTGTAGGCCTCTTTGGGTACAACAATTTGGGGACTCTCTGAGCTTCCTGGACTTCACCCAATTAGGGAAGTTTTCAGTCATTATTTCTTCAAAAAGTTTCTCAATCCCTTGCTTACTCTCTTCTCCTCCCTGGCAGACAGAAACCCTGCTGCTTTTCACAGCCATATATTATTTGAATTTCTTTCACAGCTCTGATGCTATAGGTTGGGGAGCCCGGCTTGAGGTTTTAGACCCCACGCTTCTCAAGGGGAACCCCCAGGCCACTGAAATATCCCTCTGGAACTTCAGCTGCTGCTGTGGGGGCCCAGCCTGCCCTCTTGCACCTCCTCTGCACTCCCTACCAGTCTCATTATGGTAATGTGGCTTGTTCCATATGTCCATGGTTATACCGCTTTCCCCCAGCTAGTGTTCAGTTGTTTATTCAGGATGCTTTCTCTACGATTTAGTTGTAACTCCAGTTTCATCCTGGGAGGAGGTTAGTGAATCTTCCACTTACTCCTCCACCATTTTGGGACCTGTTTATTGATTTTAAAGAGAGAAAGGGAGCCCTGGCTGGTGTGGCTCAGTGGATTGAGCACTGGCCTGAGAACCAAAGGGTCTCAGCTTCAATTCTCAGTCGGGCACATGCCTGGATTGCAGGCCAGTTCCCCAGTAGGGTGTATGTGAGAGGCAACCACACATTGATGTTTCTCTTCCCCACTTTCTCCCTCCCTCCACATCTGTCTAAAAAATAAATAAATAAAATCTTTAAAAAATAAATAAAGAGAGAAAGGGAGAGTGAGAATGAAACATTGATTTGAGAGAGAACTATTGGTTCCTTGCCTCCCATACACACCCCCGCAGGGTATTGATCCTGCCATCTAGGTATGTGCCCTGACCAGGAATCAAACCCCCAGTCTGTTGGTGTAAGAGATGATGCCCTAACCAACTGAACCACATCAGCAAGGACTACATCTAATATTTACAAATTTGGGCATTGATGTGGAGTAATTGGCATCCTCATACATGTCTAAAAGATGCAAATTTGGACAATTTGGCTATTTCTTATAAACATCATCACTTAGCATATGACTGAGAAATTTCATTCCTAGGTATTTATTCAAGAGAAGGAAAAGATCCACACAAAAACATGGACACAAATGTTCATACTAGCTTTATTTGTAGTAACTCCAAACTGAAAATAACCCATCAAGATGTGAATGGATAAACAAATTGTAGTATACTCATACAGTGGAATATTACTCAGCAATGAAAAAGAGCATTAGTGTACATGCAACATGAATGAGTCTTATATACTTTAGCTGTGCAAAAAAGGCAGACAGGAAAGATTACATAGCATACTATTACATTTATACAAAACTCTAGAAAAGGAAGATTTATAATGACAAAATAAAGCCCCCAGAAAAGTTGATGCCAGGGCTAGGGATGTGTGTGTGGGCGGAACAAACTGCGAGCAGGCACAGGAGTCCTTTCGGAGTAATGTAAATGTTCTGGTCATCAGTTGCGGTGTTACCCATGCATAAACATTTGTCAAAACTCATCGCACTAAACACATAAAACAGGTGTATTTCTTTGTGTATAAATTATTACTTCAAGTTGATTTTAAAGTATCATGACTAATAACTATTTTAAAGTATAGAATTTACAGTATTATTGGGTTTTATCATAAAATTCAAATACTGTGGCAGAATTACCTTGTAGGATGCAGTTAATAGTTTCTCTTCCAATTATTCCTTTAAACCTTTGAATATGATGTGAAATGTAATTTATTTTCACAATGTTTTTTACAAAATTGAATGTGGCATTTTGAAAAGAACTTTGAAATATTTTAAGAATAAGAGGCATGATAACAGACTTGTAAAACCTCTTTAAAAAGTAAATAAATTACTTTGGACAATGTTCACAGAGGTGATACCAAAATGAATAAAAAATGGTGGTTGTCCTCATGAAGCTAATACTACTTTGTAAATGGGATAACAAAGTGATATAAATAAATGTGTTCTAAATATGTTAGTAACATACCACTTCTCCTATGCCAGGCACTTCAGCTGATTCAATCCACACAACACTCTTTACATGTAGGTATTAGTATTCACATTTTACAAATGGGATAATCGAAGTCTGGAGAGATTAAGAAACTTGCCCAAGGTCAGAAACTAATAAGTAGTACTTTTGAAGTTCTGCCTCACTCCAAAGTCCATATTCTATATCAAATGCAGAATAAAATAAATTGTAAAAGTGAATGGCAAAGTATTATGGGATTAAAGAGCTGTCAGAAAGTGTAACTGGTTTGGAGGCTCAGAAAGGCTTGCCTCATACAGGAAATCACTTGAATACAAGTACTTGAAGCATGAATATGATTCCAGCAGACACATTGCAAGAGGTTACTGCAGGCTAAGGGCTCGCCATGAACATGGGAGCAGGAAAACAAATAGCTTTGAGGAACACAACATTGTGCAGTTTGACCTCATCTTAAAAGTATTAGGAGAAAAACAATAGAAATATGTTGAGAACCACTTTATTTATTTATTCATTTATTTATGAAAGAAGAGTATTTAATTCCCAAAATTTGAGTATGAGATATAAAACCAGTATCCATTAATATTTATATCAGTTAGGAATGTGCTCTTCTGAAAGCAGAAGAAAACTTATCAAACAATGACATACAAATAAGGGGTTGATTTTTTTTTCATACTAGTTCCGGAAATCATTCTGTAGGACTCTGATGCCATAAAGGATTCATGGTTTTTTCACCTTCCACCTATGTTAAAAGGCAGTGGTAAACTTCTGAAGACTTGTGGGAAAGAAAATCATGTTAAAGAAACCTCTTTTCAAAGGTTTGACAATGGTGCATTGATAGATTGGCATGGATGGGGTCAGGGAGCGATGCAGGAAATGAGTTCAGTAGTTTAGGAGAGAATAAAGGCTAGAACTAGGTTGGTGTTCAGTTTCAGCACAAATAGGGGAATGAATAAAAAGTTATCTTGAAACACAACAGATTCAAAATATGTTTTTATTTATTTGCTGAAGCAAACGTGTCATAAGATAGGGAGAGATTGTCTATGTGAAATAGTCTATTTTATGAAGCAACATCCCTCTGAGTGTGGAAGAGTAAAAGATTGGTAAGATAGAGTGAAGAAATTAGGTTTCAAAGAGAAAAGACACATTTTTTTTTCAGATCGGAATAAAGGAACTGGAGAGATATTTTGAGGTAGAGAAAAGAAAATTGATGTAGGTAACCTAATTGAAAGCAAAGAGGGTTTGACTTCTGAAAACATCTTTTATCAATCTATATGTATTAGCCCTAGCATTTAGGATAAAAACTGATTACTTAGTTTTACTTTCTGGGCTCTCTACTATAACTTGAGCCCAGGGGAGCCAATAGAACATTATTTCTTAGTAAGTACCTGTCACTAAAATACTGTGATCCAAACAATCAGGTCTGTTCATTGTCCATAAACTAATCCAATTCTCCATTCTTACCACCCTACCCAAACTGTTATTTTTGCCTTCTTTCTTGTGTGTTTAAGTCTCATTCACTTTTCAGGGCTGCATATAATACCAGATCTTTCAACTGGCTTTCTCTGACCACTCCAGCTCATCCTGGATGCTTTTTCCCCTAGCTAAAACAGTTTGTATTGATAAAATGTCATTCATTTTAGCAGTTAATTATAGATTGTCTTCTGTTTTTACTTAACTTACACTTATTTATGTTTTGTCTGTGGGGAAGAATTACATATCAGAGATAGTGAACTGTATTTTTAAAAATCCTACTCAAAGGTCAATTAGCTTTGCAATGTTAACAGTTTTATTGAGGTATAGTTGACATACAGTAAAATGCATGTATTTTGAATGCATAAGTTAGTAAGTTAGGATGTATGTATCATCTCTAAAAACTTTACCACAAAGTAGTGAACATATCCATTATCCCCAAAAGTTTACCTGTCCTACTTTTTAATCCCTTTCTCCTGCCCTATCCCATCCTCTGAATGTCTCCAGGCAATCACTGATCAGCTTTTCATCATTACAGATTAGCTTGCAGTTTCAATAATTTTATATAAATGAAGTCACAGAATATATCCTCTTTTGTGTATGGCTTATTTCACTCAACATAATTATTTTGAGCAGGTTCAGCTTCATGGCATGGGAGCTGTGCAGTTTTACAGGATCATGTGCTTAAAAGGGCCTGACACTTACTTTAATGCTGTATTGTCACTGTTTTGAAATTCTTAATAATGTATGAGCAAGGGGACCCATATGTTCATTTTGCACCATGTCTCACAAATTATGTAGCTTCTCTAGAATTAACAGATTCATCCACATCATGGTGTATATAACAATTCACTGTTTTTGCTGAGCAGTAAGTATCCCATTGTACAGATATGCCACAATTTGTTTATCTGCTCACCACATAATTAGCTTATTCACTCATATTTAGACATTTGAGTTTTTCCCAATTACAAATAAGGCATCTATGAACATTTGTTGACAAGTTTTTGTATACAGATACGCTTTCATTTTTCTTAGATAAACACTTAGGAGTGAAATGATTGGGTCACAGGTTGGTAGGTATATGAATGAGTTTTTTTAAGAGACTGCCAAAGTGTTTTCCAAAGTGGTTGTACCATTTTACATTCTCACCAGCTATATATGAGAGTTTCAGTTGTTCCACATTTGGGCCAAGACTTGGTATGGTCAGTCTTTGAAACTTTACATATTCTAATAAGTATGTTGTGCTATCTTATTGTGGTTTTAATTTTCATTTTTCTAATGACTGATGATGCTGACCTTCTTTTCATGTGCTTATTTATCAACTTTATATTTTCTTTGCTTTAGAGACTGTTCAAATCTCTCACCAATTTTCTTAGTGTACGATTGTGTTGTTAAGTTTTGAGAGTACTTTATATATTCTGGGTACAAGTCCTGTATCAGATATATGGTTGGCAAATATTTTTTCTCAGTTTGTGGGTGGCTTTTTATTCTTTTAATGATGTCTTTCAAAAAGTAGAAGGTCTTAATTTTGCTGAAGTTCTAGTTACCTGTTTTCTTTGACAGGTTGTATTTTTAATGTCATATCTAAGTACATTTGCCTAACCCAGGTCACAAAAGATTTTGTCCAGTTTTTTTTTGGTGGGAGATTAATAATTTAAAGTTCTACATTTAGGTCTATAATCCATTTGAGTTAATTTTTATATTTAACTATTACAAAAGGTGTGAGATGCAGACCAAAGTTCTTTTTTTTTTTGTTTTGCTCACACTTATCCAAGTGTTCCAACATCATTTGTTGAAAAGCCATCATTTCTCTACCGAGTTACTTTTGTACCTTTGTCAAATATCAGTGTCCGTATATGCATAGATGTAGTCATGAAATATCTATTCTGCTCCATTCATCTGTCTATCTTTACACTACTACCATGCTATCTGGATTATCATAGTGTTATGATAAATCTTGAAATCAATTAGTGTTAATGACTTGTGCTAGCAAATGTGTTAGTGCCAGTGTTAGTGATGTTAGTGGGATGTAATGCATGTTTTAGCACAAGGGAATAACACTTGACTAGGTAAGAGAAATAATAACATTAATGCAAAGTGATGCCATTAAGAGAAAAAAAATTAATTTTAAGCAGTTTTTCTATTTGTCAGTAAGTATCACAACTGGGACAAATGTGAAAGAGAAGATAACTGGTGGATTTGGGAGGAGAGTGTGGAATGCAGCAGAAGTAAACAATGAAGTACAATTAAAAGTAAACACAAAGCCCCAGCTGGTGTGGCTCAATGGATTGAATGTCAGCCTGCGAACCAAAGGGTCATTGGTTTGATTCCCAGTCCAGGCACATGCCTGGGTTGCTGGCCAGGTTCCCCAGTGTGGGACTTGTGAGAAGCAACCAAACATTAATGTTTTTCTCTCTCCCTTCCCCTCTCCCTAAAAATAAATAAAAAAATATTTTTTAAATCTGCGGTAAAATATACATAACATACTTTTTTTTAAAGAAAAAGTAAACAGAAAGAAAGGTAATGAGAACTGAAATATGAAGATTGAGAAACCCCTAAACACAGGGGCATTTATCTACAAAATTGAGCACTATGGTTTGGAAGGAATAGTGGCATTAATTTAATTTCTCATTGATGTGAAAACAGAGGTGCAGTGACATCCTCACCTAGAGTTTATCTAAAATCTCCTTTAAAACAGATAAATCTATACAAATTTGGTTCTAGTTTGACAGTTGAAAGTAACATCTTTGTGAGTAAAATATTTCCAATCTATAGATGTATTATAAATAAGAACTTCATTCCTGAAGAACCATTTCATACCTTACAAAATTGATCATGAAAATGAAATAAAACATATGCATATGCTATTATAAACATTAATTATTTTAGACTAAACACAATATAAAAATAGTATTTTAAATACTCCTTTGGAGAACATTTTCTGCATAGACCTACAGAACAGGTAACTTGAGAATGAAGATGTCTTTTTTTCTTGTGAATTTTCCTACAGAAAGCACACGCATTTTTAATTGTGTCCAGAAACTTTGAATTACCTTCAAAACTGGAGCTACTTGTTTTGAAAATCTGTGGCTTATTTTAATATCCATGAGAGCCTCTGAAAAATCTTTGTTTGCTTCAGAGGACCAGATTCCTTGGTGAGGTCTTCATTTCCAAAGATCCTTCAGGCTACACCAGCTGCAAACTGAGTCAGCGGAATCACCCTGACCAGTTGGTGAGTGTCACTAATCCACTTACCCAGTCTTTGGCAGTTGTTAGGTTAAAAAAGATATATGATCGTTATAATAGGAAAGGACGCAAAAGTGGAAGTAATGAGTTAAGCTATAATAAATCAAGGAAATGATGTTTATTGTAAAACTACCTTTTGATGTGTGAGGGCTATTTATAGATCCTGGCATCATGCAGATTGGTCCAACCTGCTCAACAGAAGATGTTAAACCAAGTTCATCAGAAGAATCAGCTGATCCAGAACTGTCTATTAGGAGGGGCTGGGGAGGTGAAGCAGTCTCGTTGCTGTGGAAAGGGCCGAGGCTGTTGTTTTAAAATATTTTTATGTTCATTCATATTTTTCAGTAATGATTTTTAATTAAATCTACACATCGTTGCAGAGGATATAAGTTATGGTTATTTTAACAGCTCTATTAAGGTATAATTGACACACAATAATCTGCACATGTTTAAATTGTACAATTTGATAAATATTGACATATATTTATATACAGATATGTCCATGAAACTATCACCACTGTCAGAATAATGAAGCGAGCCCATCAACACACCCCATCCTCCCCCCTGCCCAGGGTTATCATACCTCTTTGTAGTCTCAAGAAAATCCGTGAAATCTGGAAGTTAATTTTGTTGAAGGTTTTTAAAAAGAAATTACATGTGTTTAATAGAAATAAAATTATTCAAGTTAAATATTTCTTTCATGAGCTTTGGTGGTTTGTGCCTTTCAAGGAATTTGCCATTTCCATTAAGTTATCCAACTTATAGGTATAGAGGGAATAGGTATAATATTCCCTTGTTATCCTTTTAATATCTGTAGCACCTGTACCTGTAGTGATATAACTTCTTTCATTCTTGAAATTAGTAATTTCTACCTTTTCTCTCTTTTATTATCATCAGTCTCACTATATAATTTCATAAATTTTCTTCCCTCAAAAAAATTTTAGCTTTGTTTATGTTTTCTTTTTGTCACTTTCCTCTCTGATGTTTATTATATCCTATTTTCTGCTTACTATGGGTTTCATTTGCTATTTTTCTAGATTCTTAAAACCTGATGTAATTGATTTGAGACCTTTCTTTTCTAGATTATATTATATTATATAATTATAAATATCCCTCTATCCCTGATCTATGTGGCTCAGCTGGTTGGGTGTTGTTCCATAAAGTGAGAGGTCCCTGGTTCCATTCCTGGCCAAGGCACATGCCTGGGTTGCTGGTTTGGTCCCAGCCAGGACAAGTGCAAGAGGCAACAGATGGGTATTTCTCTCCCACATCAATGTTTCTCTCCTCTTCTCCTCTCTCTAAAAACAAATAAATAAAATTTTAAGTCCCTCTAAAAATTGATTTAACTGCTTCCCACACATTTTGATATGTTGTGTTTTCATTTTCAGGACATTCAAAATACTTTCTAATTTATATTTTTGTTTCTCCTTCGACCAATGGGTTATTTAGAAGTTTTTTTGTGTTTTTGTTTTTGTTTTTTTTGGTTTCCAGGTGTTTGGGGACTTTTAAATATCTTTCTGCATTTATTTTTAGTTTAATTCTGTTGTAGTCAGAGGACATACTTTATATGACTTGAATCCTTTTAAATTTATTGAGATTTGTGTAATGGCCTAGAATATTTTCTATCTTGATATATATACCATGTAACTTGAAAAGAATATGTACTCATTTTTATTGGATGTAGTATTTTATCAATTTCAATTAAGTCAAGTGGGTTAATAGTATTGTTAAAGTCTTCCACAGCCTTAATGATTTTCTTTGTACTTGTTTCATCTCTATTGAGAGAGGAGAGTTGAAATTTCCAACTATAAACATGGAGTCATGGACTTTTCCTTAAAGTTCCATCCATTTTTGTTTCATGTTCTTAGACGCTCTGTTCCTATGTGCAGAGCCACATAGATGCATCATGTTCTTTTGATTTGTGACCCTGTTTTCATTATGAAGTAACATTCCATACCCTGGTAATATTCTTTGATTTCAAGCCTACTTTGATATTAATATAGCTATTCCAGATCACTTTCGATTACTGTTATCATGATAGATCTTTATATACCATAATGTAGTTTCATATTTAAAGTGGGTTTTTTTGTGTGGATAGCCTGGTAATTTTTTATTGGATGTCAGACATTGTATATTCTATCATCTCAGGTGATGGATACTTTTGTGTTCCAGCATGTCTCTAGTACTCTGCCCTGCAAACTCTAGCTGCCTTGGTCCCTGTGGACTCCCAGCTCTGTTTCCTCGTCTCAAGGAGACTGATGTTCTATACCATGGCCTGGAAAATCTATCCAGGCAGCAAACCAGGGCACTCATGCGGCTTGCTTCAGTTTTGTCCCATCTCTAAATGATCACTGTCCTTCATGGCCTGATGTCCAGTGTTATGACACGTAGGTTGTTTAGAATTGTGTTGTTTAATCTTTACATAAGATGGAATTTTCCATATATATATATATATTTCTGTTACCTCTCTGTTTTAGTCAGGGAACAAAATCTATGATTTTATTCTTTAAATTTTATTAAGAGTCATTTTAAGGCCCAGCCTACTGTCTTTGTTAATGCTCCTGTGTCCACTTGATAAGCATGTTTATCTTGCAGCATTTGGATGGGCCATCATAATGTCAGGTCGAGATGGCTGATAGTGTTCTTTCAGTCTTCTATTTATTACTGATTTCCTATTTGTACTATCTTTACCTGAGAGAGATGTGTTAAAATAGTCAGCAAAACTGTATAGGTAGATTTCTCCTTTCAGTTTTATGAATTTTGCTTCTTTTTTTTCAAATTCTGTCATTATGTTGTTACACATTTCATATTATTATTATGTCTTCTTCGTGAATTGCCTCTCTTATCATTACAAAGTGTCACTCATTGTCCCTGGGAAATTTTCTGGGTGTTTTTTTTTGTTTGTTTTGTTTTGTTTATTTTGTTTGATAGTAATATAGCCAGCCACTGTTTTCAAAGTATATCTTTTTCCATCTATTTACTTTTAACCTATCTTTGTCTTTTTTAAAATAAGTTTCTTATACACATAATATATTTGGGTCATCTTTTCAAAAAAATCTAGTTTGACAATCTATTTTTAATTGGAATGTTTAGATCTTTTGTATTTAATGTAGTTATTAATATGTTTGTATTTAAATCTATCCCTTACTATTTGTTTTCTATGTGTTGCATTAGTTCTTTTTTAAACATTCTATTTATTTCCACCATTATTTATCACTTTGATTTTCTTTTTGAGGGGGGCTATTGCTCTAGGGCTTACAGAATACATTTTTAACTTATTAGTCTACTTTCAAATAATATTTATATCACTTTATATGTAACATAAGAACTCTTCCAACAATACATTTTTATTTTCATTCTCCCATCCTTTGTGTTATTGTTTTTCCTGTATTTCTTCCTATGTTATCAGCCCCATCATGCACAGTTAATATTTTTGTTTTTAAAGAAGTTTTAGCCCTAGCTGGTGTGGCTCAGTGGATTGAGTTCCGGTCTGTTTGCCGGTTCCATTCCCTGTCAGGGCACATGCCTGGGTTGTGGGTCAGGCCCCCAGCTGGGGGCGTGTGAAAGGCAACCAATGGATGTATCTCTCACATTGATGTTTCTCTCCCTCTCTTTCTCCCTCCCTTTCCCTCTCTCTAAAAATAAATAATAAAATCTTTAAAAAAAGAAGTTTTAAAAAGAACAGAAATGCATGATCACTTTGATGCTCTTCACAACTATGTGAGGATTAAAATCATTAATACAATGGTCTTTCTGTCTGGAGAAGTTACTTTTGTTTGTATGTTTGAATATTTCTCATTGTATAGGTCTGCTGGTGATGATATTTTTCATATGTAATTCATGATTTCACCTTTACCTTTTCCCCCCATGTGTCCAGGGCATGAACCTGGCATGGGCACAGACAAAAGCCAAGCTGGGATAAACAGAAGTTACTTTGTTCCTGGCTGATAGGAGATAAGTACCACCAAACCAGGTGCAACTCTTCCTAGAATAGGGACATCACCTTCATTTTTGAAATTCATTTTGCTGATAGAGGATTCTAGGTTGACAATTTTTCAGTTCAGGGCTTTAGAGGTGCTGTTCCACTGTTATTTTTTATTTTGCATGGTTTGATTAGAAGGCTACTGAAATTTGTGTTTTTACTCCTGTTTATAATGCCTTTTTGTTTTATGAATGCTTTTAAGACTTTGTCTTCATCAGGGATTTTCAGCAATTTGATCATGATGAGCTTTGATGTCTTTTTTTTATTGTTGTTGTTAATTTTGGTTAGGATTCATTTCTGTTCTCAGATCTATGGGAATATAGTTTTCATTATATTTGGGAAAGTTTGGTTATTTAAAAATATGTTTACTTCCCCATTTTTTCACTTACTGTGAAACTCCAACTACGTTACGCTGTTTTATATTTTCCTACATGTCATTGAGGTTCTGCTAATTTTTTTAAATTTTTTTCTTCTGTGTGTTTCAATTTGTAGACATCCTGTTGGTATATGTTCAAGTTTATTTGTCTTTTGCAGTGTCTAATCTGTTAATCCTATTTAGTGTAAGTTTCATTTTAGATATTATATTTTCATCTCTAGAATTTTCATTTGCTTTTTTATATCTTTTATTTCTGTTCATTTGTTTGTACTTTTCTTGAGCATATTGACTATAGTTCCAGTAACTCTTTAAACATTCTTCTGTGTTAGTTCAATTAGCTCTTTACTTTCTGAGTTTATTTCTAAGGACTAATTTCCCAACTGGTTATTGGTCACATTTTCCTGGCACTTCATGTGTTCAATAACTTTTTATTGGAGTCTAGTTATTGTAGAATTTTATATTTTTGAGTGCCTTTTTTTTTCCCAGTGGGAGATTATTCCTTTTAAATTCCATGCTTTGTTCTGATCTTCAGATAAGTTAGTTATGTGTTATGTATCTTGATCTTAAGAGTAACTTTTTTTTTTTCTCTCAGGCTACTCCTCACTGCTAAGACATTACTCTTTGTGGGTATTTACTAAATACCCAGGATATTCCATTAGGTATCTTCCTTCTGGAAGAAGAAACTTGATTAGAGAACTCAGATGATTTCCAGACTTGCAGGAATTCTTGGGACTTTTCAGATTTTGATTCCTTAGTAGTACCTCCTACCCTCAAAGTTCTTTACTCAGACTTGCGGAATTTTACCCTATCCATGACTAGATTAGCATTCAGCCATCGTCTCAAAGGAACTCCTGTGCAGATTTTTGGAGTGCTTTCTCTGGATGGCAGCACCTTCCTAGTATTCTGTCCTCCAAATTCTAGCCCTTTGTCTTTCCCAAACTCTGATTTTTATTTCATTATTTTTTCCACTAAGTCTATATAACATCTTGTCTCATAGAGGAGAAACCACCTCAATAGATTAGACTTTGTTGCTATAGCAAGCTCAAACTGTGTCAGACAGTTTTGATCATCTGCCACAGAGTGTTGCTTCCAACTCAAACCCTGACTTTTATCTTTTCATACAATAGGACTTCTGGTTCTTTTTGTTTCCCATCCATTTGGCACAGTTCAGAAAATGACTCTAGACCTAATGCTACAGCAATCATAGATTTTATTGCATGTTTCTTTTCTCCTTGGAAGCACAGTCTGTTGTCCCATGTTAGAAATTGTTTTATGTATTTTGCCCAGTGTTCTATTTAGTTATGGTAAAAAGATAAATCCAGATCTTGTACTCCCATATGGCTGGTAATGATAGTATCCCATTTTAATTGTGTCATATTTATTTACTACATTTAACAAAAATTTATGGAA
Organism: Anoura caudifer; assembly: GCA_004027475.1. NCBI lineage: Eukaryota > Metazoa > Chordata > Mammalia > Chiroptera > Phyllostomidae > Anoura > Anoura caudifer. Next base: position 53,582 of record PVKU01002983.1, read on the forward strand.
TACCTACTTTGAAAGCCTAGAAATATAGAGATAAATGTGTCACAGACTAAAAGTTACAGTATTGCGGTAGCTTTCAAGTATGGTTCTCAAATTCTTTAATATTCCTTCCACAAAGAGGTGAGATTTAGTTCTTCTCCTTGAGTATAGACACTGTGACTCCTTGTCCAATACACTATGACTGAAATGATGCTGTGCCCTTTTCCTAGCTCAAATCTTAAGAAAGTAGTAGTTTCCATTTCCTGTCTCTTGAAATGCTCAGTCCAATATGCTGGGAGGAACCAGGTAGACCACAGGAGGTCTCCTGTGGTTGTTCTGGCTGACAACCCCAATGATCCAGCCAACTGCCAGCATCAGCTGCTAGACATGTTAAGTGTGTGAGTTTTCAGAAGATTGCAGCCCCAGGGGTAGTCATCCCAGTCTTTGAGCCACTCCTGCTGACACTGTGGAAGAGAGACAAGCTGTGCTGAGCTGAGCACATTTCTGATCTGTAAGCAAAAGAATTATTACCGCTACCCTAAAATACCAAGTTGAGAGTGAATTTTATGTGGTAAAAGGCACTTGGAACAAATATAATACCATTAAGTCTGTGACAGAGATGACCAGAAATGAAGATTTAACAAATTTTTATTACATGACTACTACTGGTCAGGTACTGGATCAGGAAAGGCTTTTATGAAATGAAATATGACTGTAGGCTTAGAGAAGGTATAGAATCAGAGCAGGAAGGGCAGAAAGACATGCTTTTTTGAAGCCACTGAAAATATGGGGACATCATAAAATCTGATGGAGCCGTAGGTAGAAACCCTTTGTTTCCTCACACAACCAAAAGGAGGATAACAACCAATCTAAAATCAATAGAAAAACAGAAGTGCCAGTAAATTAAACTTCATGGAACTCCGACAACTACGGAATTAAAGAAACAGTCAAACAGAATTCTATAAGGTGGTGGACAGAGAGAACCCCCAGTGAGGCAGCGGACTGTGGGGGCAGGGCTGGTTACGGAGAGGCGGCAGGCTGCCAGGAGGGGCTCACTTAAGGGGAAACTGAGACTCAGAGCTGGCTGTGGACTATGGCAGTTGCCACAGGGCGGGGTGGGGCGGGGGGGGGGGGGCGACACACTTCCCGTCTCAAAGGAGAGTTTGCTGGAAAGTGTGCTAGAGTCGAGCACTGTTCCCTCTCTGGTGCCTCCCCCATAGGCAGTGATGCAGCCCAGCAAGGAGGGTCGCCCTGCCTGGGTGAATACCTTAGGCACCACCCCCTTACAAATTAACAGGCACCCCCCCAAAAAAGAAATTGGGCCCAAATAAAAGAACAGAGCAAAACCTTGGGAGCTAAGCAATGAGGAGAGAGCCAACCTATCTGATAGAGAATTTAAAGCCCTGGTAATCAAAATGTTCCCAGAACTGATTTAGCTTGGTTGAAAAATGAAAAGACAAATGAAAGATACCCAAAATGAAATAAAGCGAAATATTCAGGGAACCAACAGTGACAGGAAGGAAACCAGGACTCGAAGCAATGATTTGGAACAAAAGGAAAAAAATAAACACCCAACAGGAACAGAATTAAGAAACACAAGTTCAAAAAGTGAAGAGAGTCTTACAAACCTCTGGGACAACCTGAAACATTCCAATATCCAAATTATAGGGGTGCCAAAAGGAGAAGAACAACAGCAAGAAATTGAAAACTTATTTGAACAAATAATAAAGGAAAATTTCCCCAATCTGGTGAAGGAAATAGACTTCCAGGAAGTCCAGGAAGCCCAGAGAGTCCCAAAGAAGTTGGACCTGAAGAAGAGCACAAGGCACACCATTATTAAGTTACCCAAGACAAGGATAAAGAGAGAATCTTAAAAGCAGCAAGAGAAAAAGAGAAGCTACCTACAAAGGAGTTTCCCTTAGGCTGTCAGTTGATTTCTCAAACGAAACCTTGCAGGCAAGAAGGGGCTGGAAATAAATATTTGAAGTCATGAAAGGCAAGGACCTGCATCCGAGATTACTCTATCCTGCATAGCTATCATTTAGAATGGAAGGACAGATAAAGTGCTTCTCAGATAAGGTCAAGTTAAAGGAGTTCACCATCACCAAGCCCTTATTATATGAAATGTTAGAGGGACTTATCTAAGAAAAGGAAAAATATGAACAGTAAAATGACAACAAGCTCACAAATGAACCTAAAAAATAAAAGAAAGAAAAGCAACAAAAACTAAGCAAACAACTAGAACAGGAACAGAATCAGAGAAATGGATGTCAATGGAGGGTTTTCAGTGGTGAGGGGAAGGGGAGGAATGGGGGAAAAGGTAGAGGGAAGAAGAAGCATAATTGGTAGGCATTAAATAGATGGGGAGAGGTCAAAAATAGTATAGGAAACAACTCAAAAGAACTTATACGTACAACCCTTGGACATGAACTAAAGGGGGGGATGCTGGAGGGTTGGTGGGTGGAGGGGGGTAAAGGGGGACAAATTGGGAAAAACTGTAATAGCATAATCAATAAAATATAATTAAAAAATATGGGGACTAAAAAAATCTAAAGTAGAGAGTATGGAAAAAGATTGTGAGGAAATGAGGTACTCAGGGGCCAGTTCAGTAAGAATATAATACTAAAGAATTAGAATTTAATCTTGAAGGCAGGAAACTAATTTGCACACTTGTAACCATGCAGTTAATTCTTTATTTAATGACTGTATTTCCTATAGTCTATACTCCAAAGAAGCGTATCTCACATAGAGCTTTCATTCCCTATTATGTTTCCAGCACCCAGAATGGTACCTGGCACACTTAAAAAATTTATAAACATGTATTGGATGACTGATTAACTGACTGAAGAACCATGTGAAAATTTCATGGGAATGACATAATCAGATTTATGTGCTAGAAAAATAATTCCAGAAGAGTTTTGGAGAATGGGAGATAGGTAGGTGGATTACTCAGTTTGGCTGCCATAAAATATGATAATAGACTCTGTGGCTTAAATAACAGAAATAACAGAACTGTAACTTTTACAGTTCTGGAGGCTGGATCCCAGATCAGGGTGCCTGCATGGTTAGGTTCTGGTGATAACTCTCATCCTCGCTTGCAGGCATAGCTGGCTTCTCACTGTGTGCTCACATGGCAGAGAGAGGAGAGGAAGGGAGGGAGGGGGGAGAGAGAGAGAGAGAGAGAGATTGATTAAGCTCCCTGGTATTTCTTCTTATGAGGGCACTAATCCCCTCATGAGAGCCCTACCCTCATGCTCTCATCTAAACCTAATTACTTAATTACCCACTAAAGGCACCATCTCCAAATATTATCACATTGATATTATGAATATTAATATATGAATTTTGGGAGGACACAATTCAGTCCATAACAGTAAGAAAGGAGAAAAACATAGTAGGAGGTGAATATAATCATTCATCTAAGAGATGAGGAGGGTGTGAACTAAAGTAGTGTTAATAATCTTCCTAGGACATTTTCCCTCTAAAACTTAAAATTATGTATATTTCTTAGAGTACCTCCATTTGCACGTTTCTATCTTTTTTAATGTTTATGAATTTTCAAAATCAAATAAAAGGAAGGGATGCATTTTAAAATTAACCACAGAATTTAGTGAACACATATTACAGAAACATTTGAATCTGAAATTGATATGCAGTACCCACAGTACTACATATCAATTCAAAATGATGGAAATCATTTTTCACATAAAAGTGAAGCCTCTGCGGTTTCAACGCCTTAAAGGATAATGAAAAGCTAACCTCAAAATATGAACCCATTTCACTTTTTATATTTGGCTTTTATATTAAACATAACAATAATGTTAAAAATTTTACATTTTAAAAATGTTTATTATTCATAGCATTTAATCATAAAGGTCTCAAATAGCTAAATTCATCCTTCTTGGTCAGAATATATAGATAATGTAATCAAGACGGGTAGTTATTATTCCTTCACTGTTTCCAGTGCTCACATGCTGTAATCAAGGCTTGAACAGTTTGATCAATAGCTTATTGCTGACAACAGAATAATATAGTCTCATTACTGAAGTACAGAGCACATCCAAATGCGTTTCCATAAACATTTGGCGGTGTTACAGGGTGATTATAATAATGTCCCCCAGACTCTGCTCAGGAACTTGAAGTGGACAAGCTGTCACCTGATTCTTTCAGCCTAGTAATCAAGAACCAGTTTTGGGGAGAGAAGGCTCTGGTTCACAGACCGATAGTGATGTTTTGGAAGAATTTTATACTGTCATAATGAAACACAAACAAGTTTTCAGTACTGACTTCTCAAAATGATAAGAATCATTAGTACAAATGTAATGCTTTTTTTTTTTATACTGTTGTATGTTTACTTTTCCTGCTTTTGAAAGACAGTATGTTCATCATTAAAATATTTGGAAAACATAAAGTGCATAAAGAACTAAAACCTTTCTCCAATCTTACTGCTGAGAGAGGATCATGTCATAATATTCTCATGTATTTCCTCTTATACTTTAAAAATCTGGGTCATTTTGTAACCCTGCATGTTTTTTTTTCTTATCACCGTTTAAAAATTTATGTATTTAGATCTATGTAAATACAGATATATATTATTACCTTTAATGGCTGTGGAGTTTTTACATTGTGTGTACTGTAATTTACTTGACCAATACTATTATAACTATTGCTTATACTTGTTTATTGATTACTATATGCTAGGCACTTAAGGTTTTCACTTGTATTAATACATTTGATCTTCACAACACTATTGTTTCTCCTGTTTCTCACAGAAGAGGAAATTGGGACACCATGAAATCAAGTAATTTGTTCAATGTCTTAAATGTTGGACATTTTAGTGATTAACAGTGCTTTGATAATTTAAACAATGTTGCTGTGAATTATCTCTGTTCATGTTCTTAAAGAATGTCTTTAGGATAAATTCCAAAAAAGTACATGTCCTGGGTTTAAAGGTGTTCACATTTTAAAAAACTTTGGTTACAAACTTCCAAATATTTTAGGAAGAATATAGTAATTTACATTTAATTCAACAATGTGATTGTATGATTCCCCACATTCCTGATTCTTAACATTCTTTGTGACAAAAAATGTATCCAAATGCTACTTTAATGCATTTTTACTTTTAGAAATGGAACTTCAATCCTAATGGACTTTTGTAAGCACACTTTGTATACCACTAATATTAATACTGTTGTCGACACTTTGGAAATAGTTATTTGCATTCTATTTTTGGAAGTACTGTTTTTGGGCATAATTTACATAACTTCTATTCACAAGCAAGATGCTTTGTTGGGCAGGTAGGATGCAAAATCCAAGATGCTCCTTAAAATTTCTACGTGACAGTTTTTATTTGTTAAATAAACATAAATAAAATTTCGAAATTAACATTTTAAGTAGTTAGAAATCACTAATTAATTTCTAGCTCCAATTTTAGTTGTTGTGTTTTTTGTTGTTGTTGTTCACTTTAGGGGGGATTTCTTGGGTTGGGAAACTTACTTTCCAACCAACACAACTGCTTAGTGACTGTACAGTTAGTCACTACTAACCAACGCCCAACTAGCCCGGCATTCAGACTCTCCAGATGCCAGCATTACTCCAGCTAGCTCCAAGGGAGCGCGCGCCCTGACACTCCCCTCCTCCGGGATTCGAGCCAATCGGTTCAGCTCACATGACTCCATCCAAGCAAGTTTCTTGTCACCTTAGACAGCAAATTACTCATAGCTTTTTTTTTTTTTACCTAGATAACTCCAAATGAAGGCTGTCCCATCCCCCTCCACAGCGACTACAAATATATGACAACCGAAAACCGACAGAGAGGAGGGTAGAAGGGGTCCCACTCAACAACAAACGCGACCCTTTCTCTTAGTCTTCTGATTCACTCCTGGGATTAGTAGTCGGCTTCGGCGCGCCTTCAGGTCCCCGTCCTCCGGAGACTGCCGGCCAAGGCAAAAGCAGAAAATGCAGGCATTACTGCTACTCTCCTGTGTGACTAATCAAATAAGGAGTATAGAGGAGGGGGCTTTTTGGTTAGGCCTGTTTTGGTGGGGCGGCTTCTGGGCAGATTCTGGACAGGCAGCGCTGAGGTCGCTCAGATTCCCGACAGGCTCCACGCAGGGGGCCTTCTAGGCTCCTTTGCTGTGGCCGCCGCCGCTGCCGCGGTTGCTGCGGCTTGTTAAGGCGAGAAGCTGTCGTGGACCCCGAGGAGTACTTATTTGTTGTTGTTTTTGCTTGAGGAGTCATCCTTCCGCCGTCGCACCCTGACTCCTGTGGTGTCGACTGGGAGTCCCTGCAGACACCTCGGCACGCCGTGGAGATGCCTCTCTTTGCCACCAATCCTTTCGATCAGGATGTTGGTAAGTGTTTCTGCCGCTCCCTGTGCACCCGCCCCCGAACTGCGAGTGCGCTTTGCCGGCTCTCTGCGTACCTTCTGGACTCCCGGGCCCGGGACAAGCTCTTTCCTTTCATTGAGGCGCCAACCTTAAGAATCCGGAGGAGGTTGTGGGCTTGGAGCATCCTCTTTGAAAGAAATGGGATTCAGACTGCGAAATGGGCTTTGAGCTGGAACCGTGGGTTTGGGAGGAACTGCCTAAAGGGTTGCTGTAGGGAGCTTGAGAGAAACAGCTGGTGTAGCACCTGGTGCTGGGACAGTGCTTCTGGAAGAACAGAGCCGAGGGCTAACGAGCATCTCGACTAGGGTAGGATTGTAAGCCTTATAATAAAGTGTTTCCCTGGACAGATGTTAAGCATCTGGAGCTAGGAGAATGTTTTAGGTTAGGTTCCTTAAAGGATTTTAAAATCTACTTTGTAACTCTAATGGGAGGAGAGAGCTTCTGTTTAAGGGTAGACTCTTAAAAACGTTGGGAGAGCTGAAAATGGAATACTTGGCAACCGCTGAGACCGAATAGAGGAGCTGAGCCACTGGGCTGCCTGTTTTAGAGTAGATCTCTGTATAACTTTAAGAAGCGTGGACGAGGACCTTGAATCTGGCAATGCTAATTTGTTTTGAATTTGAACTGCTTTTTTCTTTTTCTCTGAATCATTGGTAGTAGGTGCTGATCAGCCTCATTCAACAGGTTAGATTTTTATCTTTTTCTGGTTTAAGGGTAATAACTACCAGGACTTTGAGTTTCAGGGAAGAGAATTTAGGGTTGATTTGAATGCAGTTAAGGAACTACCTTGGCTCACAGGTGTGGAATGGAAAGCAAGCCAAATACCATGTCCAGATTCCTTAAGGCAGAATTTACTAATTACTGTAGTAAAGAAATATAAGGACAGCTTTAGAGTTGCACATATTTATATTATTATTTTTTGCTTGTGTGTTTTAATTGTGAATGGTAGCTGTTAGGTTTTTATTTTAAAGATTTTATTTATTTATTTTTAGACAGGGAAAGAGGGAGAAAGAGAGAAACATCAATGTGTGGGGGGGGCAATGTGGACTGCCTCTCACATGCCCCCCACTGGGGACTGGTCCCCAACCCAGGCATGTGCGCTGACCTGGAATCAAACCGGCAACCCTCTGGTTCTGAGGCTGGCACTCAGTCCGCTCAGCCACACCAGCCAGGGCTGATTTTGCTTTTTTAATCCTTCCTCACAGTGTATCACTGAAGCTTGCAGATTTGGATTAAGACTAGAAAAGGATTCAATCTTATATCTGCCACTTTCTAGCTGAGTGAAATCAAGGACAAATTACTTAAGACCTTTGAGTCCTAGTATCCTCATCTTTAAAGAGCAAAAAAACACATTCTGTTTGTGATTAAATTAAATAATCTGTGTAGAGGGCCTACTACATTGCCTTTATATAGTAGTCACTTACCAAATGATAGCTTTTTTGTTTGTTTGTTTAAATGAATGTCCTGAATACTCACAATAGATGGTAATTTAGAGATCACCAATAATACTTGTAAATTACAAAGTACTTGTAAATACTTAACTGGAAAACTGCATTTAATTTAATAAGCTCTTAGCATACACTATTTACAGAACAGTGACATAAGAAAGAGTTACTAAAAAGACATGGTTGCTGCTCTTAAGCAGTTTTGCAACTTACTACATTAATTTAGGGCAAATGCTTGAACTAAAACAATTTCTTTAAATATACACATGCTTTTATTTTATTTATTTGTTTTTAGAGAGGGGACGCGAGGGAGAAAGACGGAGAGAAACATTAATGTGTGGTTGTGTCTCACGTGGCCCTTACCAGGGACCTGGCCAGCAACCCAGGCATGTGCCCTGACTAGAAATCGAACTGGAGACTCTTTGGTTCGAAAGCAGGCGCTCAATCCACTGAGCCACACCAGCCAGGGCCTAAAACAATTTTTAAATACCTGCTTCTTTGGTTCCAGTACCTTGTTCTAGTTTTTTATATAATCTGGCTTCCAACCACCCAGTCACCTTTGTATTCTGCTGACTTTTACAATGCATATTTCCATTGAGTTCAAATAAATTTCTTAATGTCAAACCCTTTCTCAGTACCTACCACATTCAGTTCAAAGCAGGCCCCTTCTTGTCTTTGTATGTTTGTTTCTATTATTTCTTCTACCTTTTTATGTGTCCTCATGATTAAAGGCCAACTCAGAATCCAACTCTTTATGCCTGAATCATTTCCTGATTACTGTAACCTAGAGTTATTCAGTAGCAAAATTCTTGGTGTTACAGACTAGATAAATGTCTTTGTTGCAGGGGGGTGGGGGTGGTCTGAGTTGTCCAATGGAAGGTATTTAGCATCACCCCTGACATATACCCACTAGATGCCAGTGGCATTCCCCCACCCTCAGTCATGATTTAAAGGGTTTCCAGAAAATTATTAAATGTCCCCTAGGCCTACAGAATAGTTCTCAGTTGAAAACCATTGCTCTAGATAACCATAATCTCCATCTTTTCAAAACCAGAACACCTTTTGTCATTAACAAATTATGTAGCACTAAAGGTATTTATATCCTGTGTTATGCTCCTTAATTATTTTATTGGTTGCTACATAACAGGTGCTTAATAAATATTTGTTGAATTGAAAATGTGTCACTTCAGCCTGCTAGATAGTAAGTTTCTTGAGTGTAGGAATATTGTTTAACTCCAGAAAAGCTTTTTAAAGTTAGTCAGGTTTGGGTACTTGAATCAATTCTCTCTTCATGACCCATGTATCAAAATACCATGAATGGTTATCTAAGAAGACCTGCAGAGACTCCCAGTAAATAATCCTTGAACACAGTCCAGTAGACTACCATGTTAAATTTTTTACTAGGAGACCATGTAGAATATAGTATGTAGAATACATTTATCACTATTGTCCATCAGTGAGTATTGCAGTGATATTAAAGAGCTCCTACTAAATCACCTAAATCACTTGATACAATTATTTGCAGTTATTTACCATTTAATATTAGTATACATTTGTACATTTTCAAAACTTTCTTACTCTTTATTCATAAGCTGAAATGGTTAATCAGACATTCATGAACTGATTTATGTAGTACAACATTTCAAATAAAGAAGATACTGGCAGTAGTTTTTCCACTGAAGAAATGGCCAAACATGTGACTACGATGTGAGCTCCATGAGGACAGAGGTTTTTTGTTTGGTTTGTTCAGCATGATATTCCGAGTATGTAGTGTGTCTGACACTAATAAACTTTCAGTAAGCATTTATTGAATAAATGAATCTCCTTCTGGATGTCACATTTCTTGCCAAATTTCAACTCTTGAATTATAAAGTAACTTATCTTGTGAAGCTTTTATTTCAGAGTCCCTAGTGATGTCTGTCTTGCCAAATCCAATGGTCAATTTCTAGTCTATTTCTTTGTTGATCTTTTTTTAAAATATATTTTATTGATTATGCTATTACAGTTGTCCCATTTCTCCCCCATCATTCCCCTCCACCCTGCACACCCCCTCCCACCCACATTCCCCCCCTTTAGTTCATGTCCATGTGTCGTAAGTTCTTTAGCTTCTACATTTCCCACACTATTCTTGCCCTCCCCCTGTCTATTTTCTACCCACTGTCTATGCTACTTATTCTCTGTACCTTTTCCCCCTGTGTCCTCCTCCCACTCCCCTGTTGCTAACCCTCCATGTGATCTCCATTTCTGTGTTTCTGCTCCTGTTCTAGCTGTTCGCTTAGTTTGCTTTTGTTTTAGATGTGGTTGTTAATATCTGTGAGTTTGCTGTCTTTTTACTGTCATATTTTTTATCTTCTTTTTCTTAGGTAAGTCCCTTGAGCATTTCATATAATAAGGGCTTGGTGATGATGAACTCCTTTCACTTTACCTTATCTGAGAAGCACTTTATCTTCCCTTCCATTCTAAATGACAGCTTCTCTGGATAGAGCAATCTTGGATGTAGGTTCTTGACTTTCATGACTTGGAATACTTCTTTCCAGCCCCTTCTTGCCTGGAAGGTCTCTTTTGAGAAATCCACTGACAGTCTGATGGGAACTCCTTTGTAGGTGACTGTCCCCTTATCCCTTGCTGCTTCTAGAATTCTCTCCTTCATTTTAATTTTGGCTAATGTAATTATGATGTGCCTTGGTGTGCTCCTCCTTGGGTCCAACTTCTTTGGGACTCTCTGAGCTTCCTGGACTTCCTGGAAGTTTATTTCCTTTGCCAGATTGGGGAAGTTCTTCTGTATTTGTTCAAATAAGTTTTCCACTTGTTGCTCTTCCTCTTCCCCTTCCGCTACCCCTATAATTCGGATGTTGGGACGTTTCAAGATGTCCTGGAGGTTCCTAAGCCTCTCCTCATTTTTTTGAATTCTTGTTTCTTCCTTGTTTTCTGTTTGGTTGTTTCTTTCTTCCTTCTGGTCCACTCCATTGATTTGAGTCCCAGTTTTCTTCCCATCTCTATTGGTTCCCTCTGTGTTTTCCTTCATTTCACTGATTGTAGCCTTAATTTTTTCATCTAATTTGTGAGCAAAATCAACAAATTCTGTGAGCATCCTAATCATCAGGGCTTTGAACTGTGCACCTGATAGGTTGGCTGTCTCTTCGTCGCTTAGATGAATTGGCTCTGGGGCTTTGATTTGTTCTCTGGTTTGAACCATTTTTTTGTTTTTTGTTGGTCTGGTCAAGGCTGTTATGTAGTGAGGGGCGGAGCCTTAGGTGTTCCCCAGGGCGGGGCAGCCCAGTCGCTGGGTAGTGACACTGTATGTAGGGGCGGGGTCTGAGAGGAGACAGTGGCGCTTGCTCCTCTCTCTCTGGGATTCCAGTCCCTTCCGCAGCTTCCCCTTTGCCTGGATTATCTGAGCGTGAGTGTGGGACCACCTGGTCAGCCAGCCGCCTTGTGCAGCCTCACTTGGTCTGCACAGTTGCCACCCTGTGTGCCTGGTGTCTGCTAGCCACCTCCTGCACTCCTGGGATCTGCAGCCGCTGCTGCCTGTGTGCCTGGTCCGCTCCTCCACTTTTTCCTGCCGCGACTCCACCCCTCTTACCGGTCTGGATGAATGGTTTTTGGACTTTCATACGGTTCAATTTTCTATGAGTTCTGGTTGTTTTCCTGTTTCCAAATCTTTGTTGTTGTTAATTTTGGTTGTGAGAGGAGGCACAGTGTGTCCACCTATGCCTCCATCTTGGCCGGAAGTCATGTTGATCTCTTAACATTCCTCTTTGATATACTTTATTCACTTGTTTTCCAGGACACCGAACTTTTTTGATTTTCTGCTTAGTCCTTTTTTAGTCTTTTTTGGCCTCTCCTTTTTGTGCTTTCCAATTGTTGGACTGAGCCTGGGACTTAGACCTAGAACTCCTTCAAAATTTTTTTTTCCTTAGAGTCTTAGGAGACAATTTGGCTTAACTTTAAGAATTCATTTTTTAAAAAATTAAATTTATTAGGGTGATATTTGGTTAATGGAATCATGTAGGTATCAAGTATAAATTTTCTCTGATACATGATCAGTACATTTGCATTGTGTGCCCACCACCCAAAGTTAAATCATCTTCTGTCATCATATATTTGTCTCCCTTTACCCTTTGCTACCCTCCCATCCCCACTCTCTTTTCCTTTGGTAATTGTATACTGTTGTCTGTGTCTATGAATTTGGGTTTTATATCACACATATAAGTGAAATCATGTGGTTCTTAGCTTTTTCTGACTGACTTATTTAGCTTAGCATAATATTCTCAAGGTGAACCCATGTTGCAAGTGCCAGTATCTCATCTTTTCTTATGGCTGAGTAATATACCATTGTATATGTGTAGCACATCTTTATCCAGTCATCTAGCAAAGGACTCTTCTATTGTTTCCACTTATTGGTCACTATGAATAGTGTTGCAGTGACCATACAGGTACATATATCTTTGTGAATAAATGTTTTCAAGTTTTTTCGGGTAGATAGCCAGAAGAGGGATTGTGGGTCACACGGTAATTCCGTTCTTAATGTTTGAGGAGCCTCCATACTGTTTTCCATAGGGCTATACCAGTTTGCGTTCCCACCAGCAGTGTATGAGAGTTCCTTTTACTCCACATCCTCATCAACACTTGTTGCTTGTCTTGTTGATAATAGCCATTTTAACAGGTGTGAGGTGGTATCTCATTGTAGTTTTAATTTGCATTTCCCTAATAGTTAAGTTGAGCATCTTTTCATATATCTGTTGCCCATTTGTATGCCTTTTTGGGAGAAGTGTCTCTTCAGGTTCTCCGCTTATTTTTAAATTATATTATATTGGGTTTTTTGGTGTTTACTTGTATGAGTTTTTTTTAATATATTTTGGCTATTAAACCCTTGTTTGATAGCTGTTGTTTGCAAATATCATCCCCTATTCAGTTGGCTGCATTTTTTTGTGTTGGTGGTAGTTTCTTTTGCTGTGCAGAAGCTTTTGAGTTTGGTATAGTCTCATTCATTTACTTTTGCCTTTATTTCCCTTGCCTTTGGGATCAAGTTCATAAAATCTTTTCTAAGGTTGAGGTCCATAAGTTTAGTAACTATGCTTTCTTCTGTGTAATTTATTGTTTTGGATATTATATTTAGGTCTTTGATCTATTTTGAATTAATTCATGCGGACAAACTATAGTTTTATTCTTTTGCATGTGGCTTTCCATTTTCCAAGCACTATTTACTTAAGAGGCTTTCTTTATTCCATAGTTTGCTTTTGGCTCCTTTGTCAAAAATTATTTGCTCATATACATGTGGGTTTATTTCTGGGCTGTCAATTTTGTTCCGTTGATCTGTGTGTCTGTTCTGCAATGCCATGCTGTTTTGATTATCATAGCTCTGTTGTATAATTTGAAGTCAAGGAGTATGGTACTTCTGGCTTCGTTTGTTTTTCTCAGGATTGCTTTGGCTGTTCCGGGTCTTTTGTGGTTCCACACCAATGTGATGATTTTTTTGTTCTAGTTCTTTAAAAAATGACATTGGATTTTGGTAGATAGGATATTACATCTGTATATTGCTTTAGGTAATATGAGCATTTTAACTATGTTGATCTTCCAATCCATGAACATGGAATATATTTCCATTTTATTATCTTGTAGTTTTCAGTATACAGGCCCTTCACATCCTTTGTTAAGTTTGACCCTGGGTATTTTACTCTTTGTTGCAATTGCAAAGAGAATTTTATTTTTTCATCTCTTTTTCTGAAGTTTCACTTGTTAATATTTAGGAATGTAGTGGATTTTTATATATAGATTTTGTATCCTGCAACTCTACTATATTTGTTTACTGTTTCTAATAGTTTTTTGGTGGAGTCTTTAGGGTTTTCTATAAATAAAATCATGTCATCTGCAAACAAGTGATACTTCTTCATTCCCAGTTTGGACACATTTTATTTCTTTCTCTTGTTTGATTGCTCTGGCTAGGACTTCCAAAGCTATGTTGAGGAAGAGTGGTGAAAGTGGACATTTTTGTGTTGTTTCTGATTTTAGAGGAAAAGCTTCAGTTTTTCACCACTGAGTTTGATATTAGCTGAGGGTTTGTTTTATATGGCCTTTATTATGTTGCGAAACTTCTATACCCATTTTATTGAGTGTTTTAATCATAAATGGATGTCATGTCTTATCTGGTGCTTTTTCTGCATGTTTATACATATATTTATATTTATAAATATAAGTATATTTGCATTTATAAATATGTAAATATTCTGCATCTATTTATAAATATATACATTTATAAATAGATCAGAAAATTATATGACTTTTATTCTTTGTTTTGTTAATGTGGTGCATTACACTGATCAATTTGTGTATGTTGAACCTTCCTTGTGTTCCTGGAATGAAACCCACTTGATCCTGATGTATAGTTTTTAAAATGTATTGTTGTATTTGATTTGCTAGTATTTTGTTTAGAATTTTTGCATCAGTAGTCATCAAAGAGACTGGTCTGTAGTTTCCTTTTTTTGTGTTAACCTTGCCAGCTTTTGGTATCAGGGTTTTTGTTGGCCTCATAAAATGTGTTAGAAAGTATTGCCCCTTTTTCAGTATTTTGGAAGAGTTAGAGAAGGGTTGGTATCAAATGTTTGCTGAAATTCACAAATGAAGCTATCTAGTCCTGGATTTTTATTTTGGTGAGGTTTTTGATAGTTTTCTCACTGTTTATTGGCCTGTTTAGATTTTCTAATTCTTCATGATTTGGTGTAGGAAGGTTGTATATTTCTAGGAACTTATCCATTTCTTCTAGGTTATTGAATTCAGATTCTGGAGCTACACTGCCTGAATTCATTTCCCAGATTTCCTGCTTACTGGCAGTATGACTTTGGTCTAGTTGCTTAGATACTCTGTGCCTCAGTTTTCTTACCTTTAATATGGAATATAGAGATAGTAATAGTTCTTAGTTTCTTTCCCTAAATCTGCTCATTCCCTCATCATTACCTATTTCAGCAGATGGCACCATTGATATTTCCTGTCACTCATCTCTATTGTCTAGGAATCATCACTGCTTCTTCCTTCTCCTTCATTCTCCACATCCCTTCTATCAGGAAGATCTTTTGGCTCTACTTTAAAAATACAGGAGTTCTGGCCAAGATGGAGGTTTAGGTAGAAACCCTTCGCTTACTTGCACAACCAAAAGGAGGATAACAACCAATTTAAAATCAACAAACATCCAGAAGTACCAGAAAAATCAAACTGCATGGAACTCCCACAACCAAGGAATTAAAGAAATAGTCAACCAAACTAACCAGACCTTTAAGGCAGCAGACAGTGATGGGGTGGACTGCATGGGTGGGGCTGACTGAACGGGAAATTGAGACTCAGAATTGATTGTGGACTACAGCGGTTGCTGCAGTGGGAGAAACTCCCAGTCTCACATGAGTTCGTTGGGAAGTGGGCTAGAGACAGGCAGGCAGGCTGCACTGTTCCCTCTTTGGCCCCTCCCCAACAAGCAGTGCTGCAGTGCAGCAGGGAGGGTTGCCCTACCCTGTGCCTTTAAAACTTAACAGGTGTGTGGAGACAAAGAAATATGGACTGAATGAAAGAATAGAACAAAAACTCCAGAAAGAGAGCTAAGCGATGAGGAGATAGCCGACCTACCTGATGAAGAATTTAAAGCCCTGGTAATCAAAATGCTCACAGAACTGACTGAGCTTGGTCAAAAAATGAAAGATACCCAAAATGAAATAAAGCAAAATATTCAAGGAACAACAGTGACAGGAAGGAAACCAGGACTCAAAGCAATGATTTGGAACAAAAGGAAGAAATAAACATCCAACAGGAACAGAATAAAGAAACAAGAGTTAAAAAAAAAAAATGAAGAGAGACTTAGTAACTTCTGGGACAACTTGAAACATTCTAATATCCAAATTATGTGCTAGAAGGAGAACAACAACAGCAAGAAATTGAAAACTTATTTGAACAAATAATGAAGGAAAACTTCCCCAATCTGGCAAAGGAAATAGACTTCCAGGAAGTCCAGGAAACCCAGAGATTCCCAAAGAAGTTGGACCCAAAGAAGAACACACCAAGGCACATCATCAAGTTACTTGAGACTAAAGATAAAGAGAGAATCTTAAAAAGCAGCAAGTGGAAAGGAAAGAGTTACCTACAAAGGAGTGCCCATAAGGCTATTAGCTGGTATTTCTTTCTATTTGTTAAAAGAAACCTCACTGGAAGAAGGGGCTGGAAAGAAGTATTGGAAGTCCTGAAAGGCAAGGACCTACATCCAAGAATACTCTATCCAGGAAAGCTATCATTTAGAATGGAAGGGCAGATAAAGTGCTTCTCAGATAAGGTCAAGTTAAAGGAGTTCATCATCACCAAGCCATTATTATATGAAATGTTAAAGGGACCTATCTAAGAAAAAGAAGAGTATCAAAATTATGAACAGTAAAGTGACAGCAAACACAACTATCAACAACTGAACCTAAAAAAAAACAGAAACAAATACTAAGGAAACAACTAGAATAGGAAAAGAATCAGAAAAATGGACATCACATGGAAGGTTTTCAGTGGGGAAGGGGAAGGGAGGAATGGGGGGGAAGTACAGGGAAGAAGCATAGTTGGTAGGCATAAAATAGATGGGAAGAAGTCAAAAATGGTATAGGAAACAGAGAACTCAGAGAACTTATATGTACAACCCATGGACATGAACTAAGGGGGGATGCTGGAGGGTTGGGGGGTGCAGGGTGAAGGAGAATTAAGGGAGAACATTGGGAAAACTATAATAGCATAATCAATAAAATATACTTAAAAATACGTATAGAATGTCATCACTTCTTACCTTACCACTATTATCTTATTCTGGTCATCATTAACTCTTAGACTAAGGCAAAAACCTTTTATTTAGGCTTCTTTGCTACCACTCTTGCCGCCTATAATCAGTTCTCATCTACAAAGATTAGTGATCTTTGAAAACTGTCAGATGATGTCACCTGCTCAGCACCCTCTAGTACCTTCCTATTCCACTTACAAGAAAATGCAAATTCCTTGTAGTGGCGCACAGTCTGGCCCCTTCTTGGGTCTCTGATGTGATTATGATCCCCAGTCATTCTCATTCTAAGCTTTTTGGATCTGAAGACTCCAAGATCATTCCTGCCTATGTATCTATATTATGCTGTTTTCTTTGGCAGTGATAGTCTTCCCTTAGGCATTTGAAAGTCTTCCCATCACATCATTCAAGTCTCTGTTCATATCAGTTTTTAAGAGAGACATTCCCTAATCAGCTTCTGTAAAAATAAAAAATTCATCTTTACCCACTCACTGTTACCTTATTTTTATTTTTTCTTTGTAGTTTTCAGAGAAATACTATATTGACTGATTGATTGATTGGCTGACTAAACTCCATAAGGATAAGAGCTTTTTATTTCTATCCTCCCTAGCACTGTATAGACAGTGCCTGGTATGGAGTAAGGATTCAATAAGTATTTATCAAAGATGAATTATTGATAGTTTTCTAGATCTCCAGTCTTCTATTTCTATCTTGTATTCTGTTATTTCCTTAAAAAAAAATCAGTCTATCAGAAAACTGAACTTAACCTTTCTCAGCTTTGAACTTCCTTCATTATTTGGTAATTTTATAATGTTCTAGTTATTTTGACTTGAAACCTGAGAGGCATTATGAATCATTTCCCTGCCCCTGCTAAAGCATTAAGTTTTGTTTTTATAATAGTAAATTTGCATTCCTAATCATATTATTATGGGCCAGTTTGTATCTTACAGAGTTGGGCATGTTTTTCCTTTGTCTATTCAGTATCATAAACCACAACCAGATTAATCTTCGTAAGTGTTAATGTCCCATTATTCTCCGGCAGTATGGTGTGATGGAAGTTACCTTGGGCTTTGTGTATAAATTGCAGCTGCAGCTGTTGTTCTTAGTAAGTGGGCAAACTATGGAGTTGGGCAAGTATAGAACCCCTCTTGAGTTCACTTCCCACCTTTCTCCATTACCCATTTTTTTGTTTTTTTTTTTAATATATTTTATTGATTATGCTATTACATTTGTCCCATTTTTTTCTCCCCTCTGCCCTGTACCCATCCCTTCCACCATCTTTCCCCCACCTTAGTTCATGTCCATGGGTCATACATACAAGTTCTTTGGCTTCTCCATTTCCGATAATATTCTTGACCTTCTCAACTATTTTGTACCTACCATTTATGCTTCTTATTTCCTGTACCTTTTCCCTCATTGCCCCCCTGCTCCTTCCCCACTAATAACCTTCCATGTGATCTCTGTTTCTGTGAATCTGTTCTTTTCTAGTTGTTTGCTTAGTTCATTTTTGTCTTTTTTTTAGGTTCCTTTTGTTTTTGTGGGTTTTTTTAGGTTCAGTGGTTGACAGTTGTGAGTTTGTTGTCATTTTACTGTTCATAGTTTTGATATTCTTCTTTTTCTTAGGTAAGTCCCTTTAACATTTCATATAATAATGGCTTGGTGATGAACTCCTTTAATTTGACCTTACCTGGGAAGTACTTTATCTGCCCTTCCATTCTAAATGACAGCTTTGCTGGATAGAGCAATCTTGGATGTAGGTCCTCTTTCCAGCCCCTTCTTGCCTGCAAGGTTTCTTTTGAGAAATCAGCTGTTAATCTTATGGGAACTCCTTTTCCTTGCTTTTAGGATTCTCTCCTTATCTTTAATCTTGGGGAATGTAATTATTGTATGCCTTGGTATGTGCTTCCTTGGGTCCAACTTCTTTGGAACTCTCTGAGCTTCCTGGACTTCCTGGAATCCTTTGCCAGATTAGGGAAGTTCTCCTTCATTATGTTTTCAAGTAAGTTTTCAGTTTCTTGCTCTTCCTCTTCTCCTTCTAGCACCTTTATGATTCGGATGTCGGAAGGTTTAAAGTTGTCCTGGAGGCTTTCCTCATTTTTTCAAAATCTCGTTTCTTCATTCTGGTTGAATGTTTATTTCTTCCTTCTGCTCCAAATCGTTGATTTTAGTCCTTATTTCCTTCCCTTCACTGTTGGTTCTTTGTATATTTTGCTTTATTTCACTTTTCATAGCCTTTGCTTTTTCCTCCATTTTATGACCATACGCAACCATTTCTGTGAGGATCCTGATCACCAGTGTTTTGAGCTCTGCATGTAATAGGTTGGCTGTTTCTTCATTGCTTAGTTGTATTTTTTTTCTGGAGCTTTGATCTGTTCTTTCATTTGGGCCCAAAATTTTTTTCTTGGTGCTCCTCTTACATAGTAAGGGGCGAAACCTTAGGTATTGACAAGGTGAGGCAACCCATGTCACTGCTTTGTGGCTCTGTATGTGGGGGAGGGGTTCACAAAGGAAAAAAATGCCGCTTGCTCAGCTCTCGGTGGGCTCTCAGTCACTTCCTCCACTACCCACAAGCAAATTGGGCCCTTCTGATGCTGATTCTTGGGTGGGTTTGTATATGTTCTAGGACCCTGTGGGTCTCTTCAAGGAACTCTCCTGTGAGGCTGGGAGTTTGTCCTGCCGCCTCAATCCCCACAGGTTTTTTCAGTCAGAGATTTTGAGTTTTTATTTCCCCAAGCTGGAACCCTGGGTTGTGCGGTCTGTCTGGTTTCCCAGTTGTTCCTTCTGGTTTATCCACAGGCAAATGTGGGACCTTCCAATCCACCAGCAGCTGCCTTGCCTGTCCCCAGTCCTCCAGCCCCTGCCTTGCTATGAGCCCTCATTCCCTTCCTCCAGCCCCTGCCTTGCTATGAGCCCTCATTCCCTTCCTCCAGCCCCTGCCTTGCTATGAGCCTTCATTCCCTTGGCTGCAGGTCTCCACCCCTCTTACTGGTCTGGATGAATGTTTCTTCTTTAACTCCTTGGTTGTCAGACTTCCATACAGTTCCATTTTCTGGCAGTTCTAGTTAATTTTTTTATTTTAAATTTGTTGTTGTCTCTCTTTTAGTTGTGTGAGTAGGTAAAGTGTATCTACCTATGCCTCCATCTTGCCTGAAAGTCCCTCCATTGCCTGTTTTTTTGATGAGCACCTCTAAGTTGATTGAATTACAATCTTTTCCCTGTAGCCTAAACATGGTGGGCAGTGATCCTGTCAGCATTTCTACCTCCCTAAATCTTTGACAGTCATAAATTTTGAGAAGATCAAAAGAAACTGCTTATCAGAAAAAGTTCCCCAATCCATTGAGGTTACTGACATTTAAATGAGGGTGTGTGTGTCATTTTCTGGGTATTGCTAGGCAAATTTACCAATCTCTTTTGTTCATTATTTGTATAAGGATAATATGAGGATGAAATTAGTTCATTAAGAAACTTTTAATTCTTTAGAAGCAATTTTTTTAATTTTTGTTTTCACTTTTCCTTTTCCTACAAACCCTGTTTTTGTCTTAGAAAGTAAATAATTTTGATTTCATTTGCTATTCACAAAACCTTGTTGAACTGCTGCTAGCAATAGTTTATATTCTTCTGATTTAAAAAATGCTTGTTTTATAACTTGATTTCGGGGCATCAACAATAAATGATTGAACAGTTTTAGAGTTCTGAATAGGTTGCATTTCTGTTACTGACCCTGTTTATGCATAGGAAAATAACCAAGGTAGTTCATGAGTGTTGAGCATAGTATCTGCTCATGACTGTACCAGATACTCCTGGGTGCAACTTAATTCAGGAACTGTAAGATCATACTTAGTTATAATATAGGCAGTTTATATTTGATCAGACACAAGCCTGCCATTTCTAGTTAACTGTTAACATTTTAATGTTAAATTTTAATAAGCATAGCTATTATGCCTTAAATAAGGTAATAGGTTTTAAGATTTTAGTGTGTTCTTTAAAAAATAATAAAAGCACTGTGCTTTTAAAAACGTCTGCTTGGCTACCAGTCAGTAGGATGATAAATTAATTATTTAAAAGCACTACTAGATCAAAGTAATAACTTGCTTTCCTTTTCTAAAAAGTAAATGTTAGACTGGAGGGTATTGTTCAGGATTACTCATTCACTCAATCTTGTTGGGCTTCAGAGGGGTTGAGAGTCAAAGGGGTAAGGCTATGAGATTCCTCTATTAAACAGTGCCACTTGAAGTTGCTTTACATATTTTTTTAAGGTAGGATTTCCAATTAAAAGAGAGTGCTAAATAATAAAGAATGGTCTTTGAATGCTCCTTGTTTTCTGGGAGGGAGCCTCTAAACCCCTGGAATTTCCTGAGGGGAAGGAGCATCTTTCTTATTCACTGTGGGTTCCTGATGATATACCTTAGTTTAGGTAGACTCAGCATGGGGGCTGGCCACTCCAGAAGGAATAATCTTGTGATTAGATAGTTGGGGCTTTTGAGTCATATATCAGCCCCACTAGGAAGCAGGGAGGGGACTGGAGGTAGAATTTCAGAAGATGGTTAGTTATGCCTTTAATAAGAAGACTCTAATAAAAACTCTGGAAGCTGAAGCTCAGTTGAGCTTCCTGGTTGGAGGTTTTGGTGGCAAAATTTAGTGATTGGACTTCAATTCAGCAATCTTGGCACATCTGGTTTTGCTGCTTTTCTGGGCCTGGGGCTGAAATACAGCTGAGTCCTAAAGGTCATCTCTAGTTGGAATAAAACTCTGTCTCTGTGGTCAACAGACCCCAGGCTTTGTTCTTAAGATTATTTGATGCGGGCCAGAACCTCAGTGTCCTGAGGACTTAATGCCTAAGGGAGTAGTTGTGCAAAGTCTTGAATGGGAGTCATGTGAGGCTATTCTCTGGCCTCCTTATTCCTTCTCTAAGGGTGGGAGGGGAGGATATCTTACTGAACACTGAGTGAGGTCCTGCTGCCCACTGCCACCCTCTCGGGAAAAATTTGGAGGCAGAGGTTTGTTAAAAAAGAGAAGGAGTCTTTATTCAAAAGCTACACAATTTTGGAGTAACAGCTTTCTGCAAGCATTAGTCACTCAAGCCTAGCAACTATGGCTGAAATCTTTAGTCAATCAGGTAAGGGTTGAATCTTTAACTCTGGAGTTCCCCTATTGTTCCCCTTGCTAGTTTTTAATTACCTTGTTTCTGTAAGATTAGTTTACAAACTAAAACAACATGATATACAAAAGCTACAGAATTTTGGAAGAATGACAGGCTTCTGCCTCAGAGCCTGTCCCTCTAGAACACTCAAAGGAAAATAACCCTGCCACCCGTTGCCAGGCCAGAGCAGTCCTAGGCTGTGCCCAGAGTTCCTTCTCCCATTTAAAATACTGTCCTAAGTGAAATAAGCCGCTCAGAGAAAGACAAAATACCTTATGATTTCACTCATATGTGGAATCTAATGAACAAACTGAACTAACAAGGAAAATGGGGACAGACTCACATATGGAGAGCAGGATGACTAGTGGGAGGGTAGAGGGATTGAGCGAAAAGGAAAAAGAACTCATGGGCATGGACAACAGTGTGGTGATTACTAGGGGGAGGGGACTATAGGGTTCTAAATGGTGATGGAAAAAATACAATAAAGATTAAATAAAAAATAAAATAGTTGACAGACTTGACTATAAAAACACATTTTCTGAGTCCTTTTGGAACAGGGTTTTTTTTTTTTTTTTTGCCCTTTGCTCTCCTATTTTGATTTTTTTTTATATATATTATTAGGATGAAGGTATAAGAAATACAGTAAAATAGATAATGGCCAAGAAAATATAATTCAGATGTTAAAGTGCTGGTAAATGCTTATCAAAACTCTTTCAATTGTGTAAATAAATGGGAGTGAGAGGACTTGAGCCCCAAGAACTGGCTAACCACCTCCTCTTTCTTCCTCCTTTCCTTCCTTAGTATAATTCTTTTTACTTTTAGCTTTAGTTAGATAACTGGTACTACTACAGTATCATACTAAAAATTTCAATACTAAAGGTGAAAAGAGTATTTTCTGAGCTACAAAATCTCACTTTTCTCTGGGAAAAAAAAAATCCTTTGAGAAATGCAGATAGCTACAGCCTGATCATCCAGGCATTCTCGAGAAAGAGAGCCAGTCACTGCCTTCCTTCTGTTTAAATCTTCCTGCCCATAACTCCATGCACACTGGCGGCGTTCAGCTTCTCGGCCAATCTCGTCCTAGACTATTTACTGTTAGGGTGGTCAGTGATATGGACTCTGAAAGAATTCATAAAGAGAAGAAAATGAAGAGAGCAAAGTTTTTTCTTCTACTTGCCCAAGAGAGGAAAAGGGATAGGTGTGGAGATATGTACCAGCATTGAGGGGTGGGGGCCTTGAGCTTTTGCTGGCTTATAATTGGACTATAAAAAGGTGGGGGTGTTGCTGATGTGTGGCCTCTGGGCTGCTGGGGGCATTGTAACACAGGAGATTTGGGGTAGTTTTGAATTTCAGGTAGGTTTTCCACAATTTGAATATGATATGCTTAGGTGTTGTCATTTTGACATTTGTTCCGCTTGGTATCCGCAGAGCTTCCAGAACCTGTGGTTTGGTGTCTAACATTAATTTGGTGAAGTTCTTAGTCATTATTGTTTCAAATATTTCTTTTGTTTTTTCTTTATTCTCTGGTATTCTGATTACATATATATTGCACCTTTTGTAGTTTCCCACAGTTCTTGGATAATCTGTTCAATTTTTTTCAGTCATTTTTTTGTCTTTGCTTTTTAGTTTTGGACGTTTCTGTTGACGTATCCTCAAGCTTAGAAATTCTGTTCTCAGTCGTGTCCAGATCTACTGCAGAGTTCATCAGTGGCATTCTTCATTTTTTAGTATTTATGATCACTATCACTGGTATTTCTCTTTGATTCTCTTGAAAAACTTCCATCTCTGTTTACATTGCCTTTTTGTTCTTAAATGACGTGTCATCTTTTTCATTAGAATTCTTACTATATTATCATAGTTTTAAAAATTCCTGGTTTGATAATTCCAACCTCCCTGCCATGTCTGAGTCTGGTTCTGATGTTTGCTCATTCTCTTTAGACTGTTTTTTTTACCTTATATGTGTGCCTTGCTGAAAGTTAGATACGATGTATTAGATAAGTGGAACACCAGTCTTTAGTGGTCTGATGGTAAGGTGCCAGTGGAGAAGGATTCTGGATTCTTGTGATTATGTCTTAGACTCCCAGTGAACCTCTGCCACTGGAGTGTGAATTACTCTCAGGCAGATCAGTACCTCCTCATGCCTTAGCTGGAACAAGGTGGCCAGAGAAGTTTGGAGTTGAGTATTTCACTTAACCTAGGTCGGTTAATCTCTGGCAAAACCCTAGTTGGTTGGGGGCTGGTAAATAGTTTCTCTTGAGAATAGTGGGCCTTGTTAAGAAGAAAATGCTATGGTATTTTCCAAAATGGTTCCTGTTCTTCACCCCTCTGCTGGGAAAGCAAGGAAACTTTTCTCCTATAAAATCCACAGAAGTGTGGGACATCCCTATGGCTGGACCCCTCTAGAATTTTGACTGTCAGACTTGTACACACATAGCTTCCAATAATTTTTTTAAAACTTTTTTTATTGATTTGAGAGACAGAGAGATAGACATCATTTTGTTGTTCCTTCATCCATGCATTCATTGGTTGATTCTTGTACGTTCCCTGACAGGTGATTAAACCCACAACCTTGGGTTGTAGCAAGATGATGCTCTAACCAACTGAGCTATCCAACCAGGGCAATTCATTACAGTTTAAATTTTCATGGTCTCACCCTGTTTTCTGGTGATGTTTCTGCTTCTGGGTTTCTGCTTTAAGTTGTAATTCTGTGTATCCACCTGTCTGTGTTTCTAATTTGGGGGACAGCGATTTGCCCTATGACCTTACTTCTAAGGGATCTAAGAAAAGTTGTCAATTTTTCACTTTTTTAGTGTTTTACTTGTTAGAATGGGGTGATGATTTCTAAGCACCTTACATGCTGGATTGGAAACTGGAAGTAATTCATTATTTTTGATGTCTGTGTCTCAATGAAGTCTGGTGTCTTCTTGTCTAGAAAAACTTTGCTTTAACTTCCAGAAGGCAAATCTTCACTTACTTTCTTAGGTGGAGGTGAGATGGTTGCTAGAGCCCTTGAATAAGGGAGGCAAAGGGGGGACCTACCTACATTTCAAACAGCATTAACCCAATCCACCTAATTTTAAGTCTTCTTTATTCTTCACTCTCAATTGCAGACTTCCCAATACTTGAATTTTCTGAGAATTTGGAAGTGTAAAAAAGGCTGGTTCTTATGCTTTTTTTCCTACTATCAGTATACATATGATTCACCTTTCTTGGGTCTTCTGAGTGGTTCACCGTGTATATACATTGTTATATAAATTTTGAGGTATTGTTGCTGTTGTTGCTTCTCATGTTTTCCCTCTCTTTATATCTTTAATTTCTCAAGTTTTTAATTAAGGACATATTTAGTTAAAGCTTGTTTTTCTTTTGTTCATTTCCCCATTGTCAGAACCCAGAATCAAAACTAGATAATTAACTTAATTACCTGAAACATTTTATAGAGATCTATACCTAGTCATGTTCCTTCACTGGCAAGTAAAGCTAAGAATTATTTGATAATGAAAATGCTTCTCACTTTTGTCTTTTTATGTGCAGAAAGAGATAGACCTGTATATAATATTTTTAATAAAGAATAACCAATGGCTTATTTTTATACTAAGTAACAAGCAACTGAAATGTGAATGGGAAAAATAATTGTGATAGGTAATAAAGGGGTCCCTCTTTTAAGGGTGGACTTGAACATTTTTTTAATCAGACTGCAGACAGTTATTGTAATTTGTTGTGTTTTGATTATACTACAATTTGATGATTTGAATCTGATTATTTACCTCCTACCAATTGTTTAAAAGTAATATTTCTGCAATCTCTTTTTATCATATACAGAGAAAGCAACCAGTGAGATGAATACTGCTGAAGATTGGGGCCTCATTTTGGATATTTGTGATAAAGTCGGTCAGTCTCGCACTGGGTAAGTGTTGCAGAGTTTCAAAGGATTTTTATTTATTTTTCCTTTTTATTAATATGAGTAAAACAAGGGTCAGACGGTAGAACATACTGCAAGTAATAACTTATTTATTTTTATGTTTTATTTTATTTTATCCTCACCCAAGAGCATTTTTTTTTTCCATTGCTTTTAGAGAGAGCGTTGGGGAGAAACATCAATGTGAGACCAACATTGATTGGTTGCCTACCCTACATGCCTGGACTGGGGATCTTTTGCACCCTGTCCAGGAATCGAACACACAACCTTTGGGTTACAGGACGATGCTCTAACCAACTGAGCCACACCAGCCAGGGCCAATTATAATTTATTTTAAAAGATAATGTTTTTCCTAGAAAAACTTGAAGAATCCTATTTAGGTTACTTCTTATAACCACTTAGGGTAGCATGACTAATAAAAATGTCACTACTTTAATCTCTTTCCTCCTGAAATCTAGCCTTTTCCTCTTAATAAAGTCATCAGGGATTTCTCAGTTAGAAAGTGTGGTAGTCATTTCTGAGTTTTTCTTTGTCACATGTGCAACATTCTACCCAACTGATCTGTGATTACTGAAAGAGGCACTTGAGGGAAGTAGATTATTAAACTTTTTGGCATATGGGCTTTTGGGAAATACAGAGCTTTCTAAACAGTTCAGTGAATCGATTGCTGGTAGAGAGATTAAAGATTTCCTTAATTCCCGGGCTAACAATGCCCAGCTATTAGCAGCCTTCTTTACGCCTTCATGCCCCACACATGTTGTCTTATTCATGTACTTTCATGTGAAAAATGTTAGGGAGCACTGCTGCATTATAGTTGGTTCTTCTGGTGGTGATCTTAACCTCTGATATACCTTCTTTGACTGTTCTTTGTTCCCGTCTAACTACAGATAGTTTCTTAAACTTTTTTTGATCCATTTTTCCTCTGATACTTTTTTCTTTTCATATATCTTTTCTTTTGAAATCTAACAACTTCCAGGTATCTTTACGTGAGTAACATATCTTTTTCAGCTCTGACTTTTCTTACCCAAGCATTAATCCTGTGGATATAGCATTATTTCTGGATAACCATACTGTATAAGCCTTAATCGCCATCTCTAAAGTGGAACTCTTGTCTCTTTTAACTTTAAACCCACTTTCCCTCCTTTGTCCCCTGTTTGTTAATGAAAAGATTATTCTTGCATTTTCACTTAAAACCTCAGTCACTGCTACATTTATTTTGTTACCAAATTCTGTCAGTCTGCTTCCATACTATTTAGAATGTCGATGCTATAAAGTCTCTTTAGTTAAGTTATTGAACATGGCCAAACCAGGTTGGAGCAGTTTGTCTTCGGGTTCTTTCTACCCCTTCATGTTAGCCGTTTTTGCCCCTAATGTTCTCCTCTGTTAGGTTCCCAAAATTTGGCCTCCAAATGTGGCCTTATGCATCCCTGTTGTTGTCTTTATATTGTAATATACTAAGTCTTGTTCTTCTGATCTTGTTAGTTCCTTAATATAATCAGAACTTAAGTAGCTATACACAGTAGCTACTCCAGATCTATTCTTTTTTCTGTATTTGTATTGCCCCCTAACCCCTTTACTTGAAACACTCTTTACCATGCATGGATTTGTGAATTGACCTTTTGTCATTTCTTTCCACTTCATCTCTTATATCCAGTTGCCATACAAAAACTGTGACTGTGTTGCTCTCCTTCCTTCTGTATTGAATTGTCTAACTTCCTTTGGCCTCTGAATCATTTCTTTTTCATTTATTTCTCATTCTTTTCAGCTCAAGCATTTGAGTTGTCAGTGCTTTTCTGCCTTAATTTGGTGCTACTGGTCATTCTATTCATTCAGTACAGAGTATTTTCTTCTATAATTTCTTATCTGCCTCATATCCTTCCAGTCCCAATATAGATATTATTTCTTCCAAAAAGCCTTTCCTTATCCCCTTTATTGAAAATCATATAGTCGCCTGAATCCTTAAAGCATTATACCAAAATTATTCTTACATGTGTCATCTTTTATAATAGTAATTTATATCTGTTTAGTAGACTTGGACTTGTAGAATAAAAGGTCCATGAATTTTTGTTGTACAGAGGAAAAAAACAAGTAGCGTAGTGGTTGAGAGGATAGACTCTGGAGTGAGACTACCTGGGTTCAAATCCTAGCTGTTACCCCCTAACTACTTACATTGGGTTAGCAACTTATCTCTCCAGTTTGCTACATAATGAAAATAGTATCTGCTTCATAAGGGGCTTGGTTTGAGTAGTACCTGGCACATGGTTAAATGGGTGCACCTCTGCCTCTTTTTGATTAAAGTCATATTTTGTGACAGTTTGTTGAGGACTGAGTATCGACCTAGCTCCATCCCTGTGTATTTTAGAGATAAAACTTTTATCTAATATTTCAGTTGCAAAGTTCCTCCTCTCTTTTTTTAATCTTTATTTTGGTGTTCTTCATTTTGCAGATGACTTTTCTGATAATTTGGTTAGTTAATTGACATAAAAAGACAAAACTGCCTTTCATTACTAGAAATATTCCATATTTTACTAGTTAAAAATAAATTTGTAATTCATCTGAAATTCTGTGATGTGTAATGATGAGAGATCAATTTGTTTTTCTTCATGTTAACATTATTATACTGGAAACATTTGTTTTTTCCCCTAGTTTTTCTTGTGACGAGAACTTTTAAGATCTACATTCTTAGCAACTTCCAAGTATACAATGAAGTGTTGTAACTGTAGTCCCCATGCCATGCATTACATCCTCAGAATTTATCTTGTAATTAGAAGTTTGTACCTTCTGACCACATTCACTCATTCTGTCCCCGCACCCCAAGCTGTTCTATATGTCTACGAGTTGTTTTATTTTCCACATAATCAGTGAGATCATAACAATATTTGTCTTTGTTGATTCATTTCACGTAGTATCAATGCCCTCAAGGTTTATCCTTGTTGACCACATATATTTAAGATGTACTAATTTGTAGCTTTAAAAAAATGTTTTTGTCTTTTTTAAAAAATCCAGTATCCATAGGTTTAGATACATGCTCATTTTTCATTTTTTATTTTTTTGAATTCAGCCAACATACTTACTCTCAGTATATTTCTTAATATTTCAGTCATCCTTTGGGGATTTTAATTGACATTATGCTAAGTCTATAAATCTACTTAGGATATATTTTCAACTTTGCCAATTTAAATAACGAGGGGTGGTTTCATTTGTCTTTTTTAATCAATATTATTTCCCCTTCCTCTTTTCTTCTCTTTGTTTTTTTTTTTTCTTCCACTTATTTTTCCCACCTCTCTTGTCAGTATGGCTCCCTAGTTCCTTTAAATTTTTATTAAATTGATTTCTAAGCATTTATTGATTTGTATAAATGCAATTATTTCTTTATAGCATTTGTTGATAAAGAATTGTTTGAAAAGGATTAAATAATTTATATCATTCTAATATTATTGAAGTTTTTTTAAAATGTCAAACATTCCATATTTATTCTTGTGTATGATTTCTTTTAAAAAATGTTTTGCATTATCATCAGGACCACATTATAATTCTCATGGACACTTGGTACGTTTGACTTCCTGAATTCCTTTTTTCATTAAAAAAATATATTTTATAATTGCACTGTTGTAAAGACAAGTATATATATACATTAAAACATTTTTTATGGGCCCCT
Source organism: Anoura caudifer (assembly GCA_004027475.1). Taxonomy (NCBI): domain Eukaryota; kingdom Metazoa; phylum Chordata; class Mammalia; order Chiroptera; family Phyllostomidae; genus Anoura; species Anoura caudifer. The sequence continues at coordinate 82,894 of PVKU01002983.1, forward strand.
AAAATAATTGTGAGTCCTAGGCATTGTGCTTATGTGCCTAAGGATAATATTACAGAATTGAATTATATATTATCAGGTCAACTTAATAATAGAAAATTATTAAGGTTCTTTTTAGGTGGCAGTCAACTGTGGAATACATATGGAAGAGTTCCTAATATGTCATTTATTTGTTGGTTGGTTGGTTATTGGATTGACTGATTTGAAAAAGAGAGAGAGAGAGAGAGAGAGAGAGAGAGATCGATGTAAGAGAGAAAAACATGGATTGGTTGCCTCCCTTACTCACCCTGACTGGGGATTGAACCCGAAACCTAGGTATGTGCCCTGACCAGGAATCAAATTTACAACCTTTTGGTGCATGGGAGGATGCTCCAACCAACTGAGCCACTCAGCAAGAGCCATCTCTAGAACTTTTGATCACCCCCAACTGAATCTCTCTGCCTATTAAACAACTTTCCATTCTACCCTCCCCTAGTGCCTGAAAAACACTTATAATTTGTTTTTAATCTTTAAATCATTTTATAGTTAGTGTATATAGAAAACTTAATGGAGATCTATCTGGTTTATGTTATCTGGGAACCTAGATACATATGTTTAGATATGGGTTGCTGATGATAGCATAAGAATATTGAACAATATTAAAGGTTGTCGGTGAAGTATTCTAGATACCTGGTATGCTTTAGAGAAGACTGAGACATGGTATTGGTGTGAGAGAGGAAAATGGGACATGAGTTTTCATGAGATAAATTTAGACAGGGTAGGTTAATGTAGAGAGAAGTTAGGGATTAGAAGGCAGTTTGTGAGGTTATTTTTATACTAGGCAATAGTCTAGATTTTTTTTTTTAAAGTATTACCATTTCAGTGTTAATCTGTAATTTTGTAAAATGTACAAATCTATTTAAGAGGGCTGATTTAGGGATGGTGAAGGGAACTTTAGGAAAAACATTTCTCTTTCAGTAAGGTACTTTTTTTTTTAATCAAAATGATTTGTAACGAGCAATGCATTATTTAATGCATAAATAGAATAATTTATATGAAATCTTTCTTCCTTAAGGAGATAATTTGTTTTTCTTTTTTTATTACAATCACTTGTTTTAGAGTTCTGGTAGTTTGGAAAATACTCTCAAGTTTTAAAAGGAAAAAAAGAGTCATTATTGTGAAATTTTCTTTAGTCATAACTGTGACCCAGAAACATGGCTCCCAGTGGTGATTTGAAAATCCCCCCTTAATTCTTCCTCTTTTTAAAAAAGCTTACTGCTCTGTTCTTTAAATCACACGTGTATGTGTGTGTCTTTGTTGATTTAAAAAATATAATATTTTTATGTAACAAAAATGTACTTTTTTTGTTTTAAAAATAGATGTATATTCACATGGCTCAAAAATAGAACAGTTTAAAAAGATGAACATTGACAAACCTAACTCCTGTCCCTGTTTCCCTTCCCCATCCTCTGTAGGTAACCACTTGTTTCCTTTATATCTTTTCATTGTTTCCTTACGCAGTTATGAATATAGACAACAGACATACTGTATACACTATATTACAGACTTAGAAATGTATTTCTTTTAATGCCTATTATAACAGTAATACATTGGTTGTAAAAATTGACAAATTTAGAAGTAATTTTCCAGTTTACCATTAGTTTTGATTAGTGGCATGTCGAATATTTAACATAACTTTAATAGTTACTAAAATTATTCACTAATTTCAAATAATTATATCAATTTTAGGAAACCTAGTAGATGTAATTCCTGTTTGCTTCATATAGGTTTTCAGGTTTTGGGTGTTTGTTTTTTTTTTTTTTCTTTTGCCTGAAATGTTTGAATATGCTGGACTTAAAACTTTAGAAACATTCTGAAAATATTTTTCTGACTTCCTAATATATTCACATGATTCTTAGTGTGCTGTTCCAGTGTATGAATAAGTACTGAAAAATGCCTAGCCAGTGAGGTCATATGATAGACTGAAAAGTCTGTTTGTTTATTATTGAGAACTTTCAGAATGATAGTAGCAGTTTTCTTTAACATGTGCTCACATAAGAAAATGTATCTTTTGTCTTTGTCTTTCAATTGATTCATTTATATATATAAAAAATGTGAGTGTGACCCTATTGCTTATTCACAACAAAATTAAAATTGAAGTTCTATAATCGACATCCAGAATGTCAATGCTTTTTATTTTATTTTATTTTTTTGTTTTAATCTTTATTTTATTATTTTTCCATTACCATTCAGTTCCCTTATACCCCCTCCCCCCCAACAATCACCACACTGTTACCCATGTCCATGAGTCGTTTTTCCTTTTTGCTCAATCTCACCATCTTCTAACCACCCCCTCACTAGCTGTCATCTGCTTTCCATCTATGAGTCTGTCTCTTTTGCTTGTTAGTTCAGTTTGTCAGGTTCCACATATGAGTAATATCATATGGTGTTTGTCTTTCTCTGACCAGCTTATTTCACATAGCATAATGTTCCCCAGATCTATCCATAATGTTGTAAAGGGTGGAATTTTCTTTTTTACAGCTGAGTAGTATTCTATTGTGTAATGTCCCATAGTTGTCTTATACATTCATCTACTGATGGACACTTGGCTGCTTCCATATCTTGACAATTGTAAATAATGCTTGCAGTGAACATGGGGATGCATATATTCTTTCGAATAATTCAGATTTTTTTCAGATATACCCATATATTGCTGTGTATAATGCACACTTTTTTGCCCAAATTTTTGAGGGGAAAATAAGGATGTGCATAATATACATAGGTAATATTAATTCTTTATTTATATAAATGTTTTTAATTCTTTTATTTATGCTTATGCAGTAAAAGTGTAGCTCTAGAAAGCAGTAACAATATCTGTATACAAAATAATACCCTGGAATACAATAATCAGTTTTGTTGGATGTTCAACAAACTTGGAACAAAAGCACTTTTGGCCAATGATTCAACAAAATGAAACAAAGAATGAAGAGCGTCACAATTATTTTTCACAGAGTAAGACAAATGATGCCGATTGTTATGCTCTTGATAAGATAGATGATGCTGATTGTTAACTTGATAAGATAGGTGATGCCTACTTTATTACCATAGGGTGAACTTGGCATATTTCTCTTGGGTGGGAGACATTATTGGAAAATCCCTTGGAAAATGTCAAAACTGCTTCGTACATTGCAAGCTTTAAGCTAAAATTATTAAATATGCTAAAAGCATAGGGTGAACTTGGCATATTTCTCTTGGGTGGGAGACATTATTGGAAAATCCCTTGGAAAATGTCAAAACTGTTTCGTACATTGCAAGCTTTAAGCTAAAATTATTAAATATGCTAAAAAGCATAGCAACAGAGCTGCAGAGAGATGCCTTAGACCTCCTCCCACAGAGACTGTCATTGTGGAGAAACAGGAAGAAGAGCTTCTTCAGATGCCAAGTCAGAAGAAGGCAATGCGAGGGAAACCTCCAAAGTGGCCAGAGGTGGAGCAGGAGGTGGAGACCTGGACTCTGGAGCAGTGTCGAACTGAGATCTCTTTTTCAACTAAGATGATACAAGAAGGTAAAAGGATTGCATGAGAAAAAAAACATTGATGATTTCTCAGGGACACCTGAATGGTCCTTTAACTTATTGAAGAGAGAAGGTTTGACCATGAGAATATGAATGAAACTTGCCCCAAAACTTCCAGCAGCCTATGAGAACCGAGTTTTGGAATTTCATTCCTGTGTTATCAATCTTTGAAAGACTTACAACTTTGAGCAGTCCTAAATCGCCAGTATGGATGAGGTCCCATTCACATTTGATATGCCAGCCAACAGAACTGTGGATGTCAAAGGAGCAAAGACTGTGGCTGTTAGAACTAGTGGTCATGAGAAAACACATTTCACTGTTGTTCTAGCCTGTTGTGCAGATGGGACAAAGCTACCACCTATGATCGTATTTAAAAGAAAAATGTTTCCTAAAGAAAAGATGCCACATGGAATTATTGTCCATGTACATGAAAAAGGATGGGTGAAGGAAGAAGACACGAAAATCTGGCTTAACAAAGTCTGGTCACGAAGGCCTGGAGGATTACTTAAAAAAAAACCAACTTCGCTTGTTTTTGATCACTTCAAAGCCCATGTTACACAAATTGCAAAAGCAACCGTGGCGGACTTGAAACCCAACTTGCTGTGATACCTGTTGGGTAACCAGCCAACTGTAGCCCCTTGATGTGTAAGTAAACAAGTCCTTTAAGGCCCTAATGAAGGAGTGGATGCCATGGATGCATTCTGCTGGTAATGATTTAACACCTACAGGTAGGATTAAGAAAGCATCCACCACCCAGGTTTGTGATTGGGTCCTAAGGTCGTGGAACGGTGTCAAGAAGGAAGTGGTTGTGAAATCATTTAAAAAATGCAGCATCAGCAATGCTATGGACGGAACTGAGGACGATGAAATTTACCGTGATGAGGAAAGTGACTCTTAGAAGACACTAGTAATGTAGCAATTAAAGAAGGTGATACTTCTGAATTGACAGTGACTAAGAGTACCTGGCCTTCTGTGATGTGTAAATATTGTAAATCTGTTACTGGTACCTAAAGTTTTTTGTACCTTGTATCTCTTCTTGTGTTTTGTAATTATTTGTTACATAAAATTCCTTGTACAGTATATATTCAAAAATAAATGCTAAAATTCCTTTATAATACAAGAAAGTATCTAAATATAAATAAACATTGAATTAAAAATGAAAGATTTTTTTTCCTGAGAGTTTGGACCAAAAATATGGTATACATTATACACAGGAGCGCATTATACATGGCAAAATATGGTATTCCCAGAAGTAGAACTGCTAGATTCTTTAAATAGCCAGATAACATTGTTTGTTATATTCATGTTCCATTAACCATCACATGAGAAATGCCTGCTTTACAAGCTTGAAATTGAGAATTTCAGATTTGTACTGTTTCGCAGACTGTGTTTTATGTAATGTGTATTACAAATCAACTATGCATTTTGAATATGCCATTTAAAATAGTTATTATTCATACCATTTCTGATTTCTTTCACATTGTGTATTTATTTCCTTACAGTTACGTGTATGTGTATAGTTACTTCATTCAGCAAAGGTGTGAGTTCTCATATCATACAGTGTTTGTGTGTATTATGTAGTAGCATATAAGACCAATAAAAATTATGCATACCTGTATGCGTATACCTTTCTTCCTTCCACAATATAATATACATACATATATTTTTGAATTGTGAGCTGTAGTATATTTTTTAGCATGTCAGATGAAAATGTAAAATTTAAATCACTCTAAAATAACTTTGAAAGCTAAAGTTGTAAAAGTAACTTTATAGAAGAATAAGACATGTTTGTGCTTTCTAGAACTAACGTTGAATGTCTCTAAGTCCCTGACTCCATTCTGCTATTGTAATAACATACTGATGAGGAAGCATTAGAATTCCCTATTATAAAGAGGTCTGTCAAACTACAGATCTTGTTCTACTGTATTACAGTGCTGCTTTTGTCCAGCAGTGGCTCTCAGCCCTGGAGCAAGGGATGCTTTATTAGAGATGCTCTACTAGGGATGGTTTTGGTTGTCACGTTGACAAGAGGTACTACTGACATTGATTAGATGGGGACCAGGGGTGTGACACACCAGATAGATAGTCTTACTCATTAAAAATAATTTTTCTGCCCTGAACAACCAGGTGTGCTCCTATTTAGAAACATATTGCTAGTATCTTTGTAGTTTTTCAGTTCTATTTCATAGGTGATTAAAACTACTCAAGCACATTTATTTACAATACTGAGCTTAGTATTATTATCACTATTAATATATATTTTACTGTTGTTTTTTTTTTTAATGTTTGTAATACTTTAAGGAAAATCCTCTTGTCCGTCTTTAAGGTCCATTGAGGGAGATATGAAGAGGTGGTACCCTTGTTTACAAAAGCTGATGGATCTGTCCTGGCCAGTGTGGCTCTGTGGATTTAGTGCCAGCCTGGGTACCAAGCAGTTGCTGGTTTGATTCCCCAGTTAGGGCACATGTCTGGGTTGTAGGCCAGGTCTCCACTAGGGGGTGCACAAGAGCCAACCACACATTGATATTTCTCTTCCTCTTCCTCCCTTCCCCTCTCTGTGTGTGGTTGCCTCTGGTTGCCTCTTGCACACTCCTAGCTGGTCATGTGCTCTGACTGGGAATCGAACCAGCAACCCTTTGGTTCTCAGGCCAGCACTCAATCCACTGAGCCACACCAACCAGGGCTCCTTCTCTAAAAATAAATAAAATAAAATCTTTAAGAAAAAAAAGTAAAGTTGATGGATCTAAGTCCTTGATTGATTACTAATAAATACAATAATTAGAATTTGAATTTGCTGTCTTTTTAATGGTAATAATTTTCTTAAGAGTATAAAATAACATTTTCATCACAGCTTAACCTATTCTTATGATACAAAATACTTTTCAAATAGGATGTAGAGATGAGATATAATTTGAAATGAGACTTTAAAAACATTTTATAAAGCATAAGATATCATAAAACCTTGACTTTTTTATCTAACAAAATGATTAAATATTTTTGGCGTTCTTCATATGTTTTGGTGGAAAGGTCTTTTCAGGTATCTCACTAACTGGTGACTATAGACTAATGTTGTTATTTATCTGTCATAACTGTACAACAACATAGGTATAAGTGGGTAGACATTTATAAATAATGTGACAATTTCTGAAATTTACTCAGCTATTCAAAAAGATTTGAAATTTTATTATTCTTTGAAAAGAGAATTGTAGGACTGCAAAATTAGTTTTAATTTTCCTTGATCCTTTGACAAGAGATTTGAGCTGCATCATATGCATGCTTAACTTACTGAATTTAACAGTATTCTTTTGCAGCCCCTCAAAATTTACTTTTCCTAAAAACTTATCCCTGCTATTCATTTAGGGAGCTTGTATGTGCTGTCTCACAATTACAATTCCCATTTCCCTTATAGACTGTGAGTATCTCACTGCACTGAGTGTGATTCTTACACAGAATATGAATGTTTTAAACAGCATGGCCCTATATGCAAACTAATGTCTTCAGCTGGTGCTAGAAGTAATGTTTTGCTTTAATAATTGAGTAAAAGTTGCCTGTACTGAGGATATTTGAGAGAAGGCACTGTATGTTCTCTAACAGATTATAAAACAATTTTTATAATTCTGAGAAATAAATTTTATGGAAGTATGTACATTTTCAGGTAAATAGCTTTATAAGGGAGATTGTTGAATTCTAAATACCAATTATACAACAGTAAAAAGTAGTGTTTTCTGTATTTAGCTTAACTGTGTTTTATTGAGCATCTACCTTGCTAATGGTACTATTCTGGGCAACATTCAGAATGAAAGTGTATTACTTTCAGTCATCAGAGAGTAATAGCAGTTGCTAAATAATTCTTATTTTTATTCTCTGAAATTTCTGTTGAAAATTTATGTGGCCTGGCTAGGGAGCAGGGAGCCAAGGATGAGCAGTGTCCCTGGATGTTGTCTTTAGGAACCCTCAAGACTGGGAGATAAACAGTTGAGGAAATTTTATTTAAAAAAAAATAGATGAAAAGAAATAATTCTAAATAATATAAGTTGTTACTGTTTAAAGCTGACATCTGTCAGCATACTTCGTTAGAGGCTATTCTAGTTATCTACTGCTACATAACAAACTGTGCTCAGATTCAGTAGCCAAAAAGAGTAACTTACTATCTTTATGGTTCTGTGAATTAGTTATTAGCTGGGGACTTCTTACTTGTGGTCTGGTGAAGTTGCAGTCAGACAGTGGCTGGGACTGGAGTCATCTGAAGGCCTGACGAGGATGGATGCTTAAAATGGTTAGCATTTGGTGGCTGGCTGTCAGCCAAGCCAAGTGGGGCTATCAATTGCATGTGTCTTGGGTTTCTCACAGAAAGGTGGCTGGATTCCTAGAGGGAGCATCCTAATAGCACATGTTCTACCTAGGTATACTCTACATGACTTCTTATGAACCGTACCACTCAGAACATCATTTCTATTATATTTCTATTATATTTGGTCAAGCAGGTCACTGAGTTCAGCCCAGAATCATGGTGAGGGTTAGACATTACCTCTTGATTCCTGAAAATTCTCTTTTCCGTTTCATCTCGGACTTGAGAAGACAGCATTAGAAGCCACAACTCCACAAAAGTACTGCCCCTCTTTTTCTCACCCTCTCATGAACTAACTGTGTGCCCCAGGTTTATGCATAAAAAGATAATTTATGCATAAAAAGATAGACTGTGCTCATTTGGATGAGCATAGTTTTTCCTGGAGTGCCGATATACCCAGTTTGCCTTGGATAATTCCAGCTTATGTCTTCTGTTCCTGTACTATGTCCACTTGCACCCCATTTTATTCTCAGAAGGGTATTTGCCTTGGATGAAAATTACACAGGCACTATGTTTTCAATGTTCTTTTGTCATTGAGAGAATAATAGCCATAGTATACCTTCTTTAAATTCATGTATTACTCTTACACCTCTTTTTAAAAATTATTTTATTGTTGTTCAGTTACAGTTGTCTGCCTTTTCCCCCATCTCTCCCCTGATTACTCTTAAACCTTTTAAAAAATACTGTTTTAATCATAATTTTTCATTAAATTGTAGGTTTCTCAAAATATAACTGTAGTCATTCATACTGTGTGATTTATCGTCTTGTGGAAATACTAAAAAACTGAATTGAAAAAAATGCAGAGTAGAATGAGATAGTTAATACTAAATTTTTGTGGGCCACTTCTGTTGTAGAATGCTGCCAGTTTTATACACAGTTCTGAAGTGATTTTTTTTTAGCTTATATTTAAAAAGATACTGCTGTGTTGGCATACATAAAGTGTTCATTAGCACTTAGAATCATTCTGATTGGCTTTGCAGCTCTGTACTTTTTATGGCTCAGTAGCCAAGTTTGTTTTGGTGCCAGAGAGATCTTAGCCTTAGTTTTAACAGTTCTTGTGGTAAGCACTGGCCAAATAGTTTAGTTGGTTAGAGTATCATCCCAATATGCCAAGGTTGCCAGTTTGATCTCCTGCCAGAGCACATACAAGAAGCAATCAATGAATGCATAAATTAGTGGAAAAACAAGTCAATGTTTCAATCACTTTCTCTCTTTCCCTCTGGCAAAAAAAAAAAAAAAAAAAAAAAAAAAAAAAAAAAAAAGAAGAAGAAGAAGAAGAAGAATCAGCTGTGGTAAAATGTCCAAACAGTATCAATGAAATACAAAGTGAAAGTTCCATTTCAGAGCCCATTTATCCACAACTCTTTCCAGAAATCACCACAAGTTTAGAGTGCTTACTTTAAAAAAAGTGGTTTACATCCTGGCTCAGTATACATAGACCATCATCCCAATACTGTAGGGTTGTGGGTTTGATCCCTGGTCAGAGCACAAAGAAGAATCAATTGATAAATGCATAAATGAGTGGAAGAACAAATTGATCTTTCTCCTTTCCTTCTTTCTCTAAATTCAGTAAAATTTTTTTTTTTAAAAAAGTGGTTTACAACCAATACACCAGAAATTTTACTTAAAAATTTGATGGTAAAGCAAGTATAAATTTCTAAAATGTTCATTCCTGAGTTGAACCATCATTGGATTATTAATTTAATATTTTTAATTGTAGTATTCACATAATTCTCTTTATATATGGCCTTCACCAGTGCTATGAAATGGTAGTTTTGCGTTTTTTTATGTCAGCATAGTTTTCCTAACTGCAAATATTATCATGGTGTCGCAGACTCTGGCTACTACAATAATTCAGCTGTGAAAAAGGCAAAGCCTAATTACTAGTGTTATAGTATGTAAGTATTATGAAAATTACTGTTTTAACCATTTTTAAGTGTACAATTTAGTGGCATTCAATACATTTACCATGTTGTGCAACCATCACTGCTACCCATTTCCAAAACTTTTTTTCATTCCAAACAGAAACTCTGTGCATTAATAAGAGCTCTTCATTCCCCTCTCCTCCCAGCCACTGGTGACTGCTATTCTACTTTCTGTTCCTATATATTCTCTTGTTTTAGGTTGTTCATATAAGTGGAGTCAAGCAACATTTATTCTTTTGTGTGTTTGGTTCTTCAGAATATAGCTCTCAGGTTTTGCCCAGCCTTGTGGAGCTTTTTCCCACAGCAGACCTAAGTGGACCCCCGATCCCAGTATATAGAACTCTTTCTTCATATAGTTCCTTCTACTCCGTGCTACAAATTTTAGTTCCGTCAGCTTTCTGAATTCTGATTTCTGTCCGCTCAATTGAGAGAGATCATTTTTCTCTTCTTGAGATCTCCTTCTTGGCACTGAGATCCAGAACTGCCTTTAGGCAGAAAGCCTGTATTGATATCTGGAAGTGCCTCTAGGTAGAAGTTGAGGCAAAGATGTGGTTTATCTAATTTGTATTCCTTCCTAGAGATTATCATTATGCACTAAACAGTTACCTCAATTTATAGGGGTGGGCAAAGTAGGTTTACAGTTGTGAGTATGCAAAACACAGTTTATTCTTGTATTATTATTTATTAATTATTGTATTATTTATTTGTAGTACAACTGTAAACCTCCTTTTGCCCACCCCTGTAAATTTGACTTATAGTTTTCTAGTTTTATAATTGTTCACAGCAGGAGTTAAGTCTGGTTCCAGTTATTCCACCATGACTAGAAGTGGAAGTCTTTGTCTGCCATTTTATTTTCAAAACTTTTTTTCACACAGAACTAGGCTAAAGTGCCTAATTTGTGATTGCTAAGGAAGAGAGTCTGTTAATCTTCTTTGGAAATTTAAAGGAACTTGTTAGTGTACAGTTTTTCAATTGTGTTGTTAATAAAAATTAAACTTCTTTACCATATTCTCTCTTTTATATAGTAGCCTATTGCCTGTTGTAGTTAAGGGGTGGGGGAAGCTGGATGTACTACTAATTGATTGTTACATTTCTTATTTTTTAGACCTAAAGATTGTCTTCGGTCTATTATGAGGAGGGTGAACCATAAAGATCCTCATGTTGCTATGCAAGCTCTAACTGTGAGTGATTTGATTGTAGGTTCTACCACAAAATTACCTGCTGAAATTGAGCCCTTTTAACTTTGAAATTTATGCTTTTAGCTTCTAGGAGCATGCGTATCAAACTGTGGCAAAATTTTTCACTTAGAAGTGTGTTCAAGAGATTTTGCTAGTGAAGTAAGCAACGTATTAAACAAGGTAAGGAACATTATTTCCAGAAATGAATTAAGACAGTCTTTTTTCTTCCTACATTTTATTGTTTACTTCCTCACATTTTAAATCACAAAGGACTAGTCTGTGCTTTTTAAAAAAAAAAAAACCGCACAACTCTTTCTAGGCTATGTCTATCTAATATATATGTAAATGTTATGTTTTACTGATGGCTACAAATTTATATAATGAGAATGGGTTTTTTCCAAGCCAAATTAGAGTATGTTTAAACTCTTTTCTTTATCATTCCTTTCATCTGTATATCTCTGATTAAATAATACCAGTCAGTTTTTAGGCAGTTTTTGTAACCATTTTTGTAGTCACAGAAGTATTTTCCTTATGTGGAAGTGTTCAGAAATACTGCCAATATATGGCATTGTTTCATTTTGATACTGGATTTTAATACTAACCACATATCGAATAAAGAATTCAAGTCATGCAATTTAAGGACTTTAAAACATTGAAGTTACTAAGTAATATGTGAGTTTTCCCAGCAAAAAAAAAAAAAAAAAAAAAAGTGCCTTCTAAAGGTAATTATTTCTGGCTTTTTTTGAGGAGGGGGATGCACTATGTAAAGTGTTAAAAGGGAAAAATGCCTTTTTTAAAAAAAAATTAGTATATCAGGTTTTCACAGAAAACAGTACAGAAATAACATAAGAATTTAAAATTCTGTACTTATTTTCAAACACGATTACGTGATCATTTCTTTCTTGTTCTGCTTTCAAGTTAAGTTATATTGTGTTGGCCAAAATGTTTGTTTGGTTTTTTCCATAAGATGGCTGTAGTACTTGTCTTTAACTTAATTGGAAACAATTTGTTAGATTGTATGTGACAGCTGTCATCAGATTAGATGTATGTACAATCACATTAGATTGTATTGTGCATGCTGTCATCAGCATGCATTAGAAAAAAAATTATCAAAATTGGTGAATTTTTGTGAAGCCATCGTAATACTGAAGATGGAAGAAAATACACAGCGTTTTTGGCATATTCTTTTTTATTTCAAGAAAGGTAAAAACACAACTAAAACAAAAATAAAGATTTGTGTAGCATATGGAGAAGGTACTATAACTGATTGAATATGTCAGAAGTGGTTTGTGAAGTTGTATGCCGGAGATTTCTTGCTGGATAATGCTTCACAGTTGGGTAGACCAGTTGAGGTTGATATCAATCAAATCAAGGCATTAATTAATCTTATACCATGCAGAAGATAGCTGACATACTCAAAATATCCAAATCATTAAAGTTATTGGTGAAAATGCAAAATGTGTCTTTTATTTTATGGAAAAAGCTAAACGAACTTTTTGGCCAACCCAAAATATTTAGCTATTTTCTACTAGTTAATAACCATTCTTTTAATGCCCTGAATATTCACCAAAATGTACCACTGTTTATGAAAAGATGATAATGTTTTCTATAATTCAATTCAAGATATAGTAATCAAACTTGTACTTAGTAACATGAACAAATAATTTGAAAAACAGCTATGTATGGGAGAAAGAACTTCTCTTTATATCCCAGTATTTTAGAATGAACATACTGGATTTATACTTTAGATGGGGTATTATTTTGAAGAAAAAGTTTTTAGGGATAATGTCATGCACTGAACCTCAAATCAGATCTTAAATAATTAAGCAACTTGGGAAAAACACATGGTAATAATGCACATTAAAAGTCAGGAACTAGGAATAAGGGAAGTGCACCGTTTATTGTTCCCAACTTATTTTTATAATATTGGTCTACAAAGAACAAAACAAACTACTTAACAAACTACTTTCTTTGTCTTCCTGATACACAAAGCTTGCCTAGTTACAAAATACTATCAAAAGTTCTTTCTGACCTCCAAAATAAGTTATTGAATATTTAATCTGTTTGAATTTGATGTCAGGTATTTATGATGGTATCGTCTCTTGTTTGTCCATAGTGTGAAAATAAAATTAGTTTATTTTTAATAACCAACTATAGTTACTTATACATTGTCTATACATAATTTGTGATTTAAACAGAGATCTACAACACTTCATAATTTTTATATTTAAGTTATCTATATTAAATCACTGGCCAGGAAATCAGTACTTTTTTATTAATTTTTTTATTTCTTGGTATGAAAACCTTTAATGAAAACAGTCATGCAAAAATTAAATAACAGAACCATATCAATGCCTTAAAATTCAAACAGATTTGGCTTACCGATATTTCTCTATCAGCTTGTTTTCATAAGAATTGATTATTTCCAGATAAATTTACTAATTTTTTTCTCTATTTTTAGGGTCATCCTAAAGTGTGTGAAAAATTAAAGGCCCTTATGGTTGAATGGACAGATGAATTTAAGAATGATCCACAGCTTAGTCTAATATCAGCAATGATTAAGAACCTTAAAGAACAAGGAGTTACATTTCCAGCTATTGGTTCTCAGGTATTTTGTAAAGTTGTGTATGTGCTACAGTTTGTTTTTCTAAAGTAGCCATGTTTATTTGAATTGTTTTTCCCTCCAAACCCAGGTAGCTTTGAAATTTTTGTTCTTCTTCATCACCATCATCATCTTGTATTTAGAGGTGCCAGAAAAATACAGTGGAATATTAACGTCTTCCAATTCTACTTTCCCACTGTTTCTCCTTTTTTATAAATGAATTGAATTAACATCTTGTAATTAAAAATTTTAAATTTAGTTTTAATAATATAGACAAAATTACTTTATAATACCAGGTAATACAGTTTTGTTAAATGCTCTTAATACTGTCATTTTATCTACAAAGAATGATAGCTCAAAAATCAGGGTATCTTAAAATTGAAGACTAACTATAGAGGTTCTTTTGATGATGAAATTTATGAATACCTATATTAAAAGTGGGAAGGAGATAGAAGGGAGTTAGTGGGAAGAGAAGCACATGCAGCGTCTTTTCCTATATTACGAACATCTCTTTTCCTTTCTCCTAATAAATATGATTGACTGTAAGGCTTAACTCTCCTTTTCAAAAAAAAAAATATGTTGTGGACCAATCTCTAATTTATGTCAGGAAAAATGAAAAGGTGTCTCTTATTCTTTTTCTGTTATGAATAACTATCCTTCAGGATGCACAACTAATCAAGGGGGATGAAAATATGTGGTAATTTACTATATTGTCTTTCCCCACTGTGTGGATTGAGTGGTATAAAAGCATGAGCGTAAAACTCAGCTTGGAGGCCTCCATTCATCCAGACTTACGTAGACTTTCTTCCCAAGGTGCTTCTAATTTATCTGTGTACCCCTGAATTGTGAAGAACTAGAAATATACTTGAAAGAGGAAAGAAGGAAGGCTATTTTTCTTTTTACTTGAAAAAATTAGACTTATGAATAGTTTTATAATGATAAATTATATCTTTTAGAAGTATTCACTCATAATTGACAGCTGGCTTTTACTACTCAGAATAATTTCTAAAATTTGTATAATTAAGGGATAATTTTACACAGACTATATAATCCAATAGTCTTATAATAAGTTTCTTGACAATAGAAGCAGTGTGCAGTTATCAAAGTACATTCACTACAGAGAACCAAAGAGTATAGATGCTTAGTGGAATTGTAGTTTCTGTACCCGGAGAACCTATTCTAGAACTTGTTACTCAAAATATGGTTCATTGACCATTATCATCATCGCCATCCGGAAGCTTGTTAGAAATGCAGCACCTCAGTTGCCATTTCAGACCCTTGGATTGATTATCTTCATTTTAAGAAGATCCCTGGATGATTCTGTACGCACACTGAAGTTTGAGAAGCAGTGCTCTAGAGTACAGCTTTCAGTGCATGTGAAAACTGCATATCCATCCACCAAAAGGACTTATTTCTGAAAGAGAAGGAAGAAGAATTAATGATCTGTTTGATATGTAGCATTGTTCGGTTAACCCAGAATCTCAGGTAGTTGTGAGAACAACTTTAGGGACTCTCTAATATAATCCCCTGATTTTACAGATGAGGAAACTGAGACCCAGAATGGTTAAGTGACTTACCCAGGGCCACAGCTAGTAGTTGACAGAGCTGGCAGTAGAACACAGGCTTCCCGACTCTCAGTTCAGTGTTCTTTCCACTTCACGATCCTGCCTTCCGTTTGATATAGAGGTTAGTAGATATGTGTCTGTCTGGACTAGGCTTCTAAGGACAAGAAGTGGAGTGAACACTGGCAAGAGCATTTATTTATTGATTGGTGTAGAAGTTAGGTTACTCTCCTGTTCAAAAGATTCAGGACATAGATCAGTAACAGTGAAGTTAAGAGTCATTTTTCTTCTTTTTGTCAAGATGTTATAAAATATGTAAAAGCTAATTCTGTTATAGTTGTTATCTTTTAGCCACAAGAAATATATAAAATACATACAAAGTAAAATATGATGAGTTAGAATGGTGATTTTTTTATAGTAGTTTCTGAAAAGTGTATCATTGAAAATGCTGTTTGTAGAGAACTTCATGTTTAATGAAAAAAAATGTATCATCTAGGTTCAATTGTAGAAGTCCCTGTAGGTTTTGAAGTCACTTAGTTGTTTTTTGTTACATTTAGTCAGACTAGGCCTTTGTTGACATACTTAACAGAAGCCTTTGAAATTATAAAGATTTTTAAAGTATATGTTTGTCCATGTACAGAAGAAATATATAAAAATATTAAGAAAAGTCATACATTAGTCACTGAATTACTTTTATGCTGCTGTTTTTTATAGCACTAATTTTTGACATAGAGATAAAGTAATGTTACACTGCTACTGTGTTTGGCTAGTTAATAAGACAAGTATCACTACTACACTTAGAACCTGATGATAGAAAGGAACTTTGGAAAGGGTACAATTTAGGAATGCAAGCCTTAATGCACCTTGTTCTGCACTGCCTTCTGTACCAATAGAGATTTCTTCATAGACCAGAAAAGATCAGTGTCTGTTTTGTGAAATGCACCAAAATAAGAAAAAAAAAATTGTACATCATAGATAAGGTTGCCCCTGACCAAGAGTACTTTCAGTTTTCAGAGTCACATAATGATTAAAACATTACAAGAGGTGGATCAGAATTGAAAGTGCTTCAAGTTCAATTCAGTGAACTATAAAAAGCTTTTTTCTAATCAGCTTTGCTTAAAATAAATGTCTCGTGCATTTGTTTGACAGTATAAAATATACTAAGTGAAAAATACAGAACTGTATTTTATCATATTTTGCCTTTCATTTATTCAACAATTATTTAAAAATTAGCATTCCTTTTATTGTATTATTTGATGTAAAATGTAGAAACCCTGCAACAGTATAGGGGTTACCTACTCCCTACTTCAGCATCTTGTACTCATCTTATGTATGCCAACTGTTCTTACATACATTATAAATCCTGGGAGACAGTGTTATACTTTTTGTTTTAAACCCCGAATGGCCTCCATCTTATCTGATTTTGAAAGCTGCTTGTGTTAATTTAATCCTCGGAACGTCCTACAGTGTTGTTGCTGCTGTTATTATCCTCGTTTTGTAGGTGAGGAACTTGAGGGACAAAGAGGTCAGTGTATCCAAGGTTATACATTAGAATGTGGTGGATTTGGCATTTACTCTGCTGTTTGCCTGATTCCAGAGCCTTAACTACCCATATCACAGTACCTTGTTTGAAAGTGTTACCAGAGGAATACAGAGGAGGGAATGCTTAATTAAGGGGCTTATGGATGTTTCACTGAGAAAGTGTTATGTTAGCTGTTTACTGGCGAGTTGAAACTAGACAGGGAAAAATGTGGATGGAGTAAAAGCCAGGGGGAGGACATTTTAAGTAGATGCAAATGTATGTCAGAGGTGTAAAAAGTACCAGTATGTATGTACATTATGTATGTATATGTGTGTATATATTATATATATACACATGTGCATGTACATGTCACATATATTTGATATATACGTGTGTATGTGGTGCATCTATGTGATATACACACATGCAAGCAGTTTCTGGTAACTGGTAGAATGGTTGAAAAGAAAACTAAGATGAGTTGGAGTCCTATTTGCCTTGATTGCCATGGAAAAACAAAGAGGTCAGTGAGGCTTAGAAAGATAATTCCATAAGTGTGAATCAATTTATGTATTTATTTTCTTGTGTACTACATTATTTGCAAAGTATATTTAAGATAGACAGTAATATATTCCCAGAATTAACTTTCTGTCTTTTGGTTTACCAAATAGTATAATTTTATGAACATTTATATTATATGTAAATCTCAGTCCCTAAAGATAACATCCTGACTTTTGACCTGGAAGCAAGTAATAAAATATAACTCTTAAATACATATTTAAATTTTTAAAAACTATCTGTTTTTAAAATAGTCATCTACCTCCCTCTCTCAACTCCTTTTCTTGTTTTAGAATTTTTCTAGAAATTTTAAAGTCTCTAGTCTTTCTTTTTTGGTTTATGTATTGTCCGCTTTTAGTGTAACGTCTTTACACAAATACGCGACAGTATTATTAGGCTGTTGGCTCTAAATGTGCAATCTCTCCGAGTCTGTTTTCTCCAGTGCTAACTCCTGCCCTTCTCAGGCTGCTCCAGTTGTATATCTTTATTCTTCAGAAGTTTGTTTTGGATTGACAAGAAGGTTCTTACACCTCTGTAGACTGGATGGGGTAGGAATATTTGAGATCAACCCTCAAATATGGTGTTTCTTTTTTTGTGTTAGGCTGCAGAACAAGCAAAAGCCAGCCCAGCTCTGGTAGCCAAGGATCCTGGTACTGTGGCTAACAAAAAAGAAGAGGAAGACTTAGCAAAAGGTATGTCTTTAAGTCCTTGATGGTGGCAAGAAGATAGGTCTCTTACTTAATATTTTTTCCCTGAGATATTTTAAAATAAAAGAAATAGGACTTCACAGCTAAAGCTGAAGTCTACTTTGTTCTCCTCCTCAGTGTCACTTCTTTCTTCTCCCAAGGCAACTACTAACATGTATGTCATTTCAGTCAATATTTTTACTACACAATTTACTCATAAATATCCATAAGTAGTACCAAATACTTTTGTGTCCTACAAAATTTTTTTTCATAAATAGTATATTCTAGGTACCATCTACCTACAACCTGCTTTCATGTGCAGCATTTGGGATCTATTCATGATTAGATGTATAAACCAAGTTTGTTTGTTTTAACTGCTGTATAATATTCTAGCATATTAATAAAAACATACTATAATTTAGCTTCCTACCGATAGACATTATGTTTTCTGTTTTTTTATTTTTACTATAACAAAATGGTATGCTGCATTGAATTTCCTTGTACATGTTTGTGTGATGGGGAGCAGGAGGCTATTTTGTGTGACTAAAAGTGAAGTATTATTGGCTCATGGGGGAGGCACATCTTCATCTTGGCTAAATAGTTTTATTTACTCTTCCACCAGCAGTATATGAAAGATATTATTATGCTTAACCTCCTGACAACATTTGAGATTGTCAGAGTTTAAGTTTTATGAATTTGGTAGGTTTGAAATGATGTACCATTATTTTAAATTTTATTTCCTTTACTCCTAGTGCAGTTAATTTCTTTTTTGTATGTTTATTAGCTGTTTTGACTGTCTCTTTTTCTGTTGAGACTTTTTTAAAAAAAAACAGTGATATGTAGAAAGTCTTTATTTTAGATGCACATCTTTTGCCTGTTATATCTGTAGTAAATATCTACTCTTGATTTTTGGCTTATACTTTAACTTTGGTAATGATGTGTTTTATCAAGTTTAAAATTTTGATGTAGTCAAATTTTTGCTTTTCTGTTATTTTTGCTTTTTTATGCCTTAAGATATTTTTTCTACCACAAGATCCGAAAAGATATTTCTCTATATTTTTTAATAGTAGTTTTAAAGTTTTATTTTCTCAGTAAGTGTTTTATTATCTAGAACAGAGGTGGAGGTAAGAAGGGGTTAAGGGTTGATTTAAAAGCAGGGTAATCAATCCCTTAAGATTACATTGCAGGGCCTGAGTGACACATGGTGATGGCTTGCGCTGGGGAAGGAGTGGTAGAGGTGGAGGAGGTACATTTGAAGTCTATTTTCAGGAATTTGTTAGTTGAGACTTTATTGTAGTTATTCTAAATTCTAATTCCTAGACTGATTATGTAAGAATTATATCTTTGGAGCAATAAAATACCAACTCTCAGCTACTAACTTTGAGGCTCTTATTTAGTGAGGCTTGAGACTCTGTACTTCCCAAGTGATTCTGATTATATTTTTAGGAACTAAGCAATAGGAATACATTAAAAAGATTAAAGAAAATACAGCTGCAACTAAAATTTTTAAAATGGATCTAAGAGTTTATGAGCTTTTATTACCCAGAACTATTTAGATTGTATTTATTCAGTAAAAATTGTCATCATGCTGTTCAGTTTTTTAGTTGGTTGTTTTTTTTTTTAACTTTCAGTTGTGAATGAATGAATAAAATAGATGAAATAATTTTTGTCAGTATATTATATCAGGGTATGTCCTAGTTTCCAGCTACACTATTGAGAGAAGAATACTTTTTGCCTTCAGGTATCTTTTTATACTTTGTTGGATTATCAGTTATGCTAACATTTTGGGTCTTTTTACACCCATTGTTTTCTAGCCATTGAGTTGTCCCTGAAGGAACAAAGGCAGCAGTCCACCACCCTTTCCACTTTGTATCCAAGCACATCAAATCTCTTAGCTAACCACCACCATGAGGGCCGAAAAGTTCGTGCTATATATGACTTTGAAGCTGCTGAAGATAATGAACTTACTTTTAAAGCTGGAGAAATTATTACAGTTCTTGATGACAGGTGATGAAACATTCATATGAAAATATGTAACATGTTACTTCTGTGTTTCATAATATTCCTGTTGGATGCTGTCACCAAAAGCAATTAAAAATGTTGATCCAGCTATTTTCTCTGTATGATAGTTGGTTGCTTTGCTTATGTCATACTAGCTGCATTCTTGTTTTGTAGTTTAATTTTTTCCCTATCTATTATATTTTAATAGTTCTAATTTTTTGAGGCCTAGTTTAATCTATTCATCTTTGGTTTCATCTAATAATATAGTTAAATTGGTAAAAAATTAAGATTTTTAGAAAATATGTCAAGTATGTATATGTATTTATGAAATTTGTAAGAAATACAGAATATAATGAATTTATTTACCACTTAGTGTATTGTTTGGAACAAATTCATTTTATATGGAATTAAATACATTTATATTATAGGGTAGGGGATTCATTGCATCTGTCTTTTACTACAGCTTTATGCTTATGTGAAAATCATTACTAATAATGAAGCACTAAATTTTGCAGATGGTTTTTAAAAGGAAATTCAAATAGATTTAAGGTTATTTCTGTAATATCACTCTATAATACAATTTCTTGAGTGGAAGAAAATAAAGTTACATTAGAGCTGTTTTGCAGGAAATTGCAGAAAACCTTGATGATTCATTCATTTAAAATATTCATTGAGAGTTTGCTAGCTTTTCTTACACCACACTGGGGTGCAGTGGAGAACATGAGTACGTACCTTCAAGTGTGTTCCTTGTGAACATTTTGTGCTATAAACAGTGTTATCCGTCATATGTTTTTTTTCTTGTGGGGAAAAATTGGCTGGTATTTACTAGATTAAGAATGGACACCTTGATTAAGATCCTGCCACATCTCCTGTTAACCAAAGATTCTTGCATTGGAGCCCATGAGCCACCTGAAGTTGACAGTTCTTAAGTGCTAGGACCTCTTTTTTGGGGGGAGAGAGTTCAGAGCTTATATTAGATCCTCAGAGACTTCACCACCCTTCTAAAAGCTAAGAACTGTGTGTTTAATAACTTTTTATTTTCTCTGAGGCCTCATCTGTTATTTATAATAATGATACATTCATTTCATTCTTCACTCGATTGTTGTGGGATTTAAATTTGGTTAATAGTGTAAGTTACACACTATAAAAGGGAAAGATTTATAGAAATAAAAGTCTTCATTATAGACTTTTTTTGTTGTTGTTCCTCATAGTGACCCTAACTGGTGGAAAGGTGAAACTCATCAAGGCATGGGGTTATTTCCCTCTAATTTTGTGACTGCAGATCTCACTGCTGAACCAGAAATGAGTAAGTATTTTCTAGTCTGTCAGTGGATGATAATTGATAATCCCCTTCTTAATGACAATTGAGTAAATTCGATTTTGTGGAGCAGGGACTTTCGTCTGTCTACCAAGATTATCTTTAGAGAGACTATGGACTTTTTCTTAGGAAAGAAAACATATATATCTGTGCACATACATATATATGTACATATGTGCTGTTGTAAAAATACACATTAAAAATGTTAATGGAATTTATGTATTAGGTATTTTCATTATCATCAGTTGATAAAAGTGTGACAAATTCAGTGTAACCCCATAGAGAATTCTTCCCATTCAAGGGTGAGACCATTTCTTTGATGTTCTAACCTCAAACTTGGAAGCTGTGGCCTCTGGGCAACAATACTGGATATCCTAAACCCTCATGTCAGATATTCAGAAGTGGCCATAACGAATCATAAAGTTTTGTGTTTGATTTCCAAATCTTTGCCCAGTAGGAGAAATAAAGTAGAAAGTGGGGCTAAGGAAGAAGTGTTGTTACCAACAGGCATGGTGGTTGCAGGAGATGTAACTGGTGGTAGCCTCTCAAAACACTGGTAGACAGTTGACTGCATTTCTCCATAATCCTGTACTTTAATGGATCTTCATAATAATGTTTGAGTTGAGTCATCAAGATTAAGTCATCACCTTCCTCTGTTTAAGGAAACAAATATGTTTTAGTCTGGAGAGATTTCTATTAGTGATTGAAATGTTTAGAATTTTCAAAGAATTTTTGTTTTAAGTCAGTAAGCTACAGTTAATGACAGAATATCTTCACTCAGCTCATCTGTCTATATAATGACAGGTAGAAGAAATCAAAGTTATAAATTGCAAGATGCTTAGGTCTTTTTTAGTTTATAAGAGTTTTAAAAAGAGATCTTTCTGTTAGTCATCTTCTCATTTTCAATAACACAAGTACTGAGTCTTATCCAGAATGCAAACTATATATATAGTTATAAATTATAAGTAAGTATATATAAAGATAGATATGTTTTTAAAGAAAATTATGTCTTTATTGTTAACCTAAGAACACTTCTCTTTTAAGAGAAGGGTTTTACAACAAGCCAGGCATTATGAATCTTTGATAAAACAGTGCCCTCTTATAGTTACTGTCAGATTGTTTTTTGACATTTTTATAGAGACAGATTTCTGATACCTGTTCCTCTTTAATGGAGTTCTTTATTGTTAAAACTCAAAGAAACATGCTGTAAAACCTTTTTTAAATGGTGGTGCATTCCGTGCTGATTTTTAGCCTGGGTTGATGATGGTGCTTATTTTTGTTTGTTTTTTGGGGTTGGGATTTTCTTGTCCTAAATCAACTTGGAAAGAGTAGAATTGTCTCACACTTCTGTTCAGGATGAGATCCAAGAGCTCATGTAGATCATCTAGCCATCTCTTTTTTTTTTTCTATTATATAGTATTACAGCTTTAAAATTAGTATTTCAACTCACCTCACGTGTTTCATTCTGGAACACCTAAAAGAGAAACAGGAGCAGCAGAGCTCAGGTAATTGTTTTAGTTCTTGAGTTTGGTAAAACCAGTGCCAGAGTGATCCTTGTAGCATCACTTTATATGAGGAAACAGAAACCTACTTCACTAATGTGTCAGGTAGAAATACCTGGCCTCCTTAGCTTATTTTTGAGACACAGTTAGATATTGTGAAAGCACTTTATCTTTTACACATGTAAATATATTTTTATATATGCACAGGTAATGCACACATACACATGTGCACATAGCAATAGTATTAGTTCCTATGAGAAAAAAACACTGCAAATTTGTGCATGGTTAACTGTTAGGATGTGAAGTCTACCATGTCTCCTATGGGTAGCAGACAGTGCAGTGGTGCTCTCCCAGCTTTCTACTTGTTAATAGCTCAGGATAGAAAAAGCAGTATGTATAGCAGATGTCTCTTTATTCCCTCATAGGAAATGAGCTGAAACTTATTTTTGTATGTAGAATTTTACTTTATGGTGACTGGGAAGGGATGACTTACACTATTTCCATTTTATGTAGAATCACACAACATAGACTATATAAGTCATGTGACTTCTTGTTCTCAGAGTAAAATCACAGGCCAGATTCCAGTACTCTGGGCTAGCAGAGCCAGATAGATTGGCATTCAAGTCCAGGCTTTGCCATTTGTTAGATTTCACTTGTGCAAGAATTGATAATCTTTCTAAGCCACTGTTGAACCTCATTTATGAAATGAGCATATCTCATGAGATTGCATTATAGATTCATTGGAGGAAATACATCTATTCCATTAATAAGCACATTTAATAATTTAATAGATATTATTTCCCCTCCTTAATTCTACCCTGTGCCCACCTGCCTTTTATCTTATTTTTTAAGAATTTTATGAATACTGACAGATGGTGTTGATGCAAGGATGAAAAAATTCAGAGAGGACATTCATTTTGTTTAAGCTGTATTGTGCCTGGGTATTCTTTTGGAGAAGGTTAATTGCTATGTTAATCATATCCTTATATGCACTAATTAATGTTATATTGACTAGATTTTTAAAGTTTGCTTTGTTGAACAAAGGAAATAACATGTTTCTGGCTAGTGGTTTTTGGATCTATTAGTAATTATTTTTTCATTGCAAAATATAATGTAACAAAAAAAAAATACAGGATGATATAATGGAAAATTCAGATCCCTGCCAAGGCCACTTGTCAAATCCTCCTCTGTCCTGGATGTCATTTTCTTAATAAGTCATAGTGGCATGCTGGAGATCATGCAGCTAACTTCCCAGCGCATTGCATTGAAATAGCATGGTCTGTCTATCAAATGGGATTTCTCTTTGAAAAGATGGGTAATTTAAAAAGAGGATTTATTTAAAATTATACAGTTCATTTATGCCATTGTAAAACTTTGCGTTTTGTTCATCAATTTACTAAACTTTCTTGTGTAATAGATGATTAATCTTTTTTTCCCAAAATATATGTCTTTTTTGTAAAGTGCCTTTTATGGAAAATGTAAAATATTTAGAAGAAGAAAATTTAGGAAATCTTGACATGAAGTGATGTTCTGTCATTTTTGCCTAAATCTGCTGCCTAATTATTCTTTAAATTGAGTCTCTCAGCTTAAGAGAAATAGTTAAAAAACTCATATTCTCTCCTGAAACTTAAAGTATTCTCAAGTAGAATTTTAAATTTGTTATAAGGAAAAGGTAAATATTGCATGTTTTACAGTAAAAACGGAGAAGAAGACGGTACAATTTAGCGATGATGTTCAGGTAGAAACAATAGAGCCAGAGCCGGAACAAGCTTTTATTGATGAAGTAAGTGATTTCTTCCCTAAGGGTGGTTTCTATTGGTATTAAAGTTGAAATGTTTTTCTTATCTTCTTTTAAAAAATTATTAATTAATGCATGTACTTTGTTACAAAAATATAAACAATAGCCCCATTCTTACCATGTCAGCACATACAGTTGTACCTCATTATTTTAAATTTCTGCTTGATATTTTATACAATGGATAGATCATGATTTGATTATTCTCTTGTTGACACTAAGGTTATTTTCAGTTTTTTTTGTGGTGTTTTTTGCTATTACAAAACACTGTTGTGAGATTTTGGGGGGATGTATTTCAAAGAATGTATAACTTTTATTTTACAATGTCTACATTTAAAGTTCTGGAAATTATATTCTAAGTAACATTTTAAACTTATGATGAAAAATGGGATGTTATTTAAAACCTGTGATGGGATTTATAGATTTTCAGCTTTCTTTTAGGGGAGTCAGGAGCAGAATGCTAGAAGAGTTCTCTTTTAGAGAAATAGATTGTGGAAAACTGCTGGGAGCCACAGAATCCAGCTGAGTAAGGGAAAGTTTATTAGCTGGTTGCATTACAAAAGAAAATGCATGTAGGGTCAGTTTAGGAGTCTGTCTAGATACCTTATTTTTCTGATAGTAGGTAATTTCTGTAGGGTGTGGTATTCTGTAAACAATAAAAATTATTCACATATTAGTTGCTTTTTCATTTTACAACCCCTCTGTACTTTCTTTTTTTTTTTCTGTAGACAAACTTTTCTGACATGTATCTTCTTTTTTAGACTACTTAAATGAAAATGGTGATTCTTTTACATTGAAAGTAGTACCCATTTCAAAATATAAAATTCTTTTGACTTCAGAAGTTTTCTTATATGCTGTGTCACTCTTGCTCTAGTAATTAATCTCTCAGACTCTTCTTTTATATATAATACAAAGTTTTTGTTTGGGGTTAAGTAACTACCTTGCTGAAATTGGTAGTTTTTACCTTATTTACCTAATGTATGTATGTTTAATAATAGCATTACCATGTAAAAATCATGCATGGGGAAATTTTGTAATTATTGCAGTAGTATCCTTTGGTATCTGAGATCTGTATTTTGACTTAAAAACCTAACTATAAATACTGTGTATTTATGTAACTTACAGAGATATTTATATAATGATGGTTTCATTAGTCCCATTGGTTATTACATCAAAAGATTCTGAAATAGATCGAAGTCACTGCCTCGAGATGCCTCCCAGCCTTTCTCACATGGGAGAATAGAGAAACCACACACTGAAACACTGGTGGAAAGAAAATGTAGACTAAGTCCTAATGGCCCCACATAGAAAAACAGCTGTACTATAGCTGAGCTATGCGTCAGTAAAACAGCTGTTATATTCGCCCTGGGAGAGAAGTAGTAACTGGGCTGTTAGTCATAAGTAATGCCATCTTGAGAGAGAAGATACACCTGTTAGAATGTCAAAGCTACAACTGCTTCAAAACAAAGTGAAGTTAACTGCCATGGCATGAGAGATTGAAGAACTCACATGTTGTAACTTTAAATGTAGTTCTGTTTCTTCTCATTTAAGAGAATTTCTGTAAGCAGTTCCAAAAACAAGTAGGTAGAGTTTTCAAGGTTCTAACTTCACATAGTTCTTAAGTTTCAAGTACATAGAACCAAAATTTGAGTCTCCATATCTGTGAATTACAAAAGTTCTCTCTCCATTTTCTAATTTGCAAAGTGAGAACCTATTGTTGTGTAACGATTTGTTGCTTTTTATATTAACTATTTAATTCCTGTAGGATAAAATGGACCAATTGCTACAAATGTTGCAAAGTACAGATCCCAGTGATGATCAGCCAGATCTTCCAGAGTTACTTCATCTTGAAGGTAAACCTTGTTTTTCATTTACCTTACAAATAAGGATAATTAGTTTATATCTACTGTTATGTATAGAATGCTTTATATTTCAATAAAACTGAGAGTAATATAAAAAATATTAACATTTCTCACTCTTCTGTGACCCATTCTTACATTTATAAGCCATTTAAACTTAGGTAGTATTCACATGCTTACAGTTTTCTATCCACATTAAATATTTTATTCAAAATATCCAAGTATTTTATTCAATATTTTAGAATGTTGTAAAATAAATGTTGGTATTTTAATATTTTTGAGATTAAGAAAATCAGTTCAGGCTTCTCTGGTCTATAATTTATTAGTATAATTTTTATTACTCTAAGTTTTATCTTGTATTTCTTGACTGAATATTCATCAGATATTTGCATTTTTTTCTGTGTTTTCTTAAATTTCTTCAAATCTTGTTATCTAAGCAATGTGTCACCAGATGGGACCTCTCATTGATGAAAAGCTGGAAGATATTGACAGGTAAAAGAGCATGTGCCCTCTCTGTAGTGTGTACCTTTTTCCCTGAAGTTCTCTGTAAATTGTGTACTGAGATAGAGCCGCCATTTTATTTTATTTTATTAATATTTTTGTTTATTTATTTTACTTATTCATTTTTCTATTCTATTTAATTTGATTTACTTTATTTTTGTTTTTTTATGTCTATTATTTTTATGTGCCAAAGGAATCAGTTCTCTCATTTACTTGTTTTCTACTGGATGTGGGATTTAGAATTAGACTGGTGTCTTCCTTTAGTTTTTAAATGAGGATTTATTAGACCTTCACTGTATTAGTCTTTTTAAAAAATAAAGGTTAACTATTATAATCATGTTTGCTATAAGTGTCATTACCAAACCCCAAGTGTTACCCCATGTTATTATCTAGGGTACCCTAGATATTTCAGAGTAAAGTCATATACAGTACCTAAATCTTAGTTTTGATTGCCTTGCAGCTAAAACGCAGGATGTTTTCTGGCACAAGGTTAAATTTTTAATAATGTCTACTTATACCACTTTTTGCTGTTTTTTAATGTTTTTTAAAAAGATTTTTTGTCTCTTTATTTTTAGACAGAGGGGAAGGGAAGGACAGAGAGAGGGAGAGAAACATCAGTGTGTGCTTGCTTCTCGCATGCCTACTGGGGACCTGGCCTGCAACCCAGGCATGTGCCCTTACTGGGAATTGAACCGGTGACCCTTTAGTTTGTAGGATGGCACTCAATCTACTGAGCCACACTAGCCAAGGAGCTATTTCACCTATTTTGTTGTGTCTTATTATTTAGAACATTGTATTATTTAAATAGCAGTATGTTTCAAATTATTGTATAATATTTCAGAAAACATTCAGAACTCTCAGAGCTTAACGTTAAAGTGATGGAGGCACTTTCACTGTATACCAAATTAATGAATGAAGACCCAATGTACTCCATGTATGCAAAATTACAGAATCAACAGTATTATATGCAGTCATCTGGTGTTTCTGCTTCTCAGGTAAGCCTTTAAAGACTCAAGTATATCATTTTAAATTCTCAAAATGTGAAACTTTCTACAAGTAATTTAAAATAAAAATAAATTTTAAAAGAATTTTTTACTTGACAAATACAATGTATGATATATAATTATATCAATAGTTCTTTTTCAAAAAAGTTGTTTTTCTGCAAGGGTACACATCAGACTCATCCACCAAGTTTTTTTGAAAAAATACAGATGCTTGGTGCCACCCCAGACCTGTTTGAATCAAAATCTTCAGGAAGGGGGCCCAAACATCTGTATGTTTTTAGAACTTTATATGTAATTATCTGGTTAAGAACTGTAGTTTTTGTCTCAGTAAAATTTCCAATTACCATAAATTCTTCTGAGTGTCTATTGTTTTCCGTTTCATAGGAAGCTGCTTTAATCTAATTTTACCCTCTTTGTTTACATAACACGTGTAATGCTATACAGAGCCCTTTCCCTCTCTTCATCTCAAGCAACTGTTTGAAGAATTCCTTCCTCAGTGAGGCTGGGGTGTAGGGAGTAATTAGCCAGGTACTCCATTTTATCCATGTACAGTGGTACAAACATTGAATAGATTAATTTTCTCTGAAATGAGAGTCCAGAACCCTGGAGATGAGCAGTGAGGCCTGAGTAACATGTGGCTAGATGATACCTACTCACGGGCTTTGATAATCAGTTTGAGCCAAAAAACCAAAAACCCTTCATGTTCAATTTGCAAAGTACAAAAATAATGCATTTATGAGGACTGGAATAGCTGTGTTTACAATGAAGACCTTTTGGATTCTGATGTATAGTGAGTCTCTTAGGCCTTAACTGAAGTGCGAAGATGATTGTTGTCTTGTTTCTTGATGATCATGTTACCATCATAACAACTGGTAAGGGCCTTACTACATAGATAGCAGAGTTCTATTCTCAAACATGTGAAACAGAAGATCTAATGAATACTACAGAAAACTAGAACATTATGCATATTTAAAACATAAGTCTCTTTAGATTTAAACAAGCAGTTTTTATTTTTATTTAATCCCCACTTAAGGATATGTTTATTGGTTTTAGAGAGAGAGGAAGGGAGACAGAAAGAGACACATTGATTGATTGCCTCCTATACAGGCCCTGACTGGGGATCAAACCCTGCAACTTTTTGGTGTACAGAAGGACAGACACTCCAACCAACTGAACCACCTGGGCAGGGCACATGTGTAGTTTTTAGATGTAGGAGTAGGCAGACAATGAGCCGAGGGCCAAATCCAGTCTTCCATCTGTTTAAATGAACTTTACTGGAATGCAGCCATTCTCTTTCATTTATGAATCGTTTCTGGCTGCTTTCTATATGGGTCAAGTTCAGTAGTTGTGACAGAGACCATGTGGCCCACAAAGCCTAAAATATTTACTCTCTGGACCTTTACAAAAAAGTTTACTCACTGACCCCTGCCTTGGAAAATTTGTTCTGTGTTCAATAAACAGTAATTTAAGAAATCTAAATTGTATTTATAAATAAACAAAGTCTACTGATATAAAATAATGAATTCAGAGGCACTTCTTAAACATCCTTTGGGATTCCTTTTAGAGAAGTACTAAAAAGATCAATATGAAAAAAGAGAGTAATATGAGTATAAAGGTTCAAGATAATTTCCTTTACTGCTTCTGAATAGAGAGAGGCACAAGTTTAGCCAATGTTTACCTAAGAATAAAATCATCAGAAACCACCTTCACTAGAAAATATTTTTTAAAATGCATGTTAACAGAAGTAACTATAAAAAAGATTTCAGGGATGCAGCTGTTCTTTTTGTAACCGAATACCTCTACAAAGAGTTTGGCATGCCTGTTAAAATCTTAGAAAAATCTAACGTGTGTTATCATGAACTGTTCTAGGTGTATCCAGGTCCTCCTCAAAGTGGTGCTTACCTGGTTGCAGGGAGTGCCCAGATGAGCCATCTCCAGAGCTACAGTCTTCCCCCAGAGCAGCTGTCTTCTCTCAGCCAAGGAGCACTTCCACCGTCTGCAAACCCAGCGCTTCCTAGTCAGCAGACTCAGGCTTCTTACCCTAAGTAATTTCATTATTGACTGTTGCTTGAAGTTAGTGCTGTTAAAATTCTTAAGTGTCCCTGATCATTTGCAACCATAAGAACAGGCCAAGACAACTGACATAATAGATGTTATCACTGATGCCAGACAGTTAGCACTGATTGTGGTCATAAGTGGGTTCTACAGGAGCCCCTGCAGTGTTCCGCACTAGCCAGCAAGCTAGTCCTCTGTCTCACTGACTCATTGAACTGCTGTATTCTGGTTTTAATTCTGTCATGATTTGTTTTTGCTTTCATTTGAGTCTATGATGGCATTTGCTAAGGACTTTAATGAAACTTTTAATAACTATATCGTTTTCCACAAATTTCATAAAAAATCAGAATGTTTTTGTTATCATCATTGTTTCAGAATTTATGATTCTGGCTCTTCTCTGAAAGACAAATATTTCCTTTTTTGACCTGTGTTGGAATTTAGTATATATCACTGCAAGATAAATCATTTGAAAAGAGTTCAAGAAGTTACTTGCCCCTGTGGTTCATAGGGCAAGTATCTGAATGTAATAGTGAGTCTCTTAGGCCCTAACTGAAGTGCTGAAATGATATTTGTCCTCTCTCTTGCTGATTGTGTTACTAACCAAACAGCAGGTAAGAAGGAGCCTTATTACTACATAGATAGTATAAAGCCCTCTATGACGTAGTTAAATGATTTTATATTATGTAAAATAAATGTCTTTTCTGCTTCATTGTGAATCTTAGCTGAAGTCTTTCCCTCAAAACAAAAGATAGGCTTTAGAGTTCATCAGTGTGTAATTCTAGAAGTTATGATATTCTGACTGAAATAGAAGTTTCTTGGTGGCACAGGCACAATTTCTAGAAACCTTTTCTTCAGTATTGGAGTTGCCCTGGAATGGTCCTATGCTGACCTTACTGTTATTTCATTCCTCCTCAGAAGAGTCACATTCTAGCCCTGGCTGGTGTGGCTCAGTGGATTGAGTGCCAGCCTGTGAACCAGAGGGTTGCCAGTTCAATTCCCAGTCAGGGCAAATGCCTGAGTTGCGGACCAGATCCGCAGTAGAGGGTGTGTGAGAGGCAACCATACATTGATGTTTCTCTCCCTTTCGCCCTCCATTCCCCAAAAATAAATAAATAAAATCATCAAAAAAAAAAAAAAAAAGAGTTATACTCTAGGGATGTTTAGAGATTTACAAACATTATTTTGTGGTCACATCTAGTGTTGTGAAGTGACCTTAAGAAGGAGGGTAATAAGGAGGCCTATTTGACATCAAAAAACAGGTACATCCTACTAAGTAGCTCAGAAGGAAAAAAAAAAAAAAAGGTGTAGCTCTTTTGTCCCAGGACTTTTTTTTAAGTTGAAATTTGGTTAAAATGAATATTCTTATATAGAAAAGAAGTAAACAGGTAGGGAACAGCTTATTAGAAGAGTAGCATGCAGTGAGTAGAGGTAGGTGCTGAAAAACCAGCCAGTGTGCATGAGTTGTGTAGGAACCTCTTAGATATCTGAGTGTCATCCAGAAATGCCGCCTCTTTACCAGCTAGTCTTCTGTTACTATGTCACATTCTGCTGTAGCTGCCTTGTTCCTGGAGATTATTTGAGATCTTTCTTAGTTCAGGACATTGAGAAATTTCCTTGTAAATGATAGAATCATGTGCTGGGTGTTTAAACATCCCATGCCATAGAGCTGTAATACCTGGTTGCTCTTCTGTGGGGGGTTTTCTGTCTGCTTTTGCAGTCTGGATGTGAAATCTCTGGTGCAGGGCCTGTGCCATATTCCCTACTCTGACTGTACTGATGCACTGTAGCTGTTAATGTCATCTCTCAAACACGTGTGCACTTCAGCAGTTACTTGTGTAGGTAGAGAGAGCATTTCCTTGAAATCGTTAGCTCTCTTTGGCTAATTTCCTATTTATTTGTTCATAGCTTTGTTTTTACTAGAACACCGTCCCGGCACTCTAGCCCTGTTCTGGCTCTTACTGTCACAGGACCCCAGCACACTGTGTACTGTCTTGTAATCACCTTTAGATTTACCTGTATCCTGTAAATACTTTTTACCTATATTTACACTAAGCTATAGTATCATGAGAGCCGGAATTGAGTCTCTTTCACCTTTATATCTATGCTATGTAGCACAGGGTTTTACACTTGGTAGGAACTCAGTAAGTATTTGATAAATAAATTTTTAAGATGAGAATTTCAAGTGCTGCGTTAGGCCAGTAAAATATACTTTTAAATTGTTTACAAAGGCTTCACAAAAGGCTTTTTAAAAAGATATATAAATATATAATATGTAAGAACAATTACACAGGGTGGGGCAAAAGTAGGTTTACAGTTGTAAGTATATGGAACAATTTATTCTTGCACTATTATTTATTAGTGTATTATTTTCCATTTAAACAACTGTATTTGATTCAAACTTTCTAATTGCAAATCAAGGTCAGATTTCTTTTCTTTTTCTATTTTTGGTGGGCAGATTTTTTGTGACCCTAGTTCATATATAGGAGGTAATTCCTTATTTTTTTACATATAATTTTGGTGCTAGGGTTATCTCTTTTCCAGACCCTGTCAACCTAGGATGATCTTACTGGTTAATTAGGGAAAGTAGTATAGATGCAGTTTCCTCAGCCCACCTGTAGTGATGGTGGTGTTGATAGTACTCAGGCAACCAAAGCTATGTATGTATTTGTCTATCATTTCAAGTTACTCTGTTGAACAGATGTTTATTGAACATTTAGTGCATGCTACACACTTATGCTAGACACTTGACATAGAAGTGTGAGTTTCTCTCCTGACTCCAGCTTTATTGAGACATAACTGACATACAACATTATGTAGGCTTAAGGTGTAAGACTTGATTCAATACATTTATATGTTGCAAAATGATTACCACCATATCATTAGCTAACAACTCCATCCTGTCACATAATTACCTTTTTTTAATGGTGAGGACATTTACTCACCAATATTCAAGTACATGATAACAGTATTATTCAGTAAAATCACCATGCTATACATTAGATTCTTGACTTGTTCACCTTATAAATGGAAGTTTTTACCCATTGTATAATATCTCCCCATTTCTCTCTCTCCCAGCCCTTGGTAACCACCACTCTGCTCTGTTTGTCTTAGTTTGACTTTTTTAGATTCCACATATATTCACGAGGTTATACAGTATTAATCTTTCTCTTTCTCACTTATTTTACCTAGCATAGTGCCCTCAAGTCTCATCCAAGTTGTTACAAGTGGGAGAAGTTCCTTTTTTCCTCATGGCTGAATAATATTCCATTGTGTGTGTGTGTGTGTGTGTGTGTGTGTGTGTGTGTGTGTGTGAAACGTATGTATGCACACAGATACCACATCATTTGTACCCATTCATCTGTTGATGGACGCTTTGATTGTTTCCATATTTTGGCTGTTTTGAGTAATACTACAGTGAACATGAGGATGAAAATCTCCCATAAGATCCTGATTTCAGTTCTTCGTGATACGTAGAAGTAGAACTGCTGGATCATATGATAGTTTAATATTTAATTTTTTGAGGAACCTCCATCCTGTTTTCCAAGTGGCTGCACTAATTTGCATTCCTACCAGCACCGCACAGGGTTCCCTTTTAGCCACATTCTCGACAACATGCAAATACTTGTTACTGCTTGTCTTTGATAACCATTCTGACAGGTGTGAGGTAATGTCCCATTTTAGTTTTGATTTGCATTTCCCTCATGATAAGTGACATTGAGCATTTTTTCTTGTCTCATAGGCTATTTGTCTTTGGAAAACTGTGTATTCAGTTCCTCTGCCTCTTTTTAATGTGGTTGTTAGTTTCTTTACTGTTGAATCGTGTGAGTCCTTTATATATTTGGATATTAATCCCTCATTAGATACATGATTGGCAAATATTTTCTCCTATTCCATAGGTTGTATTTTAATTTTGCTGCTTGTTGCTTTTGCTGTTCAGAGCTTTGTAGTTTGATGCAGCCCCAGTTGTTGACTTTGCTGTTGTTGCTTGTGCTTTTGCTGTCACATCCAGGAAATTGTTGCTGAGGTCAGTGTCAAGGAGTCCTTTTCCTCTGTTTTCTTCTAGGGGTTTTATAGTTTCAAGTCTTAAATTTAAGTCTTTAATTCATGCCAGGGTCCTTTTTTTGTGAGTGGTGTAAGACAGGGATCCAGTTTCCTTCTTCTGCATATGGTTATCCAGCTCTCCCAACACCATTTATGGAAGAGACTGTGCATTTCCCATTGAGTATTCTTGGCTCCATGGTCATATTAATTGACCATTGATTTTGAATTTCTTACCCCCATGTGCTTACTGGCTAGTAGAAGAAAACATACAAATAAATTATATTATTATAACATAAATTACAAATAAAGGTACACACACAGGGTACTTTAGGAACCTAGGGGTTCAGGACAGTTTCCTCAGAGAATAAGCTCAAGTTCTGTTATTCTTAAACCTAGAGGAAAAAATAAGAAAGATTTTCTATCGTGTGCAAACATACGGCAATATGAAATGGTATGGTACCCATGGGGAACTATGAAAAAGCATGTTACAAAAGGGTTAAAGTCTGTGGTGAGAGAAATGAGAGATACACTTGGAGTTATTGACAAAGATAATGAATGGTCCTAGGTATCATGTTAAGGAGCTGGGATCTTTTCTTGGAAAGCCCAAAAAGGCTTTTGAATAGCATTAACATAAGCGAATTCATAGTTTCTAGATTAGAAGCTGGGAGATTATATTAGACAAGAAATTATGAGTATCTAACTGCAAGATATAATGATAGAGATGGAAAAAGAGTTGCTTAGGAGATTAGCAAATAATTTCATGTGATGACAAGGTGGAGACATAGTGCAGAGCAGATATGAGAGAGAAATTATTGGATGAATTACTGGGTTTTGCCCTTGGGCAAGGGTCAATGAATGGTGGAATTATAAATTGAGATAAGGAATATAGTACAAAGTGCAAATAATTACAGTAATAGCTAACATATTGTGGTATTCAGTGAATGCTAAGCACTCTACTATAAGCTTTACACGTTAATTCATTTATTCTAATAATCTGTGAAAAAGTATGTACACAGTTATCACATGTTATAGATGAGAAAACTGAGGCATGGAGGGCGGAACTAAGTGTATCTTTCTTAGCGGAACTAAGGTTCCGCTAAGAAAGGTACAAAACCAGGCATTTTGGCTCCCAGAGCTTTAGCACTTAGCCCCAACTTGATATTATAGCAGTATTGTGGCCCTTACTGGTGCAAATAATTTCATAAAATCTGACTTCTTGTAATACTTTTTAACTCCTAAAGCAGCACATATGGAATGGTAATGCCTTTAAGCATAACTTAAGTGGCTGCATTAGTTGGTATAATTATTTATAAACAATCTAGCAATTGACTAAAAGTTTAGAAATAGGCAGTAATTTGAAAATTGCCTGTTGTGTAGTTTTACATTTTTAATAGAAATGTGGGAAAACTTTCAATGTTAAAGCTGTTAGTACTTCTCTTGATATAGCTAAATTAGTGTCTTATACATGGTAGAAACTCAAATATCAGGCTGGGAATGGGAAGAAAGAAGCAGAGACAGTGAACAAAACAACTCTGAAGGAATTTTTTTGGTGAAGTGGAAGCGGTGCCCCAGTGGAGGGCGCCTTGCATAGGAGCACTGACAGCCCGTGAGTCACCTCTGGGGCGAAGGCACTGCCTGTGAATGGGCGCAGGAACAGACGGTTGATAAACCATGGTGGGAGTAGATGGAAGGTCTCTTATTTGCTTCTGTATCTTCAGGGAAATAAGAAAAACAAGGTTATCGGACTTTCATCTCTCCATGTCCACCAGAACTGCTCTTGTGAAGGACTGGGGATTTCCATATTGCCAGATCCAATGGTCACTTCCTTTTTTGAAATTCTTTACTTGGCTATGACCATTCTCTTAGTTTTTCTTCCACTTTATTGTCACTCCTTAGTCCTCTTTGCCTAGTACTTCTTTATTTTCCTGACTTCTAGGTATAGGGCTCCTTTTCTAATAATATGAGCTGCTTTTTTCTCTGTGGTCGTTGCCTGGGCGATCTTATTCAGCCCCATGACTCTGAATACCAGGTGTATGCTGATCACTTCCAAATATATATTTCTAGTCCTAATTCTCCCCTGGTCTCTGGACTTGAATAGCTGACTGTCTGTTCATTATTTTTTCTTGTACACGTCCTAGATATCTCACTTGGCATGTCCAAAGCTGTGCTGATCATCCTTCCCCAAACTCACTGTAATCCTTATCTGCCATCTGTAGTCTTTTTCAGCGAATGACCATTCTTATCAGTTATTTGTACCAACCAGTAATGTAGTTCTAAAACCTCAGGCATTCTTGACTGCTAGCAGATTTGATGGCACTGCCTTCAAAATCTTACCCTTTCCTCCTTTCTTTACCAAGTCCGCCGTGGCTCTAGCCACCTGTGACCTCTTACCTGGACAGTTGTAATAGTCTCCAGTCAGATATCCTCAGTTGTATCCTTTGCCCACAGTGAACCTGTTAAAACGTCAGTGAATCATCATTTTTCTGTCCAAAATCAACCAGTGTCTTTCCATCTCACTCAAATACAATCCAAAATCCTTGCTATGGTCTATTCAGCACTGTGTATTGTAAGGCCTCTTTCCCCTTTAATCTGCCGCTTTAGTGTAGATGCCTGATATTTTCTTTTCTTGAAGGCTTCTGTGCTTTCCATTCTCTGATGCAGACACCGGCCCACAGTGTCTGCGTCATTATGGATGAAATGAGACATACGCACGGACTAATGAGTCTGGTGGAGGGAAAAGGACAGCATGGCTTTTCTCTCAAGGGGAGCAAAAGCCCTGGCCTCCGCCATGACCAGCCTTTATTGGGTTTTTTTCACATTACATGATGGTCCTCATTTACTATGCACAAGTTCTCTATAGGTGGTTACCTTTTACAGAAAACAAATGAGATGATGCCACTAATCACATCACAGAAGAAGGGTATTTGCAAATGAAAAAGGAAAAAGTGGTTGAGCTGGTTACACTTCATACTGAGGAGTTTTAGCAAGGATTTTAGGAAGTTACAGTATGCATATGCTGTCTCAAATCAGGATGAGGGAGTTTTAGCAAAAGCAAGACTCTTGCAGCTTAGGCACATTGCAAACCTGATTTCCCACGAGAGAACCTATCTGTGGGCGTGGGTCCTGTGCATCTCTGAGTGGGAGCTGGACCAACGCCACGCAGAAAGGTCTCCTACAGTTCTCTTTGCTTGATTTATATAGGTTTTCCTATATAGTCAACATGACTCCCTCTCTCACTTTTTTCAGGTCTCTGCCTAAATTTTTCCTTATCTGAAATGCCTTCTCCTACCACACTGTATATAAGGCAGAATCTCTTGTCTTAGGAGCTCTTGGTCCTCCTACTCTGCTTTATTTTTCTTCATACCAGTTATTACCACTTGACATATTATAAATTTGTTTATTTTTTTCCCCCCTGACTAGAATGTAAGCGTCATGACGGTGGAGACTCCTTTTCCTTCTGATTTTTTATTATCCCAGTGCCTAAAATAACAGTGTTTGACTTATTTTATTATGGGCATTTAATAAATATTTATTGAATGGATTGAATGAATGTTTAATGAGTAGCTTCTCCTGTTTATCATTACATGGGTATGTAAGGTCAATATTGATCTAACTGTTTTTTCCCTTCCACAGCACAATGGTCAGCTCTGTTCAAGGAAACACATACCCCAGCCAGGCTTCAGTGTACAGTCCTCCTCCTGCTGCTGCTACTGCTGATGTCACCATCTACCAGAACGCAGGAACTAATATGTCCCATGTGCCAAACTATAACTTAACATCCTCAGCACTGCCTCAGCCAGGAGGCAGTCAACAGCCACCTCAGCCACAGCAACCATATTCTCAGAAGGCTCTGCTATAGGATTTCGGATTCCTCTTTGGTCTGCTAAATGCCGCTGACAATGTTACGCGATCCTTTGATATCTTAAGGTTTGTTTATCCTCAGCTTATAGGAATCTGTCTTGGTCAACAAGTTCAAATATTCAAGACATTAGAACTCTCTTCAATTTGCACTGACTTTTTAGAGGTTTACCCCCCTCAGAGGAATGAAAACTACTTACAACATTTAATTCCTTTCATAATATGAAAGAATTGATAAAAGATTATTTGTCTCATAAAATTACCTGGTCTGCAAAAAGTCAAACTTACAACAATTGTGGCAAATGTTATGTACATATATTGCTATGTAAGTTCATTAGTGGCCATTTTGAATCACAATGGTGATCATGTGAATATATTTAACACTTAAATTAATTTACTTTGCTATTTTATTTTAATCATGAACAACTACCATGTTTCGTAATGTTTTGTGTAAATTTAAGATAATTACACTATCCTTTTAAACTGCAAGAGAACAAAGCTGTAGCGTATTTACGTGAAGGCATTATGTTGTCAAATGTTTTTGTTTTTACATTAAACCGAACTTTCCTTTGACTGATTGTGAGATAAACATAGGTACATTATGTCTTTCTGTAGCCTCTGCATACTACTAGCTGTCATCACACCAGCATACAGTAGCTAAATTTTTGGTGCAGTTATAGCAAATGATGTTCCCTTTTAAACTTATACATTTTGGCATGATAGAGTATTGTGGGACCATGAGACAAAATTAATAAGTGGGATCACATTCTTTATATCTTATTTTTAAAGAAATAATGTTCATTTACTTGTTTTCCTTGTTGAAGATAGTAATTAGATTTATAAACTGTATACTGTGTCTTTTGGTGGCAGTGGCACCAAAGATAGAGGCAATGGACAGAAATTTTTAAACTGGAAAGAAACCATGAATAACACTACATTTTCAAAGTCTCTTGTAATTACTTAGGATATTGAAAAAAAATGATTCATTTGTCTTATTCCACTACTAGTCTTTAACACATTGTATCCTTTAATTCTTCATTAAAATCAGTATAAGCAGATGTTTCAAAGTAATCAATATTCCTGGCTTTGCTTAACAGTTTGTTTGTTTATTCTTATCTTTCAAACTGGATGGGGCTTCCCTCTCTCTCTCATTTTAAAGTTTGGATGGAATTAAGTTGGCTTCTTATTCAGGAGTATTTTTCAATGAATCCTTTTTTTTTTTCTAATGCACATGAAATGTTTTCCACTGACATTTTAATCTTCTTAAATATTTATAATTTTCCTGGTTGTGCTACACTATCAAGTGAAAAGTTGAGCATCATATTAAATGAATTGATTTAATAGATTTCACACCATAAATGAAAATTTAATTTCCATTTTCTAAGACTATTATAATCAGGTAACATTTTTCCTTCCCTTTTGATAAATGGTTCCATCTTTACAAGGAATCTGAATGGTGACTGAATGAATTATAGTTTCAGATTTAAAGCACCATCTGCACATAAGTATTTTACCCTGGTGTTGTGTTTTCCAACTTTACAGTATGCTGCCCTCAAATAGAAATTTTTAAATTTGAATTCAAAATTTACATGAAAAAATTTTAATGTGTAGTTCTTTTGATAAACATTGTCAAACAAATCATAATCTTTATTCCAATTTGAATATTCTGGTTTCACTGATACACTTTTTTCCCATTATAGTGTATTTTTCTCTTTGTCTTTTTGATAAATTACTGTTTACCATTGGCGAGTGTATCATTTCCCCATGTCATCTTAATATCCTTCATGCTTCCTTTATGCTAATATACTTTCAATTACATATTCTCTTACTTGCTTTGTACTACATAAAAGTCAACAGTAAAATTGAAAAAAGCTACCCTTACTACTATACACATACACATACGCACACACATTTTTAAACATATTAGTATGTTTATAAAGGTTTTAATGATGAGTAGTTAATACTAATACTATATGAGTTTGTGCTTTTCATTTGTTAGCTGTAAAAATGCCAGGTGGAAAAATCCCAATGAAAAGAAACCACTGGATGTTCTGTCTGTTAGATGACACGGCGAGGACAGAAATAGGGAAGGGCCAGTTAGGGGCACAGTGATTTTATCTGAGCCCAGTGTTGCATGTGTTGTACTTTAAAAAGAAAAATCTCTAAAATATAACAATCTTTTTTTTCTTTTACAGAATGGTTTATAAAATGAACTAACTATAATGTGAACTTCTGTGAAGCAAATTTTGCTTCTTAATTTGTTTTGTGTATAAAGTTTTAAGTTTGTAGCCATAAACCAGTGACATCTAAATAAAAAAATTAACTTCATTACTACCTAGCATAAATAGCCAGCACACCCCATGGCCAAGGGTGTGATGATAGAGCAGAGCCCTAAACCTACTGGAAACAGTGTGTAGTATGTTCCGTGCTGTGACTGGACACTGGTTTCCCACACTGCGGCCCTCTTCACTGTTCCCCATCTCACCTCAGCAAGGGACCTCTTGATATTAAAAATTTCTGGAACTTTGTTTCTGTACCTCTTAATTTTTGTACTTAAAATGCTTAATAGACCACTAATATTCTTTTTTGATACAGTTTTCATATATGACATGCATAATTCAGCTTGCAAATATTTTTAGTTCAGGGT
This sequence comes from Anoura caudifer, assembly GCA_004027475.1. Taxonomy (NCBI): domain Eukaryota; kingdom Metazoa; phylum Chordata; class Mammalia; order Chiroptera; family Phyllostomidae; genus Anoura; species Anoura caudifer. The sequence goes on from PVKU01002983.1 coordinate 123,403, forward strand.
TTCAAGTTTCTATAAGACAAATTAGTACACTTTATGATGAACTATGCAACTGTAAAAACTATAAATTACTTGTTAAAATGAAGTCCTTTGATGTAATTTGGCCATATTTTTTATCTGTTTAGTACAGAAAGAGCAGTTTTCTTTTTCTCATACAGATTTCCTTGGTTTACTTACCAATTGTACTAATTACAGTTTCCTGTTACATCACTTTTAAAATATTTAATTCTATAGCTTAATTTTTTCACTGTCATGTCATTTTCTAATATTTTTATTTTTGTTGATTAACTGCTTATACCCCTTAGGATAAAATATATAGAGGAAAACTACCTAAATAGTTTCTGAAGGCCTTTGTCTAGTTACCATTTGTTTCAGAACAGTGGTTTGATGCAGTGCTCCTGCCAGGTACCTAGAGCCCTTTCTGTACGGTATGTAGTGACATGCGCCCCCGGTTTATAAGCAAAGCTGTCCGAGTTTTATGTATTCTTTTTTTGTATGATCTTCCTTTAAAATTATTAAACTTAGTAATTTTTTTTAAGTTTTTCTAGTTTCAACAATATTTTTTATGATGTTCTAGAGCCTTTTAAATCTCAGTGTTTAAAATCTTAGGTTTTCTTGCTCAAAAGAATTGAACATTTGATTAGTGATAACTTAGGGTCATGCAGAACTTAGGTGCATCTGTCTTCTCACTGTAGCTTATGCTAACACTTTCCACTGCCGTCACTGTCTGTTTGCTGCTTCTCATAGACACAGAATTTCTGGTCAGGATTGCATGTTAAAGTAATCAGAGTCAGCGGCCCCTGGCCAAAAGTAAAAGGTACTGGTTTTAATGATCTTTTTGGTGGTCAGAGACTTTAAAAGAATAGTTTTGTGATACCTTCATCAGTAAAAAATATTTTTGAGTATATAGCCTCAAAATATGTATGTGTATATGTTTTTACAAATTGTACAAGTTCTGTGCAAATATGTATTGTACATTTTAAAACATACAAAAAAAAAGAACTCTTAAGGGGGTGAGTGAAAAAATTATTAATGGAAAAGTCAAATGTTTTTTCCCATATCTCTGGTTCTCTTAGTCTATGCCCTAAGATGTGTGTATACCCTATTTGGAGACCACTGTTTTAGATGTGAAAATTAAACAGAGAAAGGGAGTAGGATATTAACTAAGTTCGCCCCTTGAAATAAGTATCTGATACTGTGTAAGTTGTACTTTTCCCAGCAAATTTTTATGTTGAAGATTTTCAGACCCGCAGAAAGATTGAAAGAATAACATATTGAATACCCACATGTTCTTTGTCTAGATTCACTGATCGTGAATATATTGTCACATTTGCTTTCTTTCTGTATGTTTATATATACATAGGTACATGTTTATGTGTGTAGTTACGCCTCTCTAGGTGTACACACATACTTAATTGCGTGAAGAGACAAGTTCTAGACATTGTAAACTATACTCCTAAGTATTTTCATTATGTATTTTATAGGGATAAGTACATTCTCCTTAGGGTAGGTATTGGGTTGGCCAAAAAGTCTGTATGGTTTTTTCTGTAAAGTAAAACACACAGTTTTCATTTTCATGAATAACTTTATTGATTTGGATATTTGAGTATGTCTGCTATCTCCTGCATGGTAGAATGTTGACTGTCCTCAGTTAATGTCTAGATTTGATCATTATCAACTTCAACTGGTCTACCTGACTGTGGAGCATTGTCCAGCAAGAAATCTCCAGCACGAAACTTCACAAACCACCGTTGACACATTTGGTCAGTCACAGCACCTTCTCCATACACTGTATAAATCTTTTTTTGCATTTCAGCTACATTTTTACCTTTCTTGAAATAATAAGGCATAATATGTTTTATAATAATAATAAAAAACGTGTGTTTTCTTCCATCTTCAATATTAAATTAGCCATACAAAAATTCACCAATTTTATTAAGTTGTTAAAAAATGCTTTCAATAGGACAGCTGTCACAACACAATGTAACAAAATTGTTTCAGATGAAGTTAAAGACAACTGAGCACTACTAAAGCCATCTTACGGAAAAAAACAAATGAACTTTTTGGCCAACCCAATATATACTCTTGTATGTCGTGATGGAAAATCATCAGGAAAATTGTTTTCAAAATATTAACTCAAAGAGGATAGGTTAATAGCTAAAGAAGCTGAGTTTAGGTAGGTAATACATTTTAGCAGGTTTTTTTTCAAAAGGAAACATTTTGAGATTAAAAACTCTGGAGTGATATTTTCCAGTTTTGACTAAGAGGTATTACTAAATTAAAGTAGCCTGATCTAAGTTACTGTGTTTAATTAATTTTTTGAAAGTGATATTTCCTTATATTCCTTTAATTTAGTAATTCACAGCTTTTTAATCAAATGCTGCTTATAACTCATTTTTTTTCTTGACATTTATGCCAAGAACTGTTGTTTGAGAAATGAAAATTCTATACAGGATGCTTATAGTCAACATAAGATAAACCTGAACGTTGCCAGTGGTTTGTAGCAGATAACTCCTGCGTATCGGACTTGAATTATAATTTTGATGAACTGGAGCTCCTAGTAGAATGCAGTGAATTCTGCTGTGGTGCACACCAGTGTGGTAAATGTCACCATGCTGTGCGTAATTCTGAAATGAAAGGCCCGAGGGCTTATGGGGAAAGCGGGTTTTGAGGTACAACACCAACAATGACACACTGAAGAATAAAGATGGGAACCTAATAAAATGCACGTTTTTACACATTACATGGTTCATAAACAGATGAATATTACAATAAATATGGCACTTTACCTTGAAAAAAAGGCCTGAGTGCGCCCAAGGAAGTGGGTGTTGGAAAGGTGGTATCTTGTGAGTTTCTATGAAGGTGGAAGGAAGGACTGCTGAAATTGGAGGCCAAGTTGTGACACCAGATGTGGATGAGTTTAATTCACACTTGGCAGTGAACCTCGCAAGGTTGCTGGTTAGGGGGGTGGGGTGGGCGTGTGTGTGTTTCTGCGCAGCTCAGTTCAGCTGGGTGCAGTTTTCATTTTACTTAATGTTTCTCCTGGACAAAATCATGCAAAAAACAAATTTGTGCTTTGCTGATACTGTTTCCTAGTATTTCAATCTCCTGCAACATGTTTGTGTTTTCCAAACCATTCTTACATCAAAATTGACTCTTTAGAGATGGAGAATGAATGGCTACTCATCATTTCTAACTTTAGAAAAATACCTCATATCTTTAAGCAATTGATGACAATGAAGGACATCTAGGGTACAAAACTTTCTTCCCTCTTATCAAATCTGAAAGTATGCCAAGTAAATGTGAGCACATTCAAAGAATTATGTATTTTGCTTAAACTCAGTCTATGAGAAATTACATGCCCTACAGTCCTGCTCCCTCACTGGCCCCCAAGAAAATGAAAAAGAAGAGGAAAATTAAGGACAATCATTTTCTGAGTGAAACGGGCATAGCCAGTATGACATTTTCATTGACTTGTTTGTTAACTATTGGTCTGTCGTTTGGTTGATTTTGGGGTGTATCCCAGGTTTTCAAGGCTTACTAGTTGCTTTCAAAATTTTTACATGCCAAAGCCCTAAATAGGGTAGGCTTTTAAGTACTTCAGTACCTTTACAAATCAAAATACAAATGCAAGTTATTTACAAATATCAATAGATAAATTTACTAAAAAATGAATAATAAACGTAGTAATGGGTCCACTGGTGTTGCAGTTTGACACACGGTGTTTCCTGGCTGTGGGTGGAAGCACTGAGGCTGAACTGGACAGAGGCCCCAGGCTAATTTAGTGTTCGTTCAACATGATAATCCTTACATCTGTTTACCTTTATTTCACAGAGAAGCTACAACTTGTAGACTTACCTAGGGAATCCAAAGCCCTGTACCCACCCTGAGAAGTTTAGCAATCATTTTATTGGAGCATGGCCTTTGGCAGGTATGGGGATGGGGGGTGTGGGGGGGTGGCCTTTCTCCTCACCCCCAAGTACCCCACCTAACCATCTTTCCCTACGGTACCTGTTCTGTGGGTTTCAAAGTAAATAGAGTGTTTGCATTTCCAGCAATTTTAAGTCTGTTAAATCTTAGTTCAGCTCCCGGCAGCACGAAGGTAAACTTGTTCTCATTCTTGCCCTTTCTTGCTTTGCATTCTTTTTTGGGGGAAAATGGCAAGTGTACAAAAGAATGAAATAAAGTTAATCAGAAAAACATACCCTTTTTTTCTTGACATTTAAGAGTTGAGGGAAGAGAGCCTAATGAAAAGGAGGTGATCATCTCTGCTTCCTTCGCAGAATGTCCTTCAGAAACAAAAGGCAGGCATGGGATGGGATCGCAAAGGGAAGGCTGAGGAAGAGAGGTGGGTACAGCCTTTCCTTTCTGGGTGGTGGTCGCTGTATGGTCAGTGGTGTAGCTCCCCCAAACTTCGGAAGTAAAGAATATTACCCCTTGTGATTAAACTGAAAATGAATGAGCCACAGTAGAAAAATAAGTGCATGTTGAACACTTGTGGTTCAGCCAGATACAGTTAACGTGTTTTATTTTGCCTGCATAGAACAACAACAAAAAAAAAATTAAGTAAATGTTATATGTGACTGGGTGATTTTCCATCAAAGATAGTTTTTTGGCTTCCTGAGAAAAAAGATGATCTAACAATATGATGCCTGGATTATTCTCAACTGGCTGTGCTTTCTGGTTTGTCATTGAGCCCTTATTTACAACTTTTCATCATCTCGTCGTCAAAGAGAACCAGACACTAGTGAATGTGTCAGAAACTACTGCAATAGAGTAAAAAAGTGGCGTCAGCATAGATCTGGGCTTAAGTCCCAATGCAGTGTAGACAACTGGGTGTGTAGCTGAGGAGCAGAGAGCCGGGGTCTGTAGATGGAGGGTGACAGGAGGCAGTGGGGGTCAGGGGGTTCCCGCTGAGTTCAGGCCAAGGAGTGATACCCAGGAGCATGGGTGGATTCTTGCTAAAACTAACTACTTAGGTCAGGCAAGTACGGGCCTAGTCGGGAACAGGGTTTAGAGGAGCCTGACTGCAGTTTGGTCAAGGAGAGCATCTTTACTCATTCTGGCCTCAGCCCTGGCGATATTTGCAGCTCTGATTCCTGCTTTAAAGAGAGTGGATCTAAGGCCACACTGTCCAGTTGGACTGTCTGGCACTTGGACTAATGCAGTTAAGTAACTGATTTTAAATCTTACTCAATTTGAATTAAATTTAAAACCTGAAGCAGTGTAATAATAGTTTTCCTGTTAACTGTCATTTTGGTAGGGCTATATTTCACTGTAACCATTGCATGACATAAAGTATTACGTGATGTGTTTAATTTTTTCTAATGTAGCTACTAGAAAAGTTAACATTACATATGTGGCTCACATTCCATTCCTACTGGGCAGTACTGATCTAAGCCTTCTGGGACCGGACCGTATAATTCTTAAGAATATGCCTGGTGCGATGTGTCTGTTAGACTGGAGTGGATTCCCCATGACCTTTGCCTGTTGATGTTAAGGCCTTCATTTAATCCCCTCCCTGTAAATGTGGGCAGGATTTATAACTTGCTAATAAGCAATGGACTGTGGAAAGGTGATAGGATATTGTTCCTGTGAATATGTTTTGTGCAACTCTGTCTTGCTCAGTGACTGAGCTTGGAAGCAGATCCTTCCTGAGTTGAGTCTTTGGATGAGAAACCCACCTCTGGCCACCATCTGTGTGCAGCAGCCTGCAGGGGCCCAGCTGAACTGTGGTTTAGCTTCGCCCATGGAAACTGAGATAATCTGTGTTGTCTTAAGCCACTGAATTGTGCATTAATTTGTTATTCGGTAATGGGAAACATAGCCTGGGGAAAGGAGGGGCAGCATGGAACAATGGAAGTCTAGCAAAAGGAGGTCTGGGGAGAGTGAAGCTTAGCCAGTGTATTTGGAATACCATAGCCCCTTAAATAAAGTGTCCTCCTGGTAATGTATAAGGCTTTGGTTCAGGTTACCTTAACTGTCCTTGTTTCAGTTTCGTGCTCGCAGAACACTTAGTTGAACACTTTTTCCCTGGTGTAGGTCCACTTCAGGAAGAGTGACTTTTGGAGGTGAAGCCTGATGGTTTGTAGGATTGTGTAACTGACTGGATACAGGCTCCGGGACATGGTTACAATTGGCCTCATCTTGCTGCCTGGTTCTGGTTTATTGTCATTTTAATTAAATGCTGCATGAGACAGGTTGATCCCAGCCTCTGTCGGACAGCTGAGAGTGATCAATGGACTAGTATAGTATATTTGTGAAAATTGCTAAAAACTAGGATGGTGTAGAAATGAAAGGGGGAAATTACTTGGAGATAATGATCCATAGTCTTCCTGTTTATGTACGTCTAGTAAGCAGAGGCATAGTTTTTTCTGGCTTATCTTTTCAAGGATGTTTGTGTTGCAAACAGCCTTGGGGGATAGAGGTCATGTCTCCTTTTGGAGCAAACTACTGGCAGGCTCACCAATGTAAAAGATTGGGGTTCTTTAAACTCAGGGTTTCTCTCTCTCTCTCTCTCTCTTTTTTTTTTTTTTGCAGCTCACTGCATGTGCAGGTGTCACGTGACTCTGCTTACATTCCTGTGCTCAGAACTGGCACAAGAAAATGCTGATATTTTAGCTACCGCTAATGCTATAAATAATACAGTTCTTAGTCTTGGACCCGTGCGCCTTGTTTCTCTGTCAGCATTCACAAAGTGGTGCAGGGCTATAACTTGTTAGCTTGCAAGTGAGGTCAAGTCTCAGGGTCTGCGTAGGATGGACAGCTGTGTTGGACAAGAGTAATAAAGTCAAGACACTGTTTTTAGTGGAAGAGGAATTAATCCATTCCTGACTGAAACTTTTCTAGAATGGATTGGATACTCTGTGGGAAAGAAGATATTTCATTTGTTTTGTTGGATAAGAGAAAGCACTCCATTTCTTTCTAAAGCATCCCATAGCAATGAGTGGATGTTCCTAGGAGCGAGTGAGGTTATCTGGGGCAGTGACACGCTTCTGCACTAGCTTACTGCATTAACTTCTGGTCTTCAGTTATATCACTTACAAAATAAGAGAATTATATCTCTTAAGGTTATTTCCAACTATACAGCTTTCAGGCAGTGTAAAAAGATCACTTTAATTTTATTTGTTAATAAGCACATTATTCTTACTGTGGGAAAAACATGCTTTTCAAATAACTCACTCAAAGTGGGATGATGTTATAGGTGAGGAAAGTGAGGCAGAGAATTTAGAAATTTGCTCAAGGTCATCCAATTAGAAAGTGGCATAGCTGGGTTTAAACCTAGGTAAAGTTTGTATTCTCACCCACTGTGCCGTACTGCTCTCTGCCTGTCATTGAAAAATTAACTCACCCTCTATCATGAGGACCCTGAAAGCTATAGGGAGGAATGAGAAAGGCAGGTCCCTGCCCAGCAGAACCTTTATGCTAAGGGAGGAGTTTTTACCTGCGTGTGTGTGTGTGTGTGTGTGTGTGTGTGTGTGTGTGTGTGTGTGTCTTCCACAGGAAGACCCCAAGGTAATTTGTATATGAGAATAACTCATTAGAATGTAAAAGTATACAAGGTCTGTCCAGAAAGTATGCAGCCACATAATACCTAAAATAGAGACATTCACTGAGAGAGTTACAAGAAATATTGCATATAGGACAATGACACCTTTCAAAATAGGCACCTTGGGACCTCACACAGTTCCAGTCACCATCAACTGCCCCATTGTATTTTCCTAAATCTCAGTGACGGTCTAAAATCTCTTCCCTTTCAAAGGTGATTTTACTTTTGGGAAAAGCCAGAAGTTGCAGGGCACCAAATCTGGGCTGTAGGGGGGCTGAATCACCTGGGTGATACAATGTTGCCCCCAAAAAACTCTGCAAGAGACATGATGCATGAGCAGACACATTGTCATGATGAAGCTGCCGATCATCAGTTGCCCATAGCTGCAGCCTTCTGAATCATCTGAATAGTTTTTGTGGAGAAATGTTCAAGTTTAATGCAAAAATTTGATGCAGATTTATTTCCCTACTTGCTCAGTTGTTTTGAATGCAATGGCCACACAGTACACATGCTCACTCAACAGCATCTACCACCCCCATTGACTAGTACAGTGAAGTCATCATTTACGTATGTGCATTCCAGTCCACTCTCCTTGGCTGCCAGGTTACATTGATGTTGTGCAAACCATTCTTGTGATATTAAAAATGGTTGGGCTTTTTCTAGACAGCCCTTGTATATTTCCAGGTTAAGTAATTGGTTCCAGGTTTTTAACTGATTGAAGATTGTTTAAATAAACCTTAGCATTCTAATCTGGGGACCATGGAGCCTTGGCCAAAGGGTTACCTAATTAATACCTAAGATTAATGAAATTATAGAAATTAAAGTATTTACACTGAATCATTTTCCTTAAAAGTTTTACTCAACCCAAATTTCCTTTTCTGTATGTTAGTATTGATACCGGTGCGTGGCCAGGCCTCAGAGTGAGGGAGGGGTTGCAGGAAATGCCCGAGGCATCGGGGTGCAGCCTCCACGCTAGCACAGTGTGTGATGACAGATTTCCCTGTCCCTGGGCAGAAACGCCGTAGGAAGAGGCCCTGCACAGGCTAGAGTTCGTGTGAGGATAGAGATTGATGGACAAAGGGAAATACCGCCCTACCCTCTTCCAGTCCCTGATTGAAGGGGGGGCAGAGAATGTGGGTGTGTGTACCGTAAAGGTTCACATGACCGTAGGGTAAGATGCTGCGCTGTAGTAAGAACTGTCAGTCCAGCCTGGGAATAGGAAAGGATTGGCAGGGGGAGGTGAACCCTTCCAGCGTGCACGAAAGTTTATGCTGGAAGATTTAAATGGAGGGAAGGCAGAGACTCGCCTCTCTCTCTGGGATCCACCTCACAGACATGTGAGCTGGAGCTCTTGCAGGACTGGTGGGCCCTGGTAGTCACGTAGCCGGGTGGTGGACACCAGACCCCACAGCCAGCACGATGAAGCCCCGCACGTCCAGCCAGAGTGATTGGCGATTACCCCAAGCCCCTGGGCACATGAACTAGCAGCGTGGTGATGGCAGCACCAGCCCCACACACAAGCTCCAGGGAGTTTGAAGACAGAGAGCTGTCCGCTTAGAAGCCTCAGTTTCCAAAGGACAGAGAAGGGTAGAGTGGGATTTCTAGGTGTGGTTTTGGGTTTCAGTTTCTTCGGAAGCAGATGGGTTTTTTTCTGTGTCTTGCAGAGGAGATTGTCCTGGAGTTAGGGAGGTTCCCATTCCCCCAAATTGTGCACCATTTTACTAAAGACCGTTTTCTTTCCTTACCATCTTTTGTCTTCAGAATATGCCTGTGTTCAGCAGCGGGCAACCAAACCCCACTCTTATTCAGTAACAGTATGAGCTTCTTGAGGATAATAATGGGATCTTTTTCATCTTTGTATCTGTATTGTCCATAGAACAATAATTTTTTCAATGTATTCACTTAAGAGTTAAGTGAATGATCAGTCTTACTGTAGGCAAGATAGTTCTCCAGAGAGTTCTATGGACCTGTCAGGGCCCTGGCAGGAAGCGGAATTATACTCAGGAGATTCAACTGAGCTCTTTTGGGAAAGAACTATTTCCTGAACACTAAGGGGACGAACGAGGTGTGTTGAAGCATCCACTACTGTCATGACTCCTAGACTAAAAGGGGCAGCTGTTTGGAGTTACACAGCAACATGCATGGAGCCCAGTGGGAGCTGGAGATTATGGAGAAGGGACACAGTGACAGGGCTGGGACTGGATACAGCAGGCAGGACAAGGGGATAAATATCCCAGTATCTCCTACTGGCCTCTGACCTGCCAGTCTTTTCATTGGATGAAGCCAACTGGAATGCCAAATGATGGAGAATACATCTAGGGGTAGTGGGGCAAATAGAAAATAGCCAGCGTACTAGAACTATATCGGGACATGTCTTAGTCCACTCGGGCTGCTGAACAGAATACCATAGACTAGCTGGCTATAAACAACGGAAAGTTATTTTTCACAGTTCTGGAAGCTAGGAATTCCAAGATCAAGGTGCTAACAGATCTAGTGTCTGGTCAGAACACAATTCCTGGTTCGTAGAAGACCCTCTTGTTATAACCTTACATGGCAGAACGAAGGGGGAGGCAATTCTCTGGGGTCTCTTCTGTAAGGACACTAATCCCATTCATTCTGTAGCAGGACTGAAGCATGCATTGTCATTTAATGTGATCTGATTCACCACCACATGTAAAAAGACTGAAATTTTCCTTTATCAATTATGCATGTTTTATGAAAAACCAGCATGTTCTGTGTGCTTTCAAGTTGTTTAATATTAATATTACTAAGAATTCACATAAAATACTGAATTTAAATTATCAGTAGGTGGTGCTGCTGAGATTAAATCATGAAAAATCTAAAACAGACATTTAACTGAAGATTATGTAGGAGGTTATTTGGGAAAGATAAGGTAGTCAATTTATGACTTGCTGTTTTCCATGGCATTTGTAAAGCATTGCTTTTCAGAATTTTGGTTTACTGAATACATGGAATATTCTGGATTTGCCCAGCAATCAAAGGAGCAGCAACTGACGTATCTCCACAGAATCTGAGAGGTAAGCATGTGATAGAACATACTGTTGATAATTTTCTGACATGCTGTGTTGGGAGGGTAACTGTTGCCTTCTTGCTCTAATTTACTTCTAGAGATATAAGTAATGCATCGTGGATGAGTGTCAAGATTTTAACAGTGATTCCATTCCCCGGAGAAGAGAACTTCATGAAAGAACCTCACACTTCATTTTCTGGTGGCATCATCATCTGAGACAAAAGTGACCAATGGGTCGGTGAACCCTGGGAGGTACCATTTTCCTGTCAACCCTCAGCAGGGAGTATCACAGGCCTTTACCAATAGTAATAGGCCCATAAAAATCGTGGAGTTTAAAAATGTGTGACCCAGCCTTACATCACAGGGCTAACTGGTAAAATACGGATCCCCAGGCCATTTGTCTGGAGATTCTGATTTTGTTGCTCAGGGGTAGGACAGGAAATCTGTACAAGAACCTCAAGTGGTCCACGGGTCATACTAGATTGGGAATCAATGATACTGTGCAACTTCCTTGTGACCTAAGATTCAGCAGCACTTGACCCTGGGCTTCACAAGCATTCTGGGGTCACAATTGCCTGTGAAAAGCTGAAGAAAGCTATGGACCCTCTCCCCAGAAACATGTTCCTACCCACAGTCTTACATGTAATTTTGGGCTCTTCAGAGATCCCATGGTGTCCTTTCTTATGCCCCTGTCCTGTTGAATCAGTTTAAAACCCGCAACACAGCAAGATACTGTCACTGCCTTTAAGGAGGTCATAACTCTGTGAGGAAATTAAACATGAACATTTAAAAATACAGCACAAGGTAGAATTTAGTAATATTTAAGTACATAAGAAGAGGTAGGGACTAATAGTTACTTGCAACTGCAAAGTTTGATATAGTCTTTAGTCATTCCAATGTTCGGAGCAAATAATTTTTCCAGCCTTATTGAAGTAATAGTTGGTGTACAAAAGTTGCACACAGTGTATATAATTTTGTGAGTTTGGACATAGGTACACACTCCTTTTACCATCACCATGGTTAAGATAGTAAATATAACAATCACTTCCAAAAGTTTTCATGCGTGTGTGTGTGTGTGTATGTTTTAGCAAGGATATCTAACATGAGATGTAGCCTCTTAAAAATTTAAGAGTACAATACGGGTCAACTGTTGGCACCGTGCAGTGCAGCAGCTGTCTGGAATGTGCTTGTCTGGAGTAACTGGGGCTTTGCACCCACTGAGCAGCAGCTCCCCTGCCTCCCTCCGTCCACTGATGACCACCACCATCTGCTTCTGCGCATCTGACTCAGTTGCCTCGTGGGAGAGGGATGTGCAGTGTCTGTCCTCTCACGGCTCACTTATTTCAACTTGGCATGTCCTCCAGGTCAAGCCACGTTGCTGCAAGTAGTAGGATTTCATTTTTTTGAGGTTGATTAATATTCCATTATTTGTATATACCACAATTTCTATATCCACTTATCTGTTATGGATATTCGGGGTATTTTCATATCTTGGCTACTGTGAATAATGCTGCAACGACATGGGAGTCAGCTGTCTCTTCAAGATTCCAATTTCAATTCATTTGGATGCACACCTAGAAGTGGTGTGTTCCAATTTCTCCATATCCACCCTGACTAGGATGGCACATACATATATATGCCATCCTAACAGGTGTTGCTTTGTTTCAGGTTTTAAATGGAAAGATTTTGTTTTTTCAACATTGAGGACAATGTTAGCTATGGGCTTTTCATATGTGGCCTGCATTAAGTTTAGAAAGTTCATTCTATTCTTTTTTTTTTTTTTTTTTGAGGGGGAGTATCGTGACAAGGTGCTGAATTTCATCAAATGCTGTTTTCTTCATTCTTTGAAATAATTGTGTGATTTTTGCTTTTCATCCTGTTAGTGTGATGTGTCCTACTGAATGATTTGTGCATACCGACCCACTCTCGGATCCCGAGGACAAATCTCACCTGACCATGGAGTGCAATCCTTTCAGTGTGCTGTTGAGCTAAGTTTGCTAATATTTTGTTGAGGATTTTACATCCATGTTCATCAGAGATATTGGCCTGTAGTTTTATTTTCTTGTGGTAATTTTGTCTGGTGTTGATATCAGGGTGATGTTGGCCTCATAAAATGAGTTTGGAAGTGTTCCCTTTTATATTTTTTGGAAGAGTCTAAGAAGAATTGGTATTAATATTTAAATGTTTGAAAGAATTCATCTATGAGGCTATGTGGTCCTGGAGTTTTCTTTGTTGGCATGTGCTTCATTATTGACTCAGTCTCATTTGTTATTGATCTAATCAGTCTTTCTATTTCTTCTTAATTTAGTCTTATTAGGTTTTATGTTCCTAGGAATTTATCTGTTTTTTGTAAGTTGTCCAGTTTGTTGGTATATATAGTTATTCCTAACAGATGCTTATGATTTTTTTTTAAATTTCCGTGGCATCAATTTAGTTATAAAATCACCTCTCTTATTTCTGATTTTATTGCTGTATTTTCAGACTATAAGATGCACCTCCCCCCACCAAATTTGGGAGGAAAATGGAGGTGCACCTTATAGTCCAAATGTAGCTTACCTGGCAAGCTGGCAGGGGGGCAGGGGCACGGGGTGGCATTGGAGCAGGGTCACAGGTTATTAAATATTTTACCACATTTTTTGTTTCAATTTTTTTCCCCGATTTTCCTCCCCTAAAATCTAGGTGTACTTTATGGTCCAGTGTGTCTTATAGTCCTAAAAATATGGTAATTTGGGTCTTCTCAGTTTTTTTCATAGTAAGTCTAGCTAAAGCAGAGGTGTCAAACTCATTTTCACGAGGGGCCACATCAGCCTTGCGGTTGCCTTCAAAGGACCAAATGTAATTTCAACTCCTTAACTGTTAAGGAGTAGTCACATTTATATAGTTCTAAAATTATTTTTAGAGAGAGGGCAAGGGAAGGAGAAAGAGAGGGAGAGAAACATCAATGTGTAGCTGCCTCTCACGTGCCTCCCGCTGAGGACCTGGCCCACAACCCAGGCATGTGCCCTGACTGGGAATTGAACCGGTGACCCTTTGGGTCACAGGCCTACACTCAGTCCACTGAACTACAGCATCCAGGGCCTCTTTTTCTATTCTTTATTTCATCTATTTCTTCTCTAATCTTCATTGTATCCTTTTTTTCTGCTAACTTTGGGCTTTTTTCTTTTTCTAGTTACTTGAGGTATAAAGTTGGGTTGTATCTTTGAGATCTTTGTAAATGTAGATTTTTTATCACTATAAACTACCCTCTTATTACTGCATTTGCTGTATCCCATACACTTTGGTATGTTGTGTTTTTTATTTTCATTTATCTTAAAATATTTTTAAATTTCACTTTTGATTCTTGCATATGAATATTACATTTTTCTACTTAGTCTGGCATTTTGAGCACAGCAAACATGTCTTTCTTTTGTTGCTCAGGACACTTTACCTGAACCTCTCAGTTGACCGTGTGCCTCTCTCTTTGTTCCCATAGTGACTTGGGCATACATCTCTCCTTGTGCTTCTATTGGAATTATAATGGAAATATCTCTCTTCAACCGGACAGTAAGCCTGTAAAGGCAGAGAGAAGGTCTTGGTCACTTATTTACCCTGGCATTAGCACAGTAGCTAGGATAGGGAGTCCACTCAGTCCCTTTGTGAACTGACTCTGGTGCTCATTCAGTCCCCAAGCACTAGTCTAGGTATGAGTATATAACAGAAATTAAAACTAGTAAAAATTCCTGTCCTAAAGAAACTTATGTTCTAGTTGGAGGAGCAAACAATGGAATAAATACATCAAATAAACATTATGTTATCGTTAAATAATAAGAGAAAAAATAAAGCAGGGAGAGGGGTAGGAAAATGAGGAGGGGCGTGTTGAAGTTTTGGGTAAGCAGTCTCACTGAGAAAGTGTTGTTACATAAAGCCCTAAAGAAAGTGAGGTCATTGGCTTTCTGGGTACCTGGGGACCTGAACAGCAAGGGTAAAGGCTGGGGTAAAGGAGGTGTGTGTGAAGGTGTGTTTAAAGAATATTAAGGGGGACAGTGAGAGTGAGAGTAATAGGAAATAAAATTGGAGAGAGAGGCGGTGGGGGAGAGATTGTGTAGGGTCTTGAAAATGCTGGCGAAGCCTTGGGCTTTCACTCTAAATGGGAGGGAAGCCACTGGGGCCTTTTGACAGAGAAGAGTTGACTTATTAAATGTTTGGGTCAATATATGTACTATAAGAAGACATATCACTCATATCCCTTTAGAGTCTAAGTTTTAAAAAGGGTAATTTAGGTTAGGAGATTTGAGACCTACAATATCTTTAAAAATATAAACTTAAAAATTGTGATTAAAGCAAAACCTGCACCACCCAGTGGAGCTAGACAGCATTGCACTTAGGTAACCCATTTGGAAACTATTTTGTCTGCATTAACCAAATAACTGGATAGCTATCATTTTTGCATGCTTAGTGAGGATATGGGCAATACTACTAATTTCAAGTTATTTTACCATAAACAAAGGAAAAAATTGAAGAGCTGAAAACATACCAAGTTCTTAACAGTGAAGTTTTGGGGAATTTAAGTTAAATAATTTTTGTGAACTTTGGGATGAATGTACACTAATTAATTAGAACTGTTATGTACATTTTTATAGATTTTATTTCTTGCTTAAGTTTGTTACTTTGGAATATTGAAAGATTAACCTAGATTACTATAGTTTGTTGAAAAAGAAAATTGAGAACTTTTGTAAAGAATGAAGTTACTTCCTCTTTTCTATAATATTCTATTTCTTTTTTTAATAAGATTTCATTTAAGCCAAATTGATGACAATGCCAAGAAGCAAGATCTTAAATACTCCTTTTAAAATTCTATTTCTAATTCTTAGCTCTGATATATTCATACACCACTACACACAATTTATGTGATGGCTAATGTGGTGGGATGGGAAATCTTAATTCATTCTTCCTTTCATTTTGATATCTGGACAATTCTAATAGAAAAACATATCATAAGGGAGCATTACTATTTTAAAAAAGTATGGATATTCTCTACATTTTGTTAATTTCAAGGATAGAGTTACTAGATAAATACTGGATATTAAAAGGATTTCAAACTTGTAGGAGGAAAGGTAAAACCTTTCCTCCTACAAGTTTGTTTATTTACTAGCCAGGGAGATGGAATTATATATTTTTCTATAACACAAATTTAGTGTATTCTAGACTATGATAGCATAACATTGGTAAAAGGGGCCTATATGAAGTGGTGATTTATTTGGTGACACCTGCTTATGAGAATCTGACAGGTATTGTGGAAGTTATAAATAATCGGTAAATGAGACCCAGGGACACACTTTCACCTCGTCCCCAGGCTGTCCAGGGATCCGGCTGGATCCAAAGAACAGGTCCGCCCCACCAGCTCTTGCCTCTTTGCACATCGACCCCTTACGATTGCAGGAAACAAACCACAGATATGACAGAGCATTCCTGGCAGTGTGTACATTGTGTTTCACAGACTACACAGAAAACAATGAACAAACCTTGAAGTTACAAATGGTCTTACTAACAATTTAAGAGATTTTCAATTTTGACTTCCTGCCTGCAGGAAGGAAATGGCAGTTGGAAGTGTGGACAACAGGTGTTCCCCTGGACAGCATGATATCTTCTGCTTACTAAAATAAAAACCACTGCATCAACACTCCTACATGGAAGTGAGTTCTAACCACAAGACTCAGTCTTTCCACCACTGACCCAGCTTCAGAAAACCAAATCTGTTTCCTACCAGGAAGTCGTTAAACCCAGCGTTAAAGCGCAGACTAGGGGGCACTGTTTTTTGAATCAGTCTTAGCTGAATCCAAGTACAGAATTTGGGTGGTTTGGAACTGTCCTCGTCTATGTCCTTCCAGTTTCTGGTGGTGTCATTGCATGATGGACTTGTCAGGGGACTTAGAAGGAAAAGAATCGGGTTTGGCATACACTGGTCCCTGCTGAAGGTTAGGTGATTATAAACCCTCTCTCATCTGCCTTTGCCTTTTTTTTCCAAGTCTGGGGTCTGGCATTGGCTCCTCCCAGTAGCTTACTGTTGGCACAGTGGTGTAATGGCATTCTTTCTCTATGCCAAGCTGGCTAATTCCTTTATCCCTCGAGAAGAAAACTTCCCTGCCTCCCAGTGTGTTAGGGAAAATGCAGACAAATGACATGTTAGAAGGACTGAGGACTCTGAAATAATTCAAGGCTGTGCCTTGGACCAAGCAAATACCAGACAGTCCTCACCAGACTCTTTCGTTAATGATTTAATCCATTATTGAATGTGCCTTTTTGAGGGCACATGGGTGGGAAAAGGTTGGGAAAGATCCTGTACCACTGGGACCTATAAAGTCTTTTTGAGCGCTTGCTGAAGGGCATAGTCTTTCTAACACGTGTGATGAGATTAAGAAACTGCAATCCCCAGAGGCTTTTTCCTTTTCTCTCTTTTCTAGAGACTCTAAAAAGCCATGGCTATGGAGGAAGGAGAATGGAGGCTGTAACTGGGGCCACACCAGGAAAGCGAAGTCGTGAGAGAACAGATTGTGCTGGGACAGGTAGTGCAGGATTTCTCCTTGAGAAAGATCAGCGTGAGGGACAGAACTCCTTGGGAATAAAAGATGAGTGAGCCATTATCAAAGACTGGCACATCCCCCTGCTGCCCACCACTTCTCCTTCCCTTCACCTGTTTATTCCTGCTTTCCGCAGACTCATATTACGTAGTAGGCACGGTGCTGAGACATGATAACACCAAGATGAAAGCAAATGTCCTCTGCCTTCAAAGAGCTTTGGGTTTTGTAGGGACCCAGGTGCAAACAACGTAGGTAGGGATGCGCTGTAGTGGAAGTCTGAATGAACACAGACTATTCAACAGGTGTTTTCACGCAAACGGGGGAATATGCACTTCTTTTGTTTTTTAAGGTTTGGTGTGGTTTATTATTCAGCAGCAGCTAACTAATACAATGTGGATTGCCCATCCACATTTCAGTATATTTAAAAAAAGAGAAAAAGTTATATATTTGCCACATATTTACTATTTTTTTAAAAAATACATAATTTATTTTTATTTATATATATGTATATATATAGTTGTTGTTTAACTACAGTTGTCTCCATTTTCCCCACCACTCTCCCCCTCCTCACCCACCCCCACCTCCCACCCTCAATCCTACCCACCTTTGGTTTGTCCATGGATCCTTTATACATGTTTCTTGATGACCCTTCCCCTTCTTTTCCCTGTTACCTCCCTTCCCCCTCCCTTCTGGTTACTGTCAGTTTGTTCTTTATTTCAATATCTCTGGTTATATTCTGCTTGCTTGTTACTTTTGTTGACTAGGTTCCACTTAAAGGTGAGATCATATGGTATTTGTCTTTCACTGCCTGGCTTATTACACTTAGCATAATGCTTTCCAGTTCCAACCATTCTGTCTCGAAGGGTAGGAGCTCCTTCTTTTTCTCTGCTGTGTAGTATTCCATTGTGTAAATGTAACAAAGTTTTTTGATCCACTCATTTACTGATATGCTCTTAGGTTGCTTCTAGCCCTTGGCTATTGTAAATTGTACTGCTATGAACATTGGGGTGCATAGGTTCTTTTGAATTGATGTTTCAGGATTTTTAGGATATAATCCCAGCAGTGGAATTGTTGGATCAAAAGGCAACAATTTGTTGGGTTTCATGTTTAGTTTTCTGAGGAAACTCCATACTGTTTCCCACAGTGGCTGCACCAGTCTGCATTCCCACCAACAGTGTGCTAGGGTCCCCTTTTCTCCAAAACCTCACCAGCACTTGTTGTTTGTTGCTTTGTTTATGATGGCCATTCTGACCAGTGTGAAGTGGTATCCATTGTGGTTTTAATTTGCATCTCTCTGATAGCTAGTAATACTGAGCATCTTTTCATGTGTCTCTGGATCCTCTGTATGTCCTCCTTGGAGAAGTGTCTGTTCAAGTCCTTTGCCCATTTTTTAATTGGGTTGCTTGTCTTCTTAGAGTGGAGTCATGTAAGTTCTTTATATATTTTGGAGATCAAACCCTTGTCTGAAGTATCATTGGCAAGTATATTTTCTCATATGGTTGTTTCCCTTTTTATTTTGCTTATGTTATCTTTAGCTTTGCAGAAGCTTTTTATTTTGATGACATGATAGTGTACATAGAAAATCCTATCAACTCCACCAAAAAACTACTTGACCAAACAAGTGAATTTGGCAAAATGGTGGGATACGAAGTCAATATTCAGAAATCAAAGGCATTTTTGTACACCAACAATAAAATATCAGAAACAGAAATAAGGAAAAAAATTCTATTTGCTATAGCAACAAGAAAACTAAAGTACCTAGGAATAAACCTAACCAAGGAGGTAAAATGCCTATACTCAAAAAACTACACAATGCTGAAGAAGAAATTAAGGAAGACACAAATTAATGGAAGCATATACCATGTTCATAGATTAGAAGAATTAACATCATCAAAATGTCCATACCACCCAAACCAATTTATAGATTCAATGCAATTCCTATTAAAATATCAATGATATATTTCACAGATACTAAACAAACATTTCAAAAACTTATACGGAACCACAAATAACCCTGGATAGCCACAGGAATCTTGAGAAAGAAGAACAAAGTAGGAGGGATCACAATATCTGATATTAAACTGTATTACAAGGCCACTGTAATCAGAACAGTCTGGTACTGGCATAAGAATAGACACATAGGTCAATGGAACAGAACAGAGAACCCAGAAATAAACCCAAGTCCCTATAGTCAATTAATGTTTGATAAAGGGGGCACCAGCATAAAATGGAGTAAAAATAGCCTCTTCAACAAGTGGTGTTGGGACATCTGGACAGCTACATGCAAAAAAATGAAACTCAACCACTGACTTACACCATACATAAAAATAAACTCAAGATGGATAAAAGACTTAAATGTAATTCACAATACCATAAAAGTCCTAGAGGAGAGCATAGGCAGGAAAATCTCAGCTATTCCATGCAGCAATAGTTTCACTGACATGCCCCCAAGAGAGGGACATGAAGGAAGGAATACTCACTTCTGCTGGAAGGAGGAGAGCAAGGAAAATATTCACAAAGGGCTTAAACTGAGGACCAGAGGATGAAGGCTATAGTTTTTCACACTCTCCCTGTGAGATTAGGAGAAGGCAATCAAATTCAACCCCAAAGACCCAGCCAGGAAACTGTCGTTCAAGGCTTCCCCCATCTTCTGCTTGCCTTGTGGCTATTTCACTGCTCCTTAGTATTGCCCTTGAAGAGAGAAAGTGGAAGTGGAATTGTTTACTTTGTTTCTACTAAGGGGTTAGGGAAAACAAATTAGTGGAGGAAAGAAAAAATTAGAGCACTAAATTTTCATTCAGCTGGAATTGCTTTGTAATATAATTGATTTATGTTAATCTAAAATTATTGTTTAATTTTTTGCTTGTGAAATATTGTAGCTGTACAGGTATTAATAAATAAAAGTGAAAACCCCTCCACTCCATCTCTCCCATTCCCCAGGACCAGCAGCACTATTAACAGTTTGATGAGTGTCTTTCTGGATTTTTAATTTGTATTTAAATCTACAATTATATTTTCAAGCAAGATGAGATTGTGTCATCCATATTGTTTTACATAGCATTAGCTACTCGCTTCTCTCTCCCAACCCTCTCCCCAACTCACTGCATCGTGAACATTCTTAGGACTATGTTTCAAAGGAAATATCAGTGTATGATACAGAGAAGATGCTGTAGCAATGTGTAGATATTGTTTTCAGTCAATAGAAAAATCAATACAGGCCAAAACTCACCTCCTCCAAGAGGCCTTCTCTTATCAACTCTACTTTGATTTCTTTTTTGTCAGTCCTCTCTTCTGAATCATTCAGTGGTTTTACATATTATTTCTATATGATACTTGGTCCTTGGTCATAAACATATTCTTTTGTTTTAAACTCAAGCCCTTTTTGTTGCAAAGAACAAAGGCCCCATGTTGTAAGAATACTCATGACCTGGAAAGTTCAGCCGAGGGACTGGTCTTTCTTGGTGTGCTGGCATCCCCCCGTTGGCTTGTTCCAGATGTCTTTCTGTCTGGATTGGCCTCTCACTCTACCATCTCCTATTTCCTCATCATTTGGCTTCCATTTGTTCATTCATTCATTCATTTGTTCACTCATTCATTCATTCAGCAAGTAGTTACTGAGTGTCAGTGACATGCTGGGCGTGGCTCTAGGATGGACAATTTGGGCTGCTCTAATCCTGACCTGATTAAAATCCTAGCTTCCTTTTAATTCCACTTATCAAATTCCCCCTGTGTTTCTGAGTTCAAATTCCTAAGGGTGAGAAAGTGATAGGCTTGGCTTTTGCCAGGCCATACTTAGATGCCTGGACATTCTGTGGCCAGAGCCTGTTCATCCAGATGTGTCTGGAGGAAAGGATGGAAGACTGTGGGCAGGACAGTGCTTTACAGACCTAACCTGCCCAGTGCACTCCGTAAATGTTCCCAGGTCTTACCTGTGCATTTGTGCCATCTCCCCAACCAGAGTGGAAGTCTCTATGGTCTGTGTGTCTGACACACCCAATAAGTGCTGGAGGAAGAAGGTTAATACAATCTTCCCTTTACATGGTGTTGGGCTCACCGTGGGCAGAGGTGAGACTCACAGCCTCCCTCCCGCTCAGAGAAAGCACAGCTACGTTTCACAGCACTCCCTGTGCCAGGGAGCTGCGGATCTCACCACAGCAGTGCACACGCCCTTGGTGCGCACAGTCTCTGAAGGTAAAGACAGAGAAACATTAGGAACTAAGGAAAATGATAGGTAAAAAATGTAAAGTGAGAGTCAGTTTTAAATTCCCATGCATGGAAATTTAAAATGTAAGCATTTAAAATGTAATTATAGATCCAGGTGAGGATTTTTTCTGGAGCCAGGATACCTTTAATCAACAACTGTCTTTGGATGATCAGGTCACAATTTCTATTACTACACAAAATTTGTATAGAAATTGTAATACCGCATAGCATTTGATGACTCCAGACAAAGGGTTCAGAGGTTAACATATAATTTGTATCTAGTATCTTTTAAATATAAATTTTTGTTAGGGATGATAATTTTTGCAACGGTCCTCAACATTTTTGGCACCAGGGACCAGTTTTGGGGAAGACAATTTTCCCATGGACTGGGGGAGAGGGGATGCTTTCAGGATGATTCAAACACATTACATATATTGTGCACTTTGTTCTGTAATTATTACATTGTAATATATAATGAAATAATTATACAGCTCACCATAATGCAGAATCAGTTGGATTCTGACTTAAAGCCTGCCACCAGATGCAGCTTAATTGTCACTTGCCACTCACTGATAGAGTTTTGATATGAGTCTGCAAGCAGTTGATTTATTATGGTCTCTGTGCAGTCAGACCTCTCCGCTAATGATAATCTGTATTTGCAGCCGCTCCCCAGCGCTAGCATCACCGCCTCAGCTCCACCTCAGATCATCAGCCATTAGATCCTCATAGAAATAATGCAACCTAGATCCCGTGCATGTGCAGTTATTTCACAGCAGGGTTTGTGCTCCCATGAGAATCTAATGCAGCCGCTGAACTGACAGGAGGGGGAGCTCAGGTGGCAGTGCAGTGAGGGGGGAATGGCTGTAAATACAGATGAAGCTTCACTAGCTCGCCCACTGCTCACCTCCTGCTGTGCTGCCTGTTTCCTAATGGCCATGGACCAGTCGCAGTCTGTGGCCCAGGGGTTGGGGACCGCTGATACAGAGAAGTGATGTCATTACATGATATTAGAAATACTTGGCCATGGAACAGCTGCTCAGAGGCCGTTCTGTTCAATCCATCCCTATTCTTATCACTGTTTTTCCAAGACTCTTCCTTCATTCCAGAAGACTTCTGCTAAACTTCAGCGAATCCAAACTTCAAGTGAAAAAACTACGATAGATGGCTTGAGGAACTGGCTGAATAATTACCCTCACAGCCATCACCAGAATCCTGGGCACACCTGGAGAGCCAGACAGTGCAGAGTCCCTTCTGCAAAGGGCCTTGCGAGAGAGGAGCCTGCAGAAATACTGGCTTGCCCCTGTGTGGCAGCAGGCACAGGGGAAGCCATCTGCACAGCAAGCACGTGGGTGCAGAGCTCTCATCACTCCCACTCCATTTGTTGTAGACAGGCTCTCATCTCTCGCTCAGGCTCCTCTATTGCTCCCAGCTCGCTTCCGGCCTCCAGATTAGTGTTGCTCCTGTCCTTCCTCCACACCTGCACTCACCCTCCTTTCCAGATGACTAAGTGACTCTTCTGTTCAGAAAAAGTTGCATACACACACACACCCCAAATCCTTCATGGGACATTTACATTCTTTTTTTCTTGTTACAGAAAATTATTTATTCATAAAGGAAGATAGCAGGAGAGGAACAAAGGAACTATAAAACAGCCAGGAAAAATTAATTAAATGGAATTAGTAAGTCTTAACCAATCAATAATTTCATTTATTTTTTAATTGAATTTATTGAGGTAACATTGGTTAGTAAAATCATGTAGGTTTCAGGGGTACAATTCTGTAACACATCATCTGTACATTGTATTGTGTATTCACCACCCAAAGTCAAGTCTCCTTTCAGCACCATTCATCCCCCCATACCTTCCTCCCTTTTCCCCACCCTCCCCCTCCCCACCACAGTCACCAGGGACAGTTACATTCCGGCCCCAGCTGACTTTTTACCTTCCCCTGTTGCCACGTGGCACACTGGACTCTAACCTACTCCAGCCTCCTTGCTTCTTTTTACTGCCTGAAATGTCACTGACATCTCAACACCTGCCATCCATAATCCTGGTTCTTATTGTTCCCTCCCCTAACCACAGACCAAAGAGGAAGTTCTCTTCTGTGTTACCATAGCATTTGCATTACACTTCTGACCTCAGTTATTTCTTGTTGCTCATAGGTTTTTTCCCTCCTGTGCACTGTGAGCAGTTTCATGGCAGGAACCTTCTGTCATCACTCGTTCATCCTCACACCCCAACACCTAGCAAAGTGCTCGTCGCAGGTGCTGAGGAAGGATATTCGTGGAAACAATTGTTGTGTTTTAAGTATTTGATATGCCTTGGGGCTTGATGTAGATTACTCTTAATTTAGTATTAATCCTGATAACAGGTTTCTAATATTACCATGTTAGTTTCCTGACCAGCAAAATAAAAATGTTAGTCTGTGCTACATAGCAGTTTGTGTGCAAGAACAAATAAACAACTCAAGTGCCAGGAAGAAGGTTGGCAAACTCCTTTCTCAAACATACTGAAGAAAAGTGAGGGGTCGCTTGCCAAGAGGAAGACGCAGCTTTTGGATATTTTGCTTGGCCTGAATTTGCTTAGATATAAAAATAGGGAATTAGATTCCCTTTTAACATTAAAATTATATTCTTGCAATGATTCTACTTACCAAGTGTCAAATTTACCTAAACATTTTTTGGTGCTCAAATTAGCAATAAAATCTACACCAAAAGTCCTCTTTCCAGCAACGCCTCAAAGCACATTCTGAAGTTTATTTGACCACTAATAATGGATGCGCAAACACATTAGGTGATCACTTCCACAACTGCTCTGCTTCTTTAAGAGACCTCGGTTGTTAAGTTGGAAGATCGTTGAACCATGTGAGGGTCAATAAAAGAATAAAAATGTCATTTATTAGCGATCTGAGTACAAGGAACTTGATCCTAGTTCAGTATCTGTGTCCATACGCTGCTGACTGGAGTCGGAGGGGGAGCATCTGGTCTCCACAGTCACATTTCCTCGGGATGGCTTCGGGAAGTCTAATCAAGCTCCTGGTGTTTGAGATTCTTGAGTTTGCTGCTTTCTCCGTTCCTACGCTTGTGGTTATGGAACAGTTTGCAACTGCCTATCAAGTGACGAGGAATGGAGCAGAAAAAACTCACTATTGGCTGATTGTCTCCTGTTCGATTGCCTATGTGGCTTCAGTGAGTCTATTGATTTGGGTTCCCGTAAAAGTTCTCTTATACAAGAAACATCGTCTTACAAAAAAAATTAAAGGATGGTGAGTAAAAGAATTCTTTAGCAGAGAATCCCTCAGATGCTTTCAAAGATATTTTCTCATGTACTATGTATAAGGGTGTTATCATAGTGGAAATGTGTGTAGTGCAAGATTAAGGAGAAATAACAATCATTGTTTCTATAAATGTATTGATATTATGGTATCTTTCATATTTTTGTAGGGTCATGTTTTTACTGACTGAAAATAATCAATTACAGATGTTCAGAAAATAGGAGCTAGCAGAAGTCCATGATACCCTGAGTAGTAAATGTTGGGCCCAATTCCTTTGTGCACTTTACTGCATAAAATTTACAGAAATCACCATCACAGATGATAATATAGAATTTTCCTTTTGTGTAAAACTTAAGTAATGTCTATTTTTAAATGCTTTGTTACCTGTCTTGCAGGTCTTGGGCATCCTTTGGCCATTAACCAACTGATTTGTTAGGCAAATCTTTAATTAGATTTAGAAAAATAATACTTTACTATGTTGATAAATTCTATTACCCTTGTGGGGGGAAATACTTCAATAATAATACAAAATATTTTAAATAAATTAAAATTTAATATTGATTTAACTGACAATTTAGATAATGATTATATCAAACCATGTAAAGGTATTAAGAACAAATCTCAGATACTAATATATTTTTCTTTTTAGGTCTTCAGATCTGTTTCTCACTCATCTGTGATTTCTGTGTATTCTTTGATAAAGGTTCTTTCATTCTGATCTTTTATTTAAAAGTTGAATGGCATAGAATGTATTTGAAAAGCAAGGAGCTGTAAATTTTAACATAATTAGGGGTAGAAATGTAAAAATAAATAGATATAGCTAGAAACACTGTTGGGAGGGTGCAGAAGGGAGGGCTGAAGTGTGGAGTTCGTGAAGTGCTCTTTGCATGCTGATACCGATGTGGCCTTGAGAATCACACTTTCCGAGGGAACTTCAGTTTTCTGTGGGCAGAGCTCTTGAGGGATTTTGGGAAATAAAACATTTGTTTGGCACTGCTTTTATCAGTGGGGTTTAGGGGTCTTCCACACCTTGACCCAAAGCCTGTAGATCAGGGGTGTAAAAACTCATTTTCACTGGGGGCCTGAACAGCCTCACATTTGCCTTCAAAGGGCTGAGTGTAATTTCAACTCCTTAACAGTTAAGGAGTAATCACATTTATACAGTCCTAAAATTATTTCGGCTCTTTGAAGGCACCTCAAGGCTGATGTGGCCCCCAGTGAAAGTGAGTTTGACACCCCTGCTGTAGATTATCTAACGGCTGGGTTTGGAGCTGAGCTGGGCCCTCCACTCCTCATACTCCATGGGAGTTGCTTTGGCTGTCTAAGTCTCCTGGCTGGGCCAGGGAGCTTTAAGGGAATGGTGGGAGGTTCAAATGACCACAGGACTAAACCGTGGGAAACTGGCCATGGCAGCCCAAGAAGCAGCTTCTCTCTCTCTCTCTCTCTCACATACACATACACACGCATACACACACACAAACACACACACACTGGCTCAAATTCCTAGGACCCTAGGTTCTTAATATCATTCAGGCAGCAAATCTTCCCATGTCATGTATCATCATCATCATCATCATCATCATCATCATCATCATCAAGCTGTAATTATTTCTTTTCTGTTCACTTATGTGCTAAGAGATTTATGAATTTCATTTCATTCTATACCACCTCATGCAAGAGGGTATTTTCATAAGTTTGTTATTATTACTTGGGAGAGGAAACTGATGATTAGATAGTTATGCAACTTTCCCAATCAATTAACTAGTGAGAGAAAAGGCCAGACTTTGGACCTAGTACCCTCTGACTCCATAGTTGGTACTCCTATCCACCACCCTAACCTGCCTCTTTGAATGTCCCAGGCTCTTGGGACAATTGAGAGTAAGGAGGAGAGTAAGTTTGAGGAAAGTAAGTTTAATTTCTACTCCCCAGTGCACGTTTCCTTTTTTTTTTTAGAGAAATATAATTTTGTGGTTGCCTCTTGTGCACACCCCTACTAGGGACCTGGCCTGCAACCCAGGCATGTGCCCTGACTGAGAATCGAACTGGCAACTCTTTGGTTCACAAGCCCACGCTCAATCCACTGAGCTACACCAGCCAGGCCACACGTTTCCTTTTGTACATCTGGTTCAGGTAGTCCTCTTGTATTAAGGTGTATTGGGCTGTCACAACAATTATATTTCAGTACTTTCTTTTGTGAAATACTCTTTGGTCTTTCCTTTCTACTTTTGGATGTGGCTGGCCATAAGTGTTCTAAATAGTTTTAGATATATGACAGGTTATCTATAATTTCAGTGAAACTGTGAAACTATTTTCTCATGGTCTCATGGCATGGGTGCTATCATATTATTATCTCTTCCTGGCACAGACAAGAATAGCTACTAAGCACTATTCTAGGAGTTCCACGCTTTCTGTACTATTGCATTTGGACTTTATGACAACCCAGTGAGTTAGTTATGTGCTAGTGTTCTCATTTTATAGATGAAGAAATAGAAACTCAAAGAAATGATTAACTTTGTCAGGTGATAAACTCCGTAAGTGGTAGAGCTGGGATTCGTGAGTCCAGATCAGTGTGTTCTGTGCTATTTCCTCTATCTCATGCAACTTCCTTATTTTTTCTGACTTTGAATGCCAAGTGTGTTTCAAGAAAAATTCAACCCTTTTAGTGTCATTAGGATGCATTCCCCCCCAAAGATGTATATTTGGATATTATATATGGCTCCCCAAAGTGTACATTTGGATATTTTAATATATGTGCTAATACAGAGTGTGCCATGTATCTTAACTGCTAGCTGAAGATGATGCAAAAATAATTGCTACTGTAGGAAGTAGGTATTAGAAGTATGAATTATTTTTTGAAGAGTAAATAGTTGTTTATGTGAAATTTCATAGGTCCTTAGCATTCACAGCTACACTGTTGATGGGCCTCTTTGAGAACCTCCGTCAGTCCATGTTGGCCTCAAGAGCCTGTGAGGCTGGTTTCAGAGGAGAGTGAGTCAGTAGCTTGTGAAGGGTGTGCCCTGGCAGTACAGCTGAGAGGAGCAGCCCTGAGCTGAAGTCCCAGCTTTGACAAAGGCTGTGACGCCTTGTGTGACTTACTGAAATTCTTGGAATTTTAGTTTTCTCATGAGCAAGACAGGACAACCTAGTTTCTTCACTGCAATGCTGTTTCAACAAACTGAGTAAGATTATGCACATGAAGTTCTAAGCACAGTGCCTGGCACTAAATGGATATTAATGTTATCACCCCAGGCTGAATTTAGTGTTTCCATTTAAAACATGATCTTGTTTAATCCTCAAAATGACTCTGAGAAGTGGTAGACGTGATGATAAAACTGGTTAAATGGAGGAAAATTGTATGCTATTTAAGTAGTACTCTTCAAGTTTGGAGAATCTTATACTTTTTTTTTTCTTTGAGAATTATTGAGCCAATAGAGTGATATAATGAATATCTTCTAAGAAAGCAGTCCCCAATGTTTTTGACACCAGGGACTGGTTTCATGGAAGACAATTTTTCCATGGATGGGTGTGAGGTGAGGGCGGTGGGAGGGATGGTTTCGGGATGATTCAAGCACATTATATTCAAGTGCATTACATTCAAGCTCACCTCCTGCTGTGTTGCCTAGTTTCTAATGGTGGGGGGAGAGGGGTGTTGGGGACCCCTGTTCTAAGGTATTCTTCATATCCACTGTGGATATGAAACACTGTGGGGTGCTTTTATATTTCTTTTTTTTTTTTTTCACTTTGCCTGCATGCCAGTGTTGTGAGGTGGCCCAGGCAGATGTAATTCCAATTTTATGAGGGTGGAAACTATGTCAGAGAGCTGAAGATACACAGCATGGTCTGAACTTTAACCCAGTGCTCTTTCTTTTATTCTTGTCTAACATTTCCTCATTCTTTCAGAATGACTGTTGCTTTTCAGGGATGCCTGTCACAATTCATAACAGACTAGGGAGATGAAGGAATGAAGAAAAGCTACTTATATACAGACTAAATTGTATATCCCGATAACTAAGAAATCCTTTCCTATAACAACAGTAAATGTGTGAAACCATTGAGTGAGGCTAGCCAGAAACTGCAGCAGACCTCAAGGAGAGGGTCCCTCGAGGCAGGATAATGCTGGAGGGCTCATTGGGTTTCCCACACTGCCTTGGGACCCAGGGTTATATTTCAGGAATTCTCTCAAGTCTCACTTACTTTTTTATTTCAGACAATGACATGTCACGAATCCTGAGCAGTGCCAAGTTTGAGAGACTCCACATTTTAGGCTACATTTAACCTTGTTGAGGTCCTTAACATATTCGATGAGATTTTGCTGTTGATTTGTTTCAGGTAGTGGTAGTAATTAATAGTAATGGTAATAGTAATAGTAATAGTAATAATAATAGTAGTTGTAGTCATAGTAAAATAAGGACAAATATGCACTGAGCAGTTGCTATGTACCAAGCATAGTTGTAAACACTTTGCCTGTGTTATTTTGATTAATTCTATAACTTTATTATGTAGGAACACTTATAGCGCCCATTTGCCAAATGAGGAAATCAGGGCACAGAGATGAAAGGACCACAAAGCCAGTGAGTACTAGAGCCACTACTGACCCCAGGGTGTCTGTCTCCAGAGCCTGGTCTCCAGAGCACCTTGCTGTTCCACAGCAGCTCACACAGCTGATGTGCACAGCACCAGTGACATCTGGGCACTGCTGGGCAGACCGGCTAACCTCAAGGAAATAGAGCTTGCTCTCTTCAGCACCTCTGAGAACGTCATCAGCAATTATCATGAACTAAATCAACACTGGTGCTTAACAGTTACTTCTTCCCAGATCACTACCATTTCTTGCAGTGGGTCTGTCATCCTCTTAAATACTCAGTAGTAGTAATTGTGTGATACCTGACTAAAGGCTTTCTCTTCCTTGCCTTCCTCCCATATCCAGTAAATAAGCAACAATATATTTACTTTTGCATTTCTTCCCCAGTGTACACACTAAATCACTAGATTCCATTAACTCTTCCTCTTTAATCTTTCTTGCTTCAGCTCTTGGTTCTCCATGACTGTTTTTCTCACCCCAGTTAGGCCCTCATTTCCAGAGCCACCTTACGCAGGCATGGTTCCCCAAATTTCCTTAAGTTCCAATCCATTGTCAGATCACTGTCCTGGTTGTTTTGTTCAAGGAAGCATGAAGAGCATTGTATTAATTAATGCTGGGGCTTGGACAACCTTCATCAGCAGTTGTCCTTTGCTTCTCTCTGCTCCCATTTCCCTCACAGTCCTTGTTCACAGAGTAATAATCTTCTTGGAAAATGTTTTCTGCATGTCAGTTCCACCCCTGAAAAATCTACTCTTCCCTTATTTGTACAGTTCAGTGTTGACAGTGTACATACCACAGAATCCTAAGTCTGGATGACACCTTAGTTTTTCTGCTGCTCGATTTCTCACAATACAGATAGTCTACCTCTGAATTTAAAAGGGATTTCACTGTATTTTGTCTCTATGAGCAAAATCTTATTTCCCTAGGTTGAAATAAAATCTACCACCATGTGACTTCCTCCCCATCTTCTTTGTAGACTGCAAGTCCTCTGCCCTCTATTTGCCAGTGAATTTGGCCATGGCCAGCAGTACTACCCACTGCCCCCTAATTATCTCTTTTCATTGGTTTCAAGCACTCTTGTTGGCTCTAATAATAGAAACCACTACTTGCATGATGATGATTCCCAAAATTGTGCGTCCAGGGGTGACTTCTATGAGCTCACTGTATATATGTTAAAACTTTTCAAATATTTGAGATAGCCTATCACTCTGCCAGCTCAACCACATCTCATCATAGTCTGTGAAGTCTTCTCCTCCAGAGTCCAGGTGTCATCAGTTATTCTTGTCCTGGGATTTCTGGACCTTTTCCCTTTTGGAGGTCTCCTTGGGATGCTAGCTGGCTTGTTAGTGTGTGGATGTGACCTCATAATACCCTGATGTCCTAATGATGCAGCTAATAACTTCAGCCCTTGATGTGATGTATTGACTTCAATGGTAGCTATATCACTTGTTTCATAACTGAGGGTGTGATTGACTAAAATTCCTTGAAAAACTTGCTTTCCCTGCACAGTTTCCTCATCTTGTGTCTCAGAAACTCCAATAACCTGGAAATGCCTTAAAGCCAGAGTGTGTCTTATGAGTCTTTGTATCCTTAAAACAGAGTGCTGGACACACACAGTTTACATGAATAGGTCAATGGATAAATACTTGCACTATTTGTTAAACCTGAATTCAGTAATATACTGTTATCTCTATTCAATATCATTATATTGATTTTAGTCATATTTTAAATTAATTGCAATCTTCTGAATCCTGATAGTATTATTCAAAATGCTTGCTGTCCCACTTAATTTTGTGCCCCCTACAGATGAAATAAACATGTATATCTTCCTCATCTCCCAGAATTACTAGTAATGTATTTAATGGCAGTTTTACTAGAAATCCTCCAGGTTAACAGTGATCCACTAGTTCACCTCAGGGTTTGTTAGAATAGCTGTGCATTTACCTCTCCGAACTTCCTTCCAGTTCCCATTTCTCACTCACTCAGTCCCTCTTTCAATAAACTTTTACTGAATAGCCACTGACTGCCTGACCTTCAAGACTGTCCATTCTCTGACTTTATCTATGTTCCAAACTACCACCTGACAAAGATGCTTCATTCCCAGGCTACTGTTGGGGAACACTTGAATGTACATTAGGTATTGTCCCCTTCCTCAGGGAACTTGTAGTCTGCTGTGGAGACTGCACAGTTACACACGAAAATATTGGAAAGTAATGTAAAACAATATGCACTAAGTCATTAAATAGTATGTGACTGCCACAAGTCCTTGATGAGCCCAGAGAAGAGAGTCATCAAACCTTTGTACTAGTAGTGAGGAAGGTGCTCTATTTAAAAAAAATACTTACCGAAGGATATGTTTATTTATTTGAGGGGGAGGGAGGGAGAGAGAGAGAGATAATTGATTGATGTGAGAGAGAGACATTGATTTGTTACCTCCAGTATGTGCCCCAACCGGATTGAACCTGTAACCTTTTGGTGTATGACACAATGCTCTAACCCACTGAGCCACCCAGCCAGGGTGGAAGGTGCTCTTTTTAATTCACTTTTCCTACCCTCTATCTTACTCCATCAGCCCCAGCACACAATGCCCTTCATGCAGCAGGGCAATAGATGTGTGTGACTTATTAAGAGAACATTGTACTTTTGAGTAGTAAGAGAAATTCTCACAACGAAACCTGAATTTGAGCCAAGCTAGGAGCAGGAAGACATTCTAGAGTGGATGATGACTTTGAGTAATGAGCTGATATAGGAATAAGCATGACTTCTTTAAGGGGTGGGAGAAGATCAATGTGCTGAGAAAGGAAGGAGCAGGGAGAAATTGCCTGGACAGATTGCAGAGTGCATAGGAATGTGAGTTTTGGAGTCAAAAATACCTGGATTAGAACTCATCTTTCACCTAGCTATGGGATCTTCAGCAAATTAATTTAAGACTTCATTATTACTTTGTTAATACATAAAATAAGGATAATGCCCCCATACAGAGAATGGTTGTGGGGTTTGAGTAAAGTCTGTAAGATGCTTTTCTGCAAAACTTGGCATAGAGCAGGAGCTCCCTGAGGTTAGTGGAGAGACAGATTGCTATTGTTTTATGTTGGAAGCCTTGAAAGACTGGGAAGAATCTTTGTCTTAATAGTTTAGGTAAAAGAGAACCTTTATGAGTTTCTGAGCAGAGAGTGGTTTCCCAAGTTATCTGACCTCTTCACTCCCCATGCTTCTTGTGTGAGAAATCTCAGGGCAAGAATTCTTGCCGCAGAAACAGGAGTATTTAACGCACCATGGCTGAGCTCAGGTCTTTCTTCACAGGCCTGCTCATGGGGGAATCTTCTTCTTGACAGTTCACTACAGATACGCACAGAGCTCTACTGGTAATGCCCCAACGCAGCCTTTCACTCGGACATTACACCAAGCCCACAGGCCCTTCTCTTCAGCCAGTCCATCCTGTGGTTTCGGTCTTGCTTTAGTTTCAGCTTGAGGACACCTTCAAAGAAGTGTCTGTGATGTTTCTAACATAAAAATGCTGTAACTCATTGGATTTGTTTCTTACAAAGTACCACAAACTTGGTGGCTTAAACAACAGAAACTTATTGTCTCCCAGTTCTGGAGGCTGGAAGTCTGAGATCAAAGTGTCATTGAGGCTGGTTCCAACTGAGGGCCGTGACAGAGAATCAGTTCCAGGCTTCTCCCCTGGCTTCTGCCGCTTTGCTGGCCCTCCCTGGCACTCCTTGGATTGTAGATGTGTCACCTGTTTCATCTCTGCTTTCATCTTCACGTGTCCCTCTCCCTGTGTCTCATCACATAGTCTTCTTTTTGGCATGTCTGTTTCCAAATCTTTCCTTTTATAAAGACACCAGTCATGTTGGATGAGGGCCCACTATAATGGCCTCCTTTTAACTTATTACTTCTGGAATGACCCTATTTCCAAATACAGTCACATTCTGAAGTACTTTGGGCTGGGACTTCAATATGCGCTTTTGTGGGGTTTTTTTTTTTTTTTTTGAGACAATTCAACTGATAACAGCCTGCCTTTTGCGCCTCTGTCCCTGCAAATTCAGATTCTTCCCATGTGCAAAATAGCATTCACTCCATCTCAACATTTTCAAATGCTTTAATCATTCCAGCATCAACTCTAAGTACAAAATTCCATGTAAACATCATGAACTAAGAGTTCTAAAACTCATTATCTAAACCATCCTAATCATTGATGGGTGAGACTCAGGGTATGATTCTTCCTGGGGCAAAAATCCCTCTCTGTCTATAAAGCCGTGCAGCCAGGCAACAAGTTACTTGCTTCTCAGACACAATGTGGGACTGGCATAGGATAGACATCCCCATTCCAAAAGGGAGAAGTTGGAAGGAAGAAGGGAGTCACAGGTCCCAAGCAAGACTAAATGCCAGTAGGGCAAATTTCATTAAATTTGAAGGCTGCTCTGAAATTGGATGCTCTGTCCTCTGAGCTCATCAGGGTGGGGTTTCAGCCCCTTGGCCATAGGCCGAAACCTTGCCTTTTTAGGTTTGAGGAGGGAACATCTGGACCCCTTTGGTGGTGGTCCTGGCACATCCAGGACCTCTGTAACACCATAGGCCATTCTTCCTTTTTCTGGAAACATAGACATTTACATCCCAGTAGCTCTATCAGCACATTTCCTGCCTATTGTGTCCCAGAGGTCTGACAGCCTTCCTTCATTTTGTCCCATATCTGGCCCCCTCAGTGAAACCTGTGGGTGTTTCTGCTGAAGTAGTTGATTGGATTCGCCAGCCACCCCCTTAGTGTTCTCTCCAGAACATTCTCTCCCATTTTTTCCAATACGGATAGGCTGAGAATTTTCCAGATCTTCAAGTTCTGGCTCCTTTCTGTTTAATAATTTCTTCTTCAATTTATGTCTTTCCTTTTGCATTTTACTATAATCAGCAAGGAGAAACCAGACAGTACCTTTAATACTTTGTTTAGAAATCTCCTCAGCTAAAGACCTGAATTCATTGCTTATAAGTTTTACTTTCTACCCCACAGAATACAATTCAGCCAAAGTCTCTGCCCACATATTATGATAAGGATCACTTTTCCTCCAGTTACCAATAACATGGTTTTCATTTCTATATGATACCTCACCGGAAGCACCTTGAACATTCATACTTCCAGCAACACCTGTTCTTGACAATATATGTATTCTTTAAGGGGAGAGAGGTGTTTTCTACAGCTCTCTTTTTTTTCTTTCAAACTCTCACCAGAATCTCCACTAACAGTCTCTTCTAGGCAATCTAACTTTTTCTATCATGCATCTTCCCACTCTTCCAGACTCTATCCATTACCTAGTTCCAAAGTTACTTCCACATTTTAGGTATTTGTTACAGAAGTGCCCCAATTCCCTAAAGCAGATTGTATTTGTATCATGCATCTGCCAACAAAGTACTTTTCACTGGGTGACTTAAACAACAAAAATGTATTGTTCCCTATTTCTGGAGGCTGGAAGCCTGAGATCAAGGTGTTGGCAGAATTAGTTACGTTTGAGGGCTGTGAATGAGAATCCATTCCAGACCTTTCTCCTAGATTCTGTTGTTTTGTTGGCCCTCTTCAACATTCCTTGGCTTGTAGATGCATCACTCTGATTGATCTCTGCCTTTATTGTTACATGACATCTTCCTGTATTTCTTCACATAGTCTTCTCTCTGTGCATATCTTTCTCCAAATTTCCCCTTTTTATAAGGACAGCAGTCATGTTGAATTAGGACCACCCTAATTACTTCATTTTAACTTCTTATCTCTTTAAAAATGCTGTTTCCGAATAAGGTTACAAGATGAGGTACTAAGGGTTGGGATTTCGACCATATCTTTTTCGGGGGATGTAATTCAATTCATAATATTCATTAATAAATTATAAACATATTAGCAGTAAGTCAAAATTTCCAAATACACGCTATCATTATTTCTAGTTAAATATAATGAAGACTTGGATTGATATTTATTTATTAATTATTCTACTTGTTCAGTTAGTATTTATTGAGTTCCTACTATGTGCCAGCTGTTCTCTAGCATCATGATGTTCTTGATCTTGGCTAAGAAACCAGTTACATTTTTATTTTTACTAATCTCAAATGGAAAGCTAGCACTTCTTGTCATTTGAATGTTGATAAAACTACAGAGGTATTAGCATGGCCTATAATTTTATTACATTGATCTATTCATATTTCTTAGATCATTTCATACTATGATACAATTGTTTTAGATTTTAAAAATTGAATATATTGGGGGAGGCATTAGTTTATAAGATTATATATATTTCAAGTGTACAATTCTATAACACATCATCTGTATATTCTATTGTATGTTCACCACCCCAAGTCAAATCTCTTTCTATCACCATTTATCCCTACTTCACCCTATTCTACTTCTCCCCACCCCCCTTGCCCTCTGGTAATCACTCTTGTCTGTGTCTATGAGTTTTGTTTTCTTTAATCACTTACCTTTTTCACCCAGCCCCCCAACCCCTGTCCCCTCAGACAGCTGTCAGTCTGTTCTCTGTATCTATGAGCTGTTTCTATTTTGTATGTGAGTTTATTTTGTTCATTAGATTTCACATATAAGTGAAATCATACATTATTCATCTTTCTCTGAATGGCTTATTTTACTTAGCATAATACTCCTGATCCATCCACGCTGTCGCAATTGGTAAGATTTTCTTCTTTTTATGACTGAGTAGTATTTCATTGCATAAAAGTACCACTGCTTTTTTATCCACTACTCTACTGATGGGCACTTGGGCTGCTTCCATAGCTTGGCTATTGTAAATAAGGCTGCAATGAACATAGAATTGTATATATCCTTTCAAAGTAGTGTTTTGAGTTTCTTTGGATTTTTTCCCAGAAGCAGAATTGCTGGGTCATAAGGCAGTTCCATTTTTAAATTTTTGAGAAAACGCCATACTGTTTTCCAGGATGGCTGCACCAGTCTGTATTCCCACCAATAGTATATGAGGATTCTCTTTTCTCTACATCCTTGTTCAACACTTGTTCTTTGTTGATTTATTGATGATAGCCATTCTGACAGGTGTGAGGTGATATTTCCTTGTGGTTTTAATTAGCATTTCTCTGATGATTAGTTACATTAAACACCTGTTCATATTTCTATTGGCCATCTGTATGTTCTCTTTGAAGAAGTATCTGTTCAGGTCTTTGGCCCATTTTTTAATTGGATTTTTTAGGGGGTTGGTGTTGAACTATGTAAGTTCTTTATAAATTTTGGACATTAACCCCTTATCAGGTTTCATTGATGAATATATTCTCCCATTCAATGAGTTGTCTTTTCAGTTTGATGTACTTCTTATTTTTTATTTATTTTTTAATTTTAATTGTTGTTCTTGCACAGTTTTCTGTCTTCTACTCCCATCCCAGCCCACCACCCCAGCCCTGCCCAGCTCCCTCCCATTTCCCCCCCTCTAGCTTTTGTCCATGTGTCTTTCATACATGTTGCTCTAAACCCTTCCCCTTTTCCCTTGAAATTCCTATCCCTCTCCTCTCTTTGTTTATTTTTACTTTGTTTCCGTAGCCTGTAGAGCTATAGCAGAAAAAATATTGCTAAGAGAAATATCTGAGATTTTACTGCCTATGGTTTCTTCTAGGAATTTTATGTTGTTGACTCTAACATTTAAATATTTAATCCATTTTTAGTTTATTCTTGTGTACTGTGTAAGAAGGTAGTCTAGTTTCATTTTTTTTTTTGCAATATCTGTCCAATTTTTCCAACACCATTTATTGAATAGACTGTCTTTATCCCTTTGTATGTCCTTGCCTCCTTCGTCAAATGTTAATTGACCATAAAGACATAGGTTTATTTCTGAGCTGTTATGTTCCATTGATCTACATATCTGTTTTTATACCATTACCACACTGTTTTGAGTACCATGACCTTGAGGTATAGTCTGATATCAGCTAACAAGATTTCTCCAACTTTGTTCTTCTTTTTCAAGATTCCCATAGCTATTTGGGATCTTGTGTGGTTCCACTTAAATTTTTGGAATATTTGTTCTCATTTTCTGAAATGTGCCAATGGTGTCTTGATAGGAATTGTGTTGAAACTATAGATTGCTTTGGGTAGTATGGATATTTTAATTATGTTAATTCTTTCTATCCATTAACATGGTATACACTTCCACTTATTTTTATCTTCTTCAATTTCTTTCTTCAGTGTCTTATAATTTTCCTAATACAAGTATTTTTACCTCTGTGTTTAAATTTATTCCTACGTATTTTATTTTATTTTTTTGATGCAATTGTAAATGGGATTTTTTTCTTAGTTTCTCTTTCTAATAGTTCATTATTGTGTACATAAAATTGCAACTGTTTTCTGGATATTAATTTTGTATCCTGCTACTTTACTGAACTCATTTATCACTACTAGTAGTTTTTTTTGGTGGAATCTTTAGGGTTCTCTGTATACAGTACCATGTCATCTGCAAATAAAGAAAGTTTTACTTCTCCCTCTGTAATTTGGATGCCTTTTATTTCTTTTTTTTGTCTGATTGCTATAACTAGTAATTCTAGTGCTACATTGAATAAGAGTGGTGAGAGCAGATATCCCTGTTTTGTTTCTGATCTTAGGAGAAACACTTTTAGTTTTTTGCCTATTGAGCATGATGTTGGCTGTGTGTTTGTCATATATGGCCTTTATTACATTGATGTATATTCCCTCTATGTCCTCTTTGTGGAGAGTTCTTATCATAAATGGGTGCTAGGATTTTATCAAATGCTTTTGCTGTGTCTATTGATAAGATCATATAATTTTATCCTTTATTTTGTTTATATGGTGTATCAATTAATAGATTTGTGAATATTGTATGAACCTTGCACCCCTGGAATAAATCCCAGTTGATCATGGTGTATGATCTTTTTACTATATTGATAGACATGGTTTGCAAATGTTTTATTGAGAATTTTAGCATCTATGTTCATCAGAGATATTGGCATATAATTTTTGTAATGTCTTTATCTGGTTTTGGAATTAAGATAATGATGGCCTCCTAAAGTAAACCCAGGAGTCTTCCCTCCTCTTAAATTTTTTGGAATTTTTTGGAATAGTTTGAGTATAGGTGTTAGTTCTTTGTTGAATGTTTGGTAAAGTTCACCTGAGAAGCCATCTAGTCCAGGACTTTTGTTTTTTGGGGGAGTTTTTTTAAAACTATTGTTTTAATTTCATTAGTTGCAACTGGTCTACTCAGATTTTCCGATCTTTTTTATTTAGTCTTGAAATTATATGTTTCATGGAATTTGTTAATGTTCAGATCGTCTGATTTGTTGGCATATAGTTATTCATATTTCCTTACAATCCTTTATATTTCTTTGGTGTCAGTTGTTACTTTTCCTCTTTAATTTCTTATTTTATTTATTTGGGTGCTCTCTATTTTTTTATTCATGAGTCTGGTTAAAGTTTTGTCACTGTTTATATTTTCAAAGAGCAAGCTCTTGGTTTCATTGATCTTTTGCATTTTTTAGACTCTTATTTCTACTCTGATCTTTATTATTTCCTTTCTTTTACTCACTTTTGGCTTTATTTCTCTTTATCTAGTACCTTTAAGTATAATGTTAGATTGTATTTTTGAGATTTTTCTTGTTTCTTAAGGAAGGCCGTAATGCTGTGAGTTTCTCTCTTAGGACTACTTTTGTTATGTACCATAGATTTTAGGTTGTTTTATTCTCATTTTCATTTGTTTCAACATAACTTTTGTTCTTCCTTGATCAAATTGTTAACCCATTCATTGTTTAGTAACATGTTATTTAGCCTCCATGTCTTTGTGTGTTTTTCAGTTTTTTCCTGAGATTGATTTTTAGTTTCATATCATTATTGTCAGAGAAGATGCTTGATGTGATTTCAGTCTTCTTAAATTTATTGAAATTTGTTTTGTGTCCTAACATGTGGTCTACCCTAGAAAATGTTCCATGTGCACTTGACAAGAATGTATATTCCACTGTTTTGGGGAGTGAAATGCTCTGAAGATAAGAAATCCAGATATTAAATCCTTCTGATCTAGTGTGTCATTTAAGGCCACCATTTTTTCTTATTTTCTTTCTTGAAGATCTATCCATTGATGTTATGAGTTTGTTAAAATCTCCTACTGTGACTGTATCACTGTCAATCTCTTTATGTCCATCAAGATTTGCTTTACATATTTAAGTGCTCATTGATGTGTGCATACATGTTTACAAGGGTTATATTCTCTTGTTGGATTGCTCCCTTTATCGTTATATAGTGTCCTTCTTTGTCTCTTTATAGCCTTTGTTTTAAACTCTATTTTGTCAGATATTAGCATTGCTACCCCTGCTTTTTCTTTCATTCCTATTTGCATAATGTATCTTCTTTTTAATTTTTACCTGAGGATGTGTTTCCATTTATTTTTAGAGTGAGAGAAAGGCAGAGAGAGGAGGAAACATGGATGTGAGAAACATTCATTGGTTGACTCCCATATGTGTTCCAGCCAGGGAGTGAACCCTCTACCTAGGCATGTGCCTGGTAATTGAAAGAGCAACCTTTTGATACACGGACTGACACTCCAACCAACTGAGTCATGTGGCCACAGCACATGGAATATCTCTTTCCATTCCTTTACTTTTAGCCTGTATGTCAATTTTATTCTGAAGTGGCTCTCTTGTAGATAGCATATACAAAATTTTTCTGGAAAATGTCCAGTCATTGTTAATATAATGAAAATGGTTTGCATAACATCAATGTAACCTGGCAGCCAAGGAGAGTGGACTAGAATGTGCATGTGTGAACAATGATGACTTCACTGTACTAGTCAGTGGGGGTGGTAGATGCCATTGAATGAGCGTGTGTACTGTGTATTTGTAGCATTCAAAATGACTGAGCAAGGAGAGGAATGAATCTGCATCACATTTTGCATTAAGCTTGAACATTCTTCTGTGGAAACTATTAGGATGATTCAGGAAGCCACAACTATGGGACACTGGTGATTGGCAGCTTCATCATGACAATATACTCACTCATGCATCACATCTCATGCAGAATTTTTTTGTGAAACATCAAACCACCTAGGTAACTCAGCACCTTGCTACAGCCCAGATTTGGTGCCCTGTGACTTCTGTCTTTTTTCAAAACTAAAATCACTTTTGAAAGAGAAGAGATTTCTGACTGTTGATGAGATTCAAAAAAACATGACAGGGCAGGTGATAGTGATTGGGAGAAATGTGTGAGGTTCCAAGGTGCCTACTTTGAAGGGGACTGAGGCATCATTGTCCTATATACAATGTTTCTTGTATATTGTATCTTTGTTAATAAGTGTCTCTATTTTTCATATTACATGGCTGGATAACTTCCGGATACCTTGTAGGTGGGTCTTGTTTTCTTATTTATTCAGCTACCCTATGTCTTCTGATTGGAGTATTTAAATCATTTACATTTAAAAAGAGTATTAGTAGGTGCATATTTATTGCCATTTTATTCTTTATAACTATGTCCCTCTGTTTTTTTAAAATTATTCTTCTTAAAGAAGACCCTTTAACTTTCCTTTTAATACTGGTTTAGTGGTAACGAACTCATTTAGCTTTTTCATGTATGAGAAGCTCTTTATTTCTCCTTCAATTTCAAATTATATCCTTGCTGGGTAAGTAGTCTTGATTGTAGATTCTTGCTTTTCATCACTGAATATTTCATGCTAATCCATTCTGACTTAAAATGTCTCTGTTGAGAAGTCAGCTATCAAAGTCTTATGGGAGCTCCCTTGTAAGTAACTAATTGCCTTTCTCTTTCTGCTTTTAAGATTCTCTCTTTGTCTTTGAACTTTGTCATTTTAATTATGACATGTCTTGGTATGGGCCTCTTTGCATTCATCTTTGTGGGGACTCTCTGTACTTCCTAAACTTGTGTGTCTTTTTCCTTCACCAGGTTAGAGAAGTTTTTACAGCCATTATTCTTTAAAATAGGATTTCAAACCTTTGCTCTCTTTTAGTATGCCTATGATGCAGATGTTGTTATGCTTCATGTTGTCCCCAAGGTCTTTTAAACTATGCTCATTTTTAAAAATTCTTTTTTTTTTTGCTAGTGTCATTGAATGTTCACTGCTACCTTGTCTTACAAATCTCTCATTTGATCCTCTGCTTTATCCAACTTACTGTTTATTCCTTCTAGTGTATTCTTTATTTCAGATATTGTGTTCTTTATTTCTGATTGGTTCTTTTTTTATGGTCTCTATGTCTTTCTTCATGCTGTTGAAGCTCTGAGTTCCTTGAAATTCTCACTAAATTTCTTGAACATCCTTATAACCATATTTTTGAACTCTACACCAGGTGAATTGCTTGCCTCCATTTCATTTATCTCTTCTGGAAATTTCTCCTATACTTTAATTTGGGTCTTCTTTCTTCATCTCCCCATTTTGGCCGCCTCTTTGTGTTTGTTTCTACACAGGAGGTAGATTTGCTATATCTCTCAGCCTTGGTAGGGTAGCCTTATGTGGTAGGTGTTTTGTGGCACCCAGTGGTACAATCTCCTTGATCACCTGAGCTGGATCCTCCAGGAATATTCCTTGTGTGGTTTATGTCATCTTCCTGTTGTAAATGAGTATTGTTTGCTATTGGCCTGTTTGTGCATGAGGTTGACCCTCTAGCTGGCTGAATGAGTATCAATCCTGACTTCCACCTCTGCCTGCCTCAACCTGCTGGCTGCCTGTTGGGCTCAGTGTCTAAAACAGCCACTGGTAGTATTTGAATTGCATGAGGTAGGTTCTTAGTGAGTCACTTGGTAGGAACTAGATTGATACAGGTTCAAACTCCCTGCCAGTACTAGGTCTGAGGGCTTTCAGCAAAAGTTCTAGGGTATACCTAGTACAGCTGCCCCTTGCCAGTCACCCACAGACTTTTGTATTGAGACTAGGTCTCAGAGAATCATCAGGCTGAGGCCTGCAAGATTTATCTGGTGTAAGCAGACCAAGACTGTAGCCATGTGAAGGAAGGACATTGCATTGGTTGGGCATGTAAGGGAAAAATCGCCCCACTCCTAGAGCTATGCAACTCAGTCTGTCCCAGATTATTCTGGGAGACAGCTCAGCAAGGCAGGGTCACCAGGAGTCAGGAGGGCATGGCTAGTGGATCTCCCCTGAGAGGGAGGCAGCCGTCAGTTTCATGGGAAAGTGGGGGCAATGGCTGCTGGCCCTGAAATCACACTACTTAGTTACTGACAGCCCTGAGTCTGCCTGGATCTCTACACCTCAGCCAAGCAGCTGACTTCTTAGCATGGCATGAGGTATGCAGGGTGGGGTTATTGCATTTGCCCAGGCTGATACCATAAAGAGAAAAGTGCTCCACCCAAGAAAGATGGCATCTGTGGTATAGATGAGGGACTCAGCATAAGATTCTGGTAGCTGTCTCTTTCACTCTCTCCCTAGAGCCACAAACCTGAGTCTGTCCTCACATGATTCTAGTCCGCTCTGCCCTCCTTCCGCTGAAGCCTAGTGTGAGTGGCTGCAAGTGAGATTTTGCACATTGGCCCCTTAAGAGCACACCTGTGTATCTAGCAACACCAGTCTCCCTACTGGATGAAATCTTCACTGATTTTCACAGCCAGATTTTATGGGGGTGCCTCCTCCTGGCTCTGGTGCTCTTGGCTGTGGAGCCCAGTGTGGGGTTGAGACCCCCATTTTTCTGACGGGGAACCTTTGCAGCTGAGATAGCCCTTGGAATCTCAGCCACCACTCTTGGGGATGGGACCAAACTTTTTCTACTTTCTGCCCTTCCTACCAGTCTTGATGAGGGTTTTGTGAATCCTTAGTTGTAATACTTCTCTACAGCTAGTCTTCAGTTGGTTATTCATATTGATTTCTCTGTATTTTAGTTGTAATTCCAGTGTGGTCCTGAGAGGAGACAAGTGTAACTTTAACTACTCTGCTGCCATCTTGCATCCACTATAAGTGTTTCAGATACTTCAGGATAAGGTTTATGATCTTTACTACCCTGAAATTATGAGAGATTAGTTTCCAGTAGTGATTACAGTTTTTACCTCAAAGAAAATAAGACACTCTATTTACAGATAGACACATTTATTAATACATCAAAAAATTTAAGGTTTTAGGTTACTTTTTCAATATAATTGCTTTGCTTTGTAAGTATGATTTTATTTTCTGCATTTAAAAATTCTATTCTGAGAAGACTCCATAGGACTTAACCAGGGTCCCAGAAATTTTATTGCACAAACAAGTTGAAAATCATTGTTCTAGATGGTGAAGAATAAGTAGTGAACAGTTAGAAAAGGTCCCTGCTTCTAAGAAACTTACCTTGGATATGGGCAAAGAGGGATACAATAAACAATAAGCAAGTAGAGAAATAATTAGCAGAATTTTTGGTAGTCATATATGCTTATATATGTAAATTTTTTATGACAACAAAAATTCAGACATGGGAGGTCCAGGAGTAGAAAGCCACTGGCAAAAGGAATAGACAGGGTATGACTTGGAAGTGTGGCAACTTGGTGGGATCACAAAATAACCAGAAGGCCAACATGGTCAGTGTTAAGTAGGTGCTAGAGATGTAGGTCATTCCAAGTGAGGATGGGAGTAGGAGAAAGGAGGGAAACTACATCATGTAGAGCATGTAGGCTAGGCCATAGGTTTCAATTTTATTCTAATTGATCATTGGGCTGAGTGCACCACCATCTATCCACAGAACTTTTTTTCATTTTGCCAAACTGAAACTCTCTACTCAATAAACAATAACTCTGTGTTCTTCCCATACACCAACTTTAGAGATGTTTGTGTAGGGGAGTTATAATATGGTTTAAATCTGAAAATATGACTGTTGACTCCATGGAGAAAATGCTGCTAGGTAAAAATAGAGGCAGTAACAGGAAACTAGTTAGAAAATTCTGCAGATGAGAGATGATAGCAGAGGATAAATTCAAACAGTATCTTGGCAGTGAATCAGACAGGATTTGAGGATGAGCAGAACAGGCATAGGGAAGGATGTGGGTTCTTTTTCAGGCATGTTAATCCTGAGCAGCCTATTAGAAATCCAGGTGGAGGTTCCAATAGTTGAGTGTACAAGTACAGGGCTCAGGATTGAGGCCAGTATACTTGTATATATAGTTGGTATGTTTGGAAGTCCTTGGCAAGTGGGTGGTATTTGAAGAAACGGGTTTGGCTGAGATAATCAAGGCAGAAAATACAGATAAAGAAGAGATGCAGGAATAGTCCTGGGGTCAAGCTGAGAGGAAGACTCTATGAGTGCTCTAGCCAGTCTTAGAGAGCTGCGTGCTATAGGAATGTGGATGTGGACTCACAGAGGGGCAAAGCTATATATTCAAAATCTGATCATACCTAGAGTTTTAGCAGGTTGTGCTAGGTCTGGTTATAAGAGAGTGGCTATCCCACCCCATAAATTATGTCTAAACCTAGAACATCTGAGATGGGGATGAAATTAGAGGGATATCTGTCAGGACCAAGGAGAAATTCTTAGTCATCTAAAGGACTCCAACACTTTTTGTATTTAGATACACACTATCCTATAAATGTAATTATTACAATATCTAT
This sequence comes from Anoura caudifer, assembly GCA_004027475.1. Taxonomy (NCBI): domain Eukaryota; kingdom Metazoa; phylum Chordata; class Mammalia; order Chiroptera; family Phyllostomidae; genus Anoura; species Anoura caudifer. The sequence continues at coordinate 168,115 of PVKU01002983.1, forward strand.
TTAACTAAGGGAAGACAAGGTAACTATTTTATTATAGACAATATTTGCATATATTTTGTTTTCCCCAAAATTAATGATGCTAAAAGAATATATATAAATTCTCTCAAAGATGGATTATTAAGTACATATTCTATCTCATAACTATTTGATTAATTGATCTTGAAAGATTTAAGAAGTGGTCCAAAAACAAGTGAAAAATTGTGTTATTTTTATGTACATATGACATTTTTTGGTTCAAATAAATAATATCTAAATGTTTTCAATTTAAGTCATCCTTTAGTATCTAAATATCATCTCTAAATGCTTTTTTAAAAAATGAATTTTACAACATCGGGCATAATATAACTTGAAAAAGTCACCATTCTCTTTTCCAGTTGGTCACCAGAGCCTGAACTCTGGTGGGCAGGATTCTATTATGGATTAAGAAAATGCTGCATGCCATGGTCTTGCCTTGTGTTGCTTTTGTTGTCTATGATTTATTAATTATTTGGAAACCTCTCCCCCTTTGTCCTAGAAAAGCATTCTGGTTATTGCATGTGTTCCTCTTTGCCATAGTCAAGCATTTGGGAAATGGAAATAGGGAAGCAGTAGCTTCTTAGAAAAACTAGATGAATGGAACAGGAACTGCAAAATTAGCAAAAAGTCACAGGAACTGTTGATCTTGTACATTATTGCTCTTTATTTTTTTTCTCCTTTGCTAGGAGACCTGTTATGATGATGTGTGTGGTGTGTACCACGCTCCCCAGCTTCAGCTTTTTTATAGCAGTGACTGAGGTATGGAATTTTTATTTCTGTTGCTGAAAGACTTTGAGTTTTAAAATTTCTTGTTAGAGTGGTGTGCCCAAAAAATTTCTTAAAGTTTCTTTTATCCAGTGTTCTTCCAAATGATGTGTTCTAAATAGTAACATATATTATACATATAATATAATATATTACACACATACACACCGCTCCCCCCAAGGTCATTGTCACCTCTGAGATTATGTACGAATGTCTAGCAATGGATTTTTAAAAAGATTACTTCTGTGTTTGTGTGTGAGAGGCAGGAATGTTATTTCAAAATAATTTTTAAAAGCAAGGATTTACATAACCTGATGCTGCTCATGATCATACTGAACTCTAAAGGAAGAGAGGAATATTCCAGTGAAAAACCACTCACACTCTAAGATCTTTGATAATATATCCATCAACAAATAACTTGCACATGATACTTATTTTAAAATAACTTTATGTTTTGACCAAATGCAACTTCAAAAGGACTCTAATGGATGGATATCTGCAGGACAGGAATATTATAGGCAGAACTTTCAGGCTATACGAATTTATTATCTAAGAAGTTCAAAGAAGAATGCCCTACTAATCTTAATAATTTGTAAGGTGCTGTAAAAGACAGAATTTTCACTTTCTCAAAGTGCACAACTTGAAATCCTTTGTGATATTTCATTTATAAGTTGAGCAGATATCATTAAATGCATATTACATGCCAGGCACTAAGTGAGGTACTGGGAATAGACTACTTAGGAAATTTGACAGTCTCTGATCTTCAGTAATTACTGATAGTAGAGAGGAAAAACAGACAATTAGATTAAGTATAAATGTTGTGAGAGAGGTCAGTACCAGGGTTATTTATCACTGAAATGAAACACACAAACAGAAAAGTGCACAAAACAAAAATGTACAATATTAATGGGATACCACAAAGCAAACCTCTGTGTAAACACTACTCAAGTCAAAAAATAAAGTTTTGCCAGCTGCCTAAAAGGCCACCCCGTGCTCCTTGCAGTGACTACCTCCTCCCCAAAGGTAGCTCTGCCTTCACTTTTAATACCACAGGTTAGTTCATCTGTTTTTAAACCTTATATAAAGAGAAATCAAATCTATCTATCTATCTGTCTACCTATCTATCTATCTATCTATCTTCTATCTGATTTGTGTCTGGCTTCTTTTATCCAAAAATATAGGCCATTCATGTTCTTGGGTATAACTATAGTCCATTTATTTTCATTCTTGTCGAGTTATTTTATCAATATATCACAATTCTTTTATCAGTTCTGCCTCTGATGGCCAGTTCAGTTGTTTCTAGTTTCGACTACTATGAATCATTTGTCTCTGGGTGCACAAGTGTAAGCATTTCAGCTGGTTAAATATGCAGGAGTAGAATTAATGAGTCATAAGATATTCAGATGTTCAATTACCAGTTTTCCAAAGAGATTATAGCAATTTAGACTTCCACTAGCACAGAATGGGCATTTCTGTTGCTCTACATCCTTACCAGCACTTACATTACAAGTCTTTTTATTTTAACGTTCTGCTCTTTATACTCTGGAATCTCATTGCAGTATTAGGTTTCATTTTTCCAATAATTAATGAGATTGAGCATTTTTTCTTGACCATTCTTTTCTATTGTGTTACTCTTTTTAAAATCAATTTGGACAAATTATTTATATATTCAGATTTCAAGCTCTTCGTTGATGATATATATTGCAGTGTCTTCATATTCTGTGACTTAATACTCTTAATGGTATATTTTGATAAAGAGATGTTCTTAATTTAAAAGTATTCCAGTTTATCAGTTTTGTCCCTTTACAGATAGTGCTTTTGGTAACTTGTTTAAGAGCATTTTGTCATATTGTGAATTTGAATCTTGAGGCCCTGAAGATCTTCTCCTGTGTTATATTTTTATACTGTTTTACCATTCTCTTTTGGATTTATGATTTTTCTGGAGATAACTTATGTATATATTATGCAATAAGGAGACAAGTTCTGTTTATTTTTTTCCAAATAACACCCAATGGACTGTGCACCATTTATTAAAAAGTCTGTTTTCCCACATCTCTCTGCTGTGCTACTTTTGTTATAAATCAGGTGTGTATATACAAGGGCTATTTCTAAGTTTCCTGTTCTGTTCCATTATAGAACTTTTCTGTTCTTGTACCATCACCACACTGACTCGATTCTTGTAGCATTATACTAGCTCATTATATCCAAAAGAGTAAATCTTTGTAACTTTTTCTTTTTCTTCTAGTGTCTTGGCCTTTGTATTTCTGTATAAATTTTATAATCAGGTTGTCATTTTCCTCAAAAACTTGAAATTTTGATTGAAGTTACATTGAATGGTATCTTTTTTTAATATCTCATTTTCTCTTCATTATTATGTAGAATGATTCATCCATTTTAGGGGAATTTTCTTCATATGAAATTATATAATCTACAAATAATGATTTATTTTGCAAATGCTTATATTGTTTATTTCTTTATCTGTCTTATTACACTAGCTAGACCTCTTGTACAATGTTGAATAGAAATGGTCATGGTGGCACTTTTGTTTTTTCCTGATCTCAGAGGAAAAACTCTCAACATAGCACCATTAATGTGATACTTGGCAAAGGTTTTTTTTTTTTGCTTTGTTTTGTTTTTTTTTGGTAGATACCTTAATCAGATGAAGAAAATACCCCAAAGCTTAACTGGGTTTACCTGGGCTGTCCCTTCTTGGAAGAGCCTAAACTCCAATACTTGCCCCCTAGCTCTTTGTGCTAGGACTTTCAGAGGCTCTGCATAGCAGCAGGGTTGGAAGGAATTGCCCATTTCACCAATACCAAGAGCCTGATGTTATATTTTCACATGTGTTATCTTGAACTGAAAACTCTTCCATTGATATAAATCTTTATTATGTCTTTAGCAATGGTTCAAAACCTTGGGTGGTTGAATAGTTGAGGAACTGAAAACCAAGCTTTCAGTCCTTTAATAAATGTGTATAGCACTGCTTTGAGATGATAAAAAGAATTTTAAACAACAAAAGTACAAAAATTTAATGTTTCTAAATGGTTTTCTCAAAACAGGTTCAAAAGAATATTAATGGTTCTGCTGATGTCTTACCTGACACCTTGCCTGATCTGCCAGTCTCTCTGGTGCTGACTTCCTTGATCATAGTTGACATTATTGAAAAACTCAGGACATATCCTCTTAGAGGAAGGCAAAAGAGTAAGTAATCTTTTAAATATAATTATTTTAAAAGTTTGACATACTGTTCACTTTTCTGCCACCCTGTTATCTATTGACATGTTTAGTGATAACTTCTTATAGCTAATGTCACAGATATAAAATTATAAATGAAGATATCTAAATATAATTACTTTTAAACCTACTTTGATCACTAGACAATTGTTCATATTTCTAATTTGCACTTTCATAGTACTGATAAATGAATAAAGTTACCAAATATTTAGTACCAAAAATTTAATGTTTAGCAAGAAAATTATCTAAGTAACATATTATAGATTTGTACTTTTAGGAACTCTCTTAAAACCTTAAGTTTAGATGAAAATATAAAGAGTTTAGTTTAGATACCTTTGATACAGGAATTAGCATGACTACTGCAGTTATGTCCTAGAGAACTGTTTTTAATGGTGGGTTGTCAAAAAGCTAAACATCACACTAGAAAAACAAGATATACCACATTCCTCTAAAGAGTCAAAACTAAGTAAGGTTTGGCCTGGTTTTTAAAAAGTATTTTGTTAATTGAATATTTTTTTTGGTGAGCGCTAAATTCCCTCAACTTTTACTTAATTTCATGTGATAATATCTGTGTTTAATTCACACTATTTATATGCTATAGTTATTGTATGGCTAAGATTTTACATTTGATATGCGTGAGTTTTGTTTAGTCACTTCCTGATGGGCTGGACGGGCTAAACTGAGTGAATCAGGAGAATGCTTCCGAGTAATAGACATGACTATTACAGCCAGGAAACAAAACGCCAGAGAATTATTTTGTATGAGCCACCGTCCTTCCAGTCAGTCACTCTTGCTCCGCAAATTGAAAAGCAAAACTGAGCTGGAAGCCACCAGGAAATCTGGGACTCTGAGCTTCGTATCTTGCACCTTGTGCTTTGGTGGGAGGTGATGAATGGTTATGTTTAACACAACACACATGACAAGTTAGATAAGAGGGCAGCCAGAGGCCATCTGTTGAAGAAATGGTACTCCCAAGTCACATCTACCCTTCCAAGTCAAATGTACTTTTTTAAACTGAGATTTAACTGTCAAACCCTTTGCTACTTCTCTAGGCTCCTTAATGATATAAATATACTTTGAAATTACACTGTTTTTAATGATTCTGTATTTTCCATGGGAATGTGAACTTTTCTGTTCAAGTTTTTAGTGAAAGTTCCCTTTTAAAAATGCACATTTATATTTTTGGGAAAAAGTTATTGGCATTTTATATTTTAAGTGATGAATTGGATTTTTAAAGAGGAATTTTTCCTGTATCAGAAGTAGTGATGACACTGAGAATTCAAATAAGATAACCCCAAAGAAGAAGTCAGTCTTAAGGAGAAGACTACGGATATCTTGTATAACTGCTTCTTCTTAGTTGAAGAGCCTCCTTCTGGCTCTCTTCTCTGTATAGATTTAAGAGGGTTAATTCTGTTTCAATACCCCCACCATTTAATAAAAATCACACTTTAAAAAACTAGCATTCACTCAAAATACCTTTGTAAATATTAATTTTTTGCTTCTAATTTTTATGCAAACTTTGAACTCAAATAAGTCTTCAATGCTTATTTTAACATGCATGCTAATAAAATAAATTACATGAATTTTGAATCCATGGTAAATTTGTATATCTCTTCTGGAACTTAAAGTATAAATTCATTAGCATGTAAGTTGTAATAAATCTTAGTAAGCAGGTAAACTGTAGATATAATTCCACTGTGTGTTTCTGAAGTGCAATTTTTGTTTGTACTTCAAAATCAAAGAGGCTGGGAAGGGCGGGTAGTGAACAGGTGTAGAAGAATATGGCTTCCCTGAAGGTTGGAGCAGTTTTGACCTTATCCTAAATGAAACTAAGGTAGTTTACAACAATTGGACAGTCTTGCACTCAATTTCAAGCTACCAAAGTTTGATCATTATATAGCTTTTCCTTTTCTAAACCTTAAAATAACAGTTTTTCTTCATAGGACACATGCTTATGCTTAATGCAGTCTTCACTGGACCAAGGAATCTTTTCTGCTCATTTCCCATAACCAATGGAAATACCTGAGTATCAAGTGATTGTCGCGCCGTAACCTCTAAGGGCGTTGTTATTGCTAGCCCGAGCGTCATGTGGGAAGCTTTACAGGTACATAGATCTCTGAGGCAGGCAGTGCCACAGATGTACATAGTCCTTGAATAACATTTAGTTCAATGACATAGAATTGGTTTGGTTATATGTCATTTTGCTTAAAGTCACAGAACAATGACGTTAAGTGAGGACTTTGTTTTTTGATGTCAAGTGGTGGCCATTCGACTCCCCTGGAAACCACCATTTCCCTCCTATCACTAGACATTGTGGCTTCTTTTCCCCCCATGGGGGTCTCAGATTCTCCTTACATCAGGCTTATCCATACTGTCTGAATCCCAAATCAGGGTCACCTTTACATTTCCTCCCCTGCCCCCACCTACATTCCTTACCCCCTATGTAAACCAGTGAATGCAGATGGATACATAACGAAGTCCATGGACAGCGGGCAAATTTTCAGCCTTACCTGCAGGACTCATTTGAATAGCATGAGCGCTGCTCAGGCATCATGGTGTAAGTGGTATCACAGCGTGTAACCATTAAAATACTTTGGGGTCACAGGTGAAGGGAATCTTTATCTTATGAAAGGTGTTAACAGTACATGTGTTGGTAGTAAAAATGACTTCAGTTGGATTTCACACTCCCAATTAGCAAAGCTTGCTGGAAGAGAAGTTGCCTTCTTAACACCAACTACTGTTTCTTCCCAAAAGGTCAGTTCGTAAACCTACAAAGCTGCCTCAAGGGCTACTCTGAAAATTTCTGGATGCCTTGATTCCTGCTAGAACCAGATCAGCACAATTTTTGTTTGTTTAGAAGTTCCTATTGTATGTAATATTTCATTTGAAAAACTGGTTCTTCTGCTCATGATTGAAAACCATTCACCTAGGACTTCATTTAGAGTCATAGGTATATCTGTTTCCGGAACAGAACTGTACCTTAGGTGGTCAGTCCTCTGCCTCTCTAGCTGCCGGCTCCCTGGGACTCCTGACCCTGCACCACGTAGAGACAAAGTGTGCCCCATCCAAAGTCATGTGACTGTTGCTGCTCCGAGATACCATGAAGTACAGTGCAATACAATACGCCATGTCCTACAACACAAGGCAACACGACACACAACACAAAATGCAATACAATACAGCTCTGCTGGTGGAGCAGGCCCATCCTAGTGGAGGGCACACATGTAGGTTCGTGGCCCAACACAAACACACAACAGGTAACTTTTTTAACATTCTATTTCAAATGGTCTTATTTCTAATATTTTCTTTTTTTTTTTAGAATAACACATATAAATTTTAAAAATGTTTTCAAATAGACATAGTAAAAAGGAAGATGGAAATCAACTATCTCCTTAGCACACTAGGCAGAAGTGTCCGACCTTTAGCGTCTCTGGGCCACACTGGAAGAAGAGTTGTCTGGGGCCACACATGAAATACACTATGACACATCATCACACAAAGAAATCTTGTCATGTTTTAAGTAAAGTTACGATTTTGTGTTGGGCTGCATTCACAGCCATCCTGGGCTGCATGCGGCCCATGAGTCATGGGTTTGGACACCCCGACACTAGAGATTTATAACTGATAGCATCTTGATGGTAGAAATTTATAAATGGTAGCATTCTTTACTTAAGAAAATTTATTTTTTAACTTCCTTTTTTTTCTTAACAAGATGTGGCTATCATTCTTGTTATTATACCTTTCTCTGCCCTGTCATTTTTATTGATTGAATAATATTACAGTATATTAATGAGCCATGGCTCATTAATTAATAATATAGTTGGATATGGATAGTGCAGGTGGTCTGTGTGTAGGGGGACCCTGTGGTGTTTTGGGGAGTCACAAGCCACTCTGCGAGGTGACTAGCTGGGCAAAGCCTGGGGACAGAGAGAGTTATGGTAACAGCAGTTATGCCACTGGATGACAGCTGAATGTTAACAGGATGATGACTACAGAGTGTCCTCAGAAGACCCTGGGCACCTGCACATGCCCGACTCTGGCAGCGATGCTTTCCAGAAGAAAAGGACTATTATGGACTGGCTGCACACGCAGGCAAATACGCAGAGGTTCGTGGGGGATTGTACAAACAGGGTGACAAGATAGTCTGGCTACCTTAGAGATATCTGCAGAGTCAGGGACAACTTGCTAGAGGTGAGATCAACAGGCTATTTGAGTAGAAAACATCAGAGCTTTTCAGAGGAGTTGGTTTCCACTATCACATCAGTAAGAGGTGCCAGATATGATGTTGGCAGTATTAGGTTTTCAAATAAATCTGCTCACAGTGGCCCTAGTCCAGTTCCTTCTGTGTAGTCTTCTTAATACCCACACACTGTGGCCGAGACTGTAGGACCTCAAGAGCATAATGATTGTTTCTTTAGATTAAATGACTAGATGTACAATTTCTGACTTCAAGTACATGCAAGGTTTTAAGGTTTTTGATGTGTCAATCAGTAGCTCCCTCCAAAGAATGCCCCAATTTAGCCTGTCAGAAAACACCTGTTTCTCCTCAAACTTGTAACATTAGATAATTTATTCCTTTTCATCTTTGCCAATTTCATAGGCAAAAATAATGTCTTATTGTTTAAATAATTTGCTTAAATTATTAATGTGTTGCACATTTTCTCATAGGTGTATTGGCTATTTGTATTACATATTTTTAAAAGTCATATATTTATGTCCTCTATCTGTTTTTCTCTTGACATGTTTATGTTGTGTTCTTTAAAAGTACAGATTCATGAATAATGGAAATAGTAAGAATGTTGAGCTTTGTCTGTCATAAATGTATCATGTCTTTCAAAGGTATTTGCCTTTTAATTTCACTATGGTGTTTTTGATATAGGAAATATTTAATTTTGATATAATCCAGTCTATCAATATTTTCTATAGGGACTCTGTCTTTGGAGTTATGCTTAACAAGTTGTTTTTTTTTTTTTTTTTTTTTTTTTTTTTTTTTTTTTTTTTTTTTTTTTTTTTTTTTTTTTTTTTTTTTTTTTTTTTTTTTTTTTTTTTTTTTTTTTACTTCAAGGTGATGTAAATATTTACCAATTATTTTCTCACAAATATTTTAAAAATTATTTTATTGAATTTATTGGGGTGGCATTGGTAAATAAAATTAGGTAGGTTTCAGGTGTACAGTTATACACCACATCATCTGTATATTGCACTGTGTGTTCACCACTGCAAGTCAAGTCTCCTTCCATCACCATTCATACCCCCTGTACCCTCTTCTACCTCCCCCAACCCCCTTTCCCTCTGGTGATCAACATACTCTGTGTCTATGAGGTGTTTTCTTTTTTTTTCTTTTTCTTTTTTGCTTAATCCCTTCATCTTTTTTTACACAGCCCCCTCAACACCTCTCCCTTCTGATAGCTGGTTAGTATGTTCTCTATCTGTGAGTCTGATTCTGTTTGTTAGTTTATTTTGTTCATTAGATTTCTACTAATAAGTGAAATCATATGATACTTGTCTTTCTCTGAGACTGGCTTATTTTGCTTGGCATAATACTCTCCAGGTTTATCAATTCTGTCACAAAGGGTAAACTTTCCTTCTTTTTTATGGCTGAGTAGTATTCCATTGTACAAATGTACCACTGTTTTGTTTTTTTTATCAACTCATTTCCTGATGGACATTTGGGCTACTTCCAAACCTTAGTTATAGTAAATAATGCTGCAATGAACATAAGGGTGCTTATGTCCTTTTGAATTAGTGTTTTGGGTTTCTTGATATATTCCCAGAAGTGGAATCACTGCATCAAAAAGCAGAGCCATTTTTAATGAAACTCCACACTGCTTTCCACAGTGGCTGTACCAGTCTGCCTTCCCACCAACAGTGCAGAACTTTTCTCCACATCCTTGCCAGCTCTTGTTTGCTGATTGATTGATAATAGCCATTCTGACAAGTGTGAGGTGCTATCTCCTTGTGATTTTAATTTGCATCTCTCTGATGGCTAGTGACATTGAGCATCTTTTCATATGTCTATTGGCCATCTGTATGTCCTCTCTGGAGAAGTCTCTCTTCAGGTCTTTTGCATGTTTTTCAATTGAATTGTTCATGTGTGTGTTGAGTTGTATAAGTTTTCTATAAATTTTAGATATTAGGTCCTTATTAGATGTATCATTGATGAATATTTCCTTCCATTCAGTGGGTTGTCTTCAGTTTGTTCATGGTTTCCATTGCTGTGCAAAAACTTTTACATTTGATATAGTCCAATTCATTTATTTTTTTCTCCCCCTGCCCCGCTGCCTGAGGAGATATATATATAAAAATATTGCTATGAGGGATGTCTAAGATTTTGCTGCCTATGTTTTCTTCTAGGAGTTTTATGGTTTTGAGTCTAACATTTAAGTCTTTAATCCAATTTGTGTTTATTCTTCTACATGGAGAAAGAAGGTGGTCTGGTTTCTTTCTTTTTCTTTTCTTTCTTTCTTTCTTTTTCTTTTCTTTTCTTTCTTTCTTTTTTTTTTTTTTTTTTTTTTTTTTTTTTTTTTTTTTTTTTTTTTTTTTTTTTTTTTTTTTTTTGCAGGTATCGGTCCAATTCTCCCAACATCATTTATTGAATAGAGTATTTTAACCCATTGTATGTTCTTGCCTCCTTTGTCAAATATTTTTGACCATAAAGACATGTGTTTATTTCTGGTCTCTATTTTGTTCTATTCACTATATGTCTATTTTTATGCCAGTACCACACTAGTTTGATTATAATTTTTGGGAGTCAGTGCTTCCAGGTGCTAGTAATTTTTGAAGCCTTCTAGGTGGTTCACACTTGTGCAGTGTGATTGGAGTGGCTGGGTGGAAAGATAGCAGGGGCAATTTACATCTGATAGTGCCTCAATGCCTTGTAGACTGGGCCAGAAACTATACTGAAGTGAAATAGGAAGACTGGTTACCAATGGTGAAGAATGAAAGGAAGAGAACCTGTGATAGGATGGGCAAGATTTGGAGAAATTGCTGTGGGGGATGGAAATAGTGGGTCATGGATAGTGAATTGCATAGATAAGCAGTGCTTAGGGTACAGCAAAGATTGGAAACCAGGATCTTGTCCTGAGTGCAGTCAAGATTATGTGACTTTTCTTCAATGATACTCAGAAATCTGGGTGTTGACTGTAGGACTGATGCAAGTTGGGAGTTTTTAGAGCAGGAATTAAAGAAAGAAAAGGATTTATTTCTGCATTATTTTGTCTTTGATTTACCAAAGCATAATTTCTTAAGCAAATGACAAGGATGATTTTTATTGAATGTAAGCTATTTCTAGTGAATCACAGACCACCTGTTAAATACATGCAGGGGGCTCTTATCCTCAGTACCCACCAGAACCACCAGAGGGGTCTTTTTGAAGTACATTGGCAGAGCTCCACCTACTGATCAACAACACATCAGGGGACTGTTGTTGGACCTCAGCATAGCTTATTGTATCTTTATGTTCAATGCCTAGATGTGCAATTTTTAGCTCCAAGGATATGCAAGATTTTAAGGCCTGGCATCTGTAATTTTATTAAAGTTCCACAAGCAATTCTGATGTCCACTGTGGTTATAAGAAGTAGTAGTAACTGAGACAACTGAGACAAATAAGAAATTAAAAGCTGAGAGACCACATCCTCATTCCTGAAAGAACCTACTTTCCAGATTTCCTTGAAATGGAACTCACCACACCTCCAAATAGAATGTGAGAGATTCCACAGGAGGTAAAAGGCACACACACACACACACACACACACGCGCGCGCGCAGAAAAGAGGGATGCTGATTTTCTCTGCAGAAAATGATAGCATTTTGAGTTCCCCTTTACTTCTTTTTCAGAAAAAGCTTATTATACAATATGAGCCCAGAGTGTGAGCTGGGTTTGCATGCTGTGTTTTGCAATGTGTTCGGAGAGCACGTATGAGGAACACTGTGTTCGGGGCCATGCCAAGGAGGGGGAGTATTTCCTTTCATACCCTTCCTTCGTTATTTAGAAGAGGGAAGTTTCAGGAATCTATGTCAGTCCCAGGATTTTTTTCTTCTTCTTCTTGAGAAGTAAGTAGCCCTTTGCAAGACTGGGGTGAGAGAATGGTGGAATGTCCACTTTACACATCCCAATGAAGTAGAGCTGCTAGAATTAGGTCAGTGTAGACTGGGCCAGAAACTACACTGAAGTGATCCCAAAAGACGTAGGACATTCAGGACTATCAGACTGTGAGCCAGGGCTCTCATTCATTAGGGCCGCTTTCCGTGATTACAATTTGGTGTTTAATTGTCAATTTTTCCTACATGGAGAAACTTTATGAGCAATTTTAGTATATAGTCAGATTTTTGAGAGTTACAAGATATTTTCAAAATAAATATTTCAGGGAGACTGAGAGAAACAAGCAAACATGAACACAGCATGTATACTTTGTAATATGGAGCCTTATTCTTTGTGTCATTATTAGCCAACAAAAGTTCATGGCCCCAGTTTAAAATTAAAGGTATAGTTCATTATTTTCACAATCTAGATTTTCTTGTCTAGGATTCAAGGGCGTGAAATGGATTGTTGAGCTGATGGCCTTCGCAGAGCACACACATTTTCGGTGTATGTTTGCTTGTTTGTTTACATGTTGTGTATATTTTTCATGGGGTCTTATATATAGGAACATCATTCTGCTGAGACTCTGGCACCACATGCTATTTTAGGATACCGAGTCCTCCTATTTCTGGGTGTGATGGAGTTTTCAAAAGTTGCCTGCTATGAACTCAGAAATGCCATCTTCTCAGAGTCATGCATTGGCACTTTTGACCCATGGCTGTGGCTGCTGCTCTTGGTGTCACCTACCGTTCCTGTCAGCCTGAGTGCTCCTGGCCCGTGTGACTGCGTGCCACTCACATGGGCGTGCTCTGCTGGGCCAAGGCCGTGTTACATCTTCTCTCACTGGTGAGCCATGCAGGTCCGCTGGATGACCTGCCAGGAGCTCCTAACGTTCTCCAGGGCTTGTTAGCCAGATCTGTCCAAGGGGCTTGCTTCCAGGGCCCTGTCCAGGACCGGGGCCAGAGGACCATCTGGGTGGTAGTCCCTGTGCAGGCCTCCAAAGTCCTTCTTCCTGTTGATTTGGGGGTTGAAGGTAGGGGCATGATGTGGTTTTGTTTGGCCTATTGTTTTATGCTGTATTGTTTTTCCTTTTCTTTTTTCAGATTTATTGAATATAATTGATACATAACATTGTATAAGTTTAAGATGACTGATGGGATGATATGGCACACTTACGTGTTGTGAAATGATTACCACAATAGGGTTAGTTAAAATGCCTATCACCTCATATAATTACCACTTGTTTGTTTGTTTTTTGTACTGAGAACATTTCTGATCTACTCTCTTAGCAACTTTCAAGTAGATAACACAATATTCTTAACTATAGTTGCATATTGTACCTTAGATCTCCAAAACTTATTCAGCTTATAACTAGGAGTTTATACCCTTTGATCAACATCCCCCATTTCTCCATCCCCCAGTCCCCGGTCACCACCATTTCACTCTCTTTTTCCATGAGTTCAGCTTTTCCAGATTGAAGATTGGTCTTTTTAAAAATACCATAATGGTTAGACATTTATACAACTGGTTTTTATGCTTTAGCTTACTTGCCTTAATGCAGACTTCCCCTACCCTGCCCCCACCGAATGTCCATTGCTCCCTCTTGGCAATAGACTCCAGGACAGGAACTGTCCTCCTCTTTTATTCAGCGAATCTTTAGGGAGACTCTGTTCCATGCCAGGCACTCTGTTAGGTGCTGGGGGTACCATGGAGAGTGAAGACAGCTCACAGTCTAGTGGGCCGAATAGCACATCCATAAATTACACTAATAAGTATGTATAAAACCGAGGGCGGTGCTGTAAGGGCAGTGTATCAACTCAGTCCGGTGTGTCTGTCTTTGCTGGCCGGCATGGGTTCCTGCTGGGGTTCCTGGCTTTGGTCAACCAGCAGAGGCGCTGCAAACCTTTCAAAGTCTAGAATTATATTTGGAAACAAAATAGTTATATGCTTGACAACATTTTACTTTACAATTTCTGGGTCATTTAAATATACTCAGTATGATCTTATTATATACAATACATTAATACAGATTATATAGCATATTAGCTATTACTATCTTTATTGACACACTTAATGTAATTATTAATTATGGTAAATATAATATTGTAATGTATTAATATGAATGAGTATTCATATGATTTTTAATGATTTTTAATTTATATTGTAAATCAGATCACATTCTCTAGTGTAAACACATATTGACTAAGGAGAAAGGCCAGCACATCCCACATAAAAACTAAATATTAAAACATTTAGATTAGAAAATTTTCTCAGTCAATTTTCAGAAATGGAATATATATACTTGTATTATTGTTCAAGTAGTGTTGTCTCCATTTTTCTGCCACCACTTTCCGCCACCCCACCCACCCCTACTTCCTACCCTTCAATCCTACCTACCTTTGGCTTTGTCCATGGGTCCTTTGTGTACACATGTTCCTCGACGACCCTTTCCTTTCTTTCCCCTGTTATCCTCTCCCCCCTCCCCTCTGGTCACTGTCAGTTTGTTCCTTATTTCCATGTCTCTGGTTGTATTTTGCTTGCTTGTTTGTTTTGTTGATTATGTTCCACTTATAGGTGAGATCATGTGGTATTTGTCTTTCACTGCCTGGCATAACGCTCTCCAGTTCCATCCATGCTGTCCAAAAATGGAATCTTTTAAAATCTATAATATTATCAGTTTTTAGCAATTCTTGCCAAGTGTTAGATGCATCTACAACTTTACATTGCCTAAAACCAGAAATGATACATTTATTTGTTTATGCAATGCCTGGCAGGGAACTGAAACTGAATCTTAGGGCTTTTGCTTTTACTGGATAACAAAATAATGCCTTTCTTCCTTTTTCTCTTTGTATTTTTTATTGACACTATTGCAGATGTCCCCATTTTCCCTCTGTTTGCCCCCTTCCTCCCAGATCCCACTCCCCTTTCCCTCTGGCCATCACCACACTGTTGTTTGTGGCTATGGGTTATACATGCATATTCCCAGGCTAATCCCTTCACCTTCTTTCACCCAGTCCCCCTTCACCCCCATCCCCACCCTGGCTGACAACTATCAGTCTGTTCCATGTGTCCATGCCTCTCTGCTTTGTCCATCAGTTTATTTTGTTCATTGGATTCCACATATAAGTGAGATCATGTAGGAATCTCCAGGTCCATGCCTTTCTTAGAGTCGCCACTGCTATGTCTCAGAGGGGACCATGCACCTGTGGGTTCTTTTCTAGAGCTGAGGATGGGTTGAATATATGTCTTGAATTCATTAGCATTATTATTTACAATTTCTTGGTGAAAACTTGCATCTAGTTTTGAACACAAACAACAATGTTTAAACAACTGTCTTTCTAGACAGACAATAGCCCTGATTTACAGAATTTGTCAGTTTTTCTGGTGTGCATACTCTCACCACGGCCAATTTCAAGTTATCAAGGTGATGTCACTCAGCACTGATCATGGAATTGGGACGAGATGCACACGGTAGGCTCTCGTCAGTGGCTGCACACTGTCCCCGCCTGCACAGGGTACATCTGTGGGGTCGTGTTTTTCTTTGTGATGTGGACAGGCAAATGTGAGAATTAAACTCATGACCTTAGCAAGACTCCAGTGTGACACTATTTCTCAAACTTTTTGACCTCCTGGAAAAAAGTGATACCGAGTAATAATGTAACTATAACCAAAGTTTAACACACTGTAATCTCTCTTACTATTTACTGCATTTTGATATTTTCTACTCTATTCTATTTCATTTAAAACAGTACATTGTTTAGTGATTGCTATCTATTATTTATTTAACAAACATATGGCTGTTTCTACAAGTCAGGCCAATTTTAAATGCCTTACAAATGTTGACCGATTCCTCCATCATAACTACCCCGAAAAGCAAGTTCTGGGTTCGACTTGGCAATGATGTTACTTGTCTTACCAACCTCAGCTATGTTTCTTGAAGCAAATAAACTACACAAAGTACAGTGATTTTAATCAATGGGTAGTGTCAAAATAACGATGTTTATAATTTACCCTGGGGTCTTTTATTTTGTAATTTATTTTTTATTGAATTTATTGGGGTGACACTGGTTAGCAAAATCATACAGGTTTCAGGTGCACAATTCCACAACACATTGTCTGTACACTGCACTGTGTGTTCACCCCTGAAGTCATCTCCTTCCATCACCATTTATTAGTCCCTTACTATCTTCCACCTCCCCCCACCCCCAGCAATCCCCACACTGTTGTTTATGTCCATGAGTATTTTCTCTTTTTCCCTTGTTTTTCCAAAATCCTTCCACCCTTTCCCAGCTCTCCAACCATCCTCCCCTCACCTACAGCTCTGGTGTCTATTTTATTACATTTTCTCTTATTCTCTAAGAGTACTGTGACTAAAAGTTTTTTTGTGTGTGTGCTTAATAGTTTTTAAAAAAATTTCAATAAGACTGTTAATTTTCAACTTTTCCAGATTTTCCTCCCCTAGAATGTTATGTCTAAATCATTAATTTTCTCTGGAACATTTACCTCTCAGAAACAAACAAACAAACAAACAAACAAACAAACTGATTTTGAGGGCTGTTTATCAGGACTAGCCAGAATTTTTCTGAATAAATCTAAAATGAATTGAGCAACAACTTCCTCTCCCATCAGCTCCATCTACAGCCCGCAAGAGCCTCCCTGCTGGTGTCTCATGACCTCTTGGGTTTCTCTGACTTCCATTCTTGTCATCTCCAGCAGCTCTCCATGCTACTTAGAATAAAGCCCTGAACTTTATCATGGCCTGTAAGGTTCTACTTAATCATCTCGGCGATAGACAATGTGATCTAGTGGTTAAGGGTCTGAGGTCCACAGTCTGGTCTCACTCCTTGCTAGTTGTGTGACCTTGAAAACAATTGTTAATCTCTCCGTGCCCCAGTTTACTAATCTTTAAAATGGGAAAATAATAGTATCACATCATAGAGGTTTTTGTTTTTTTTTTTTTTTTAAATAAGGATTAAGTGAATGAATTCATAGAAAGGGCTTAGAACAGTGCCTGGATAGAGAAAGAACTTAATACACATCAGCTCCTCTCCCCTCTCTGCTGCTCCAGTGCCTCTCCAGACTCTCATTCAGTTGCTTTAGGGGAAGGTTGTTTGCACAAGTTCTTCCCGCTGCCCGAAAACATCCTTTTCCAATCTTCATCTCATTCATTCCCACTTATTCTTCATGTTTCTGCTTAGCTCTCACTTCTCAGATGAGCCTCCTGAGCCCCTGTCTAATTCAGGCCCCCCGTGACAGTCTCTTATCACAGAATTTACCTTCCTTTTATGGTCCTGCCACAATTTATCCTCTGTGTTTACTCACATGGTGACAGGAGCCTCAGAGTGGTGCAGGCGGGGAGTCTTTCCGACTTTCGCTCTACATCATTCTCAATGCCCAGCCTCAGCCTGGTGCAGCGCTCTGCACTCTGTCTGCTCAGAGCAGGTGGGAGCCCAAACCTGGCCTTTTTACCATCAGCTTTCATCCTGTCTTGTTCCTAAGTGCCTTTCCTTGTGGTTCTTCTCTTGTTCTCTCTCTTTTATTTAAATAACTTTTATTCATTTCTCTTTTTTTTTTTTTGCAAGAGGAATACATGCTCACTCTAGAAAACTCCTCACTACTGATTTGTTTTCTTGTACTTATGTGTTCCCTGTAAGGCATCTAAAACTTCTGGGAAACAAGTTGGGGATAGAAGTGCATCATTATAGGGAAATAATAAAGTAAAATAGCTATCAGATATCCACTTAAGCATTTATATGTTATATCAAAATTACATTTCCTTAATTATTTAAGCTTGCACAGTAAAGGCAAAAAGTTGTTTTGCCAACTGGCATCCAGTGTGGGGAACTACAGAGAATGGCTGCTATTTTTAGTTTTTATAGGGCAATGTGAACCTCCAAGGAAGTGAGCATATCTATTTCTTCACGCTTACGTCTTTCGTGGGTTTTGCACAAACCAACATTGTTTTACCCAAATAGAACACTACCAGCTAACAACCACAACAAAAAGAATTCCAACTGTACATGGAAATTAAAAACAAACAATTCAGAGGGAAACTAATCGTGGAACCAAGGGGAATAGTATTCAATACATGAAAGTTTAAATTGCCTGGGGACAAATTTTCTTGTCCATTCTAAAAACCAAATGATGATGGGTTCAACTTGATCTCGGCCTCTGAGAGGCCAGCAAAACTTTCCAGCTAAGACTTCTAGTGCTTCTCACTGGGAAGGAGTCACTGTATCCCCAAACTTAAACAGGTCTCTATTGAGCTGTGGAGGGATAGGAAGCTCTGGGTTTGGATCTCAATGAATATACATAGACTGGGGCCTTAGCATTTCTTTAAAAATAAACTCTAGCTGAGAATTCATTGTCTGCCCAACAACTCCTACCTACAGATATTAAGATGCTTACTGACTGTTTAAAAGTATTAATGAGTCACTTCTTAGATTGCCAATTCCTGGCATTGAAACAATGCTGAATTGGCAATCATCTTCAAAAGTGCACATTATACATGGTGTTTTTCATGTTGAAAAAGGAATTTGGATTTTCATTCAAATAGCTTCCTCTTCTAAGAGAAATGAGGGAGAGTTCTCTAGGATGAGGCATACTCTGAGAAATATTTTTTATATTGGTGTTGTTTCATAAAATGAGAGCTGGTGCCACTGGGCATCTGCATTTAAGAAGAGGTGATTTTATGAACATTAAAATAATAAAAATTAGTATATAATTTTCTCTCTTACTTATTATTTATTAAAATGATATTCATTCCATGGTGACATTGAAGGTAAAGAAGTTTTAAGGATCATGAATCCCACCCTTCATTTATGAATGATTCATACCAGCAGTAAATAATATTTCATTAAGAATTTATAGTCTTTTCAGTTTATTAATATATTCAAATCACACTTGAAATTTTTAAATAGCTAATTGTTTAAAAAGAAAACCAAGATTTATTTTTCTTTTAAGCAATACTTATAAAATGGTAGTAACCATTTTATTAATCATTAATCATAATAATGATTAATGATTATTTAAATCATTTAAAATGCTTTTACTTCAGCTCAATATATTTCAGCCAAGTTTTATTGATTTTGTTTCTTTAACCTTTATAGATATTCAATCCAATGATTCCTTTAAATCTTGTTTTATCAAGTAATATGAAAGCTCAGCATATTTGTTGAGTAAAATATGTCAAGGCCTGATAATTTCTTAGCAACGAAAATGGTGAAGCAGATAAATGTTTGAAAAATAATGTGCTACAGCTTTTTCATGTATAGAAACCATACTACCAATAGTGTTAGTAAGTTTTGAGATTTGAGGATCTCTTCATAGCTCCCAACCTCAACACCTGCGTGCGCACAGAAAGGCTCACACTGACACTCAGTGTGACGTCGACAAGAAAAGGCCCTACTCCTTCAGATGCGTTAGTCTAACCAAAGTTCAAGGACTATGGGGAAAGGGCAGGTTCAATATCTTTTTTTTTAACTTTATCTTTTAATTACAGCTTACATTCAATATCTTGTTGTATTAGTTTAAAAATATAGATTTAGAATATCGGATTCAGCATGTCACCTGTCACTAAGGCTTCCTTATGGTAAAATAGATTCCCTCTCAGCACCAGACTCCAAGCCTGAAGATGTGTTTGTAGTAATTTCTGTGGGCCTCTTATTAAATGACGAGATTGGACCATTGTACTTTGATTTGACTATTGAACTAGATTCATTTGACTCTATGAGATGTGTATGTTTTATAATTAGCATGTAATATAGTGCCTCTAGATAGGTAATAGCAGCCATAAAGTTAAGAGATTGTCAACTGCAGTCAGACAGGTCTGGGTGTCAATTCCGGCTCTGTTCATCCATTACGAACTGTGTATTTGAATTTGGGTGTCATTTTACCTTGTGGGCCCCTGTTTCCAGATTTGTGAAATAGTATAATAATCTTTATCTCTTAATTTCTCTGGGAGTGCAACGGGATAATGTGTGAAAACGCTTGGCTCAGTAACCAGTAATGGCTATGACTACGAAATGGTAAAAAGGACTCAGGATCCATACCTAGGGACATGCAAAGACACTGAGAGCCTTCTCTGACTCTATTTTTTTCAGTATGCGACCCATTATCTTGAAGTTCCATGTGTAAAGCAGACCTCAAATAAGAGAACACTTACAATTTTATTGTTTAATTTTAAATTTAAGTAAAATTTAAAAAATTAAAATCTTTTCAAGTTACATGAAGTTTAAACATTTTTAATAAAATTAAAATAAGTAAATAAATAAATAAACTTATTTCAGGTAATGAAGATAAGCACATCCATACTTCCACTTTGCAACAAGTAAGAACTGTGACAGATCAAGGGAGGCAAAATGAAGGAGACGCCGCCCCTCCCCAGCCGGCCAAGAGGACAGCGCTCTCACTGCCATCAGTCGCCACAGCACAGAGGCCTGCTCCTGAGCAGGCTGGGCCCCAGGAACCCACGTTCCAGTCTGGAATCCTGAGAACTATGTCCCATTGGGATGTCCGAGCGGAGATTTTCCTGTGGAGCTTTCTGCTGTGGTCGGACACCACAGAAATGATGCGTGTGGCCGGTCACCAAGCTGTGTACAAGTCAGCCTGGCTATACCCAGTTTATATATTTAGTTTTATTTCACTTCTGCGAATTATACTCACTCCTCAGAATCCTCTTCTGAATTCCCTGGGCATCCTGCTCCAGGATTTACCCTTTATTTTCGTCAGACTTAGTTTAATCATTGACTTGGGAACTATCACCCCCGTATTGGGCCTTTGCAAAAATATACTGGTGACTCTCTCTTATGTTTACTTCAATCACCTAACCAAATTCAGGGTGTTCTCTACCTATGAATTCTCTTCATTTTAAAAAGAAAATGTAATATGGTCAAAACTCTTTATTATGCATGTGTACACATATGTATTCTTATTATTTTCTGGGGCATAAGTTTTTCAATATATAAAGAAATAAAAATAGATTATAGAAAATAAACTATTTAAAAAACTCTAAGATCAGTTTTTATGTGAATAAATGATGCTAAATATAAGTAAATTTATATTCTTGTAAGGTGGCTCCCCTGGATCCCTAGAAAACACAAGTAGTTAATTTCAGTTGGTCATGCGTACTGCAATTTTCTAAAACATTCTTCAATAAGGGCTTAAAAAATGAGAATGTTTCCCCACTAAGTCCGAGAATGAGATTTTATAATTCATAGTAAAGTAATTATATTATATTAAAGAGCATTACAAGAATTAAAGAGTTAAAATTAAATTTTAGAAAATACACCTGGATTTATTCAATAATTTTTAGATTATATGTTTTAAGAATCTGATCTGTAGTTTTAGGGTCTCCTTCAAACAAGGAATTATATTCTTCATTCTACTGTGATAAGTGACTTTTATGTATTGAATTAAGCATAAAAAGGAATTCTGTTCATCAGATATTTGGCTCAATTTAAGGCTTAGCTCTTTCATTAGAACTGAAGTACTAACATAAAGAATACTTACTGTAATAAAGTCAAGGTACATAAGTAATACCTAGATAAAAGTTTATGATAGGAAGCCATAATTCAAGATATAGATATCAAGGTAAAAGAGTATTTCTGGAATTTGGTACCATCATAAAAATAATCACGTACAAGCCCTGTTTAAAATTAGTTGAAGTTACAAATGTAACAGCAAATACACGAGTTTGCGTCTTATTGGATTTTATATAATGGATATCTTGATGTAAATAATGAGATACATAACTATGTAGTTTGAAGGCAAACTTGAATATTCATAGTAGGGGCCCTTCATTTTATATGAGTTTTCAGATGCTAAAAAGATTTGTGAGAGACTTCTGCGTGCAGAGTAATGTTTCACAGAGCCAGTCTCTCCACTGATCTTTGGGAACGAACAGGTTAAGATGGGAAAACTGAACTTGGCTGCCACCCTGCTCTCCACCAAAGCTCCTAGTCACTGTTTGCTGCTTTATGGTTTTCCCTCACACTGTCAGAGGTCTATTTGCAGCTGAAAAATCCTTGGCTTCTGGCTTCATCACTTTGGGCAAGTTCTTTGACTACTGTAAGCCCTAGTTTCCACATCTAAAAGATGAGCATATTAATAGTACTTTGATAAGCTTAAATAGTACTTTAATAGGTTGAGAGGGTTAAATGAGGGAGGGAATGGTTTCTTCACATAGTCTGACAAACGATAGTAACTTGATGAATGCTAAGTATTTTAATTGTGCCAAATCAAAGAAAGAGTGGTAGCTCAATACATTGTTTAATTTTCCTATTTATTGTATTCTTTTTTAAAATTTATTTTTCAAAAATTTTATTGTATTGTTCCATTACCATTTAGTCCCCTTGTACTCATGTCTTCCCCCCAGAGTCACCCCAATGTTGTCTGTGTCCATAAGTCCTTTTTCCTTTTTGCTCAATCCCTCCACCCCCTACCCTCCCCACCTTAGTTTTCATCCTGCTCTCTATGAGTCTGTCTCTATTTTGCTTGCTAGTTCAGTTTGTTCATTAGATCCACATATGAGTGAAATCATATGGCATTTGTCTTTCTCAGACTGGCTTATATCACTTAGCACAGTGTTCCATCCAGCTCCATCCATACTTTTCAAAGGGTAAAAGTTTCCTCCTTTTTATGGCCAAGTAGTATTCTTTCATGTAAATATTCCAGAGTTGCTTTATCCACTCATTTACTGATGGACACTTGGGCTGATTCCATGTCTTATTGATTGTATATAATGCTGCAGTGAACACAGGGGTGCTTATGTTCTTTTAACACTATTTTGGGTTCCTTTGGATATATTCCCAGAAGTGGGATCACTGGGTCAAAAGTTAGATCTTTTCTAATTTTTTGAGGAAATTCCATACTGGTTTCCAGAGTGGCTACACCAGTCTGCATTCCCACCAACAGTTCACTAGAGTTCCCCTTCTCCACATCCTCACCTGCACTGGGTGTTTGTGAATTTATTAATGATAGCCATTCTCACAGGTATGAAGTATCTCATTGCTGTTTTAATTTGCATTTCTCTGATGACTAGTGACACTGAGCGTTTTTTCATGTCTGTTGGCCATCTGTATGTCCTCTTTGGAGAAGTGTCTATTCTGGTTTTTTGCCCTCTTTAATTGGATTTTTTTTTTATTTTTTGGTGTTGAGTTTTGTAAGTTCTTTAAAATTTTAGATATTAACCCCTTATCAGATGTATCAGAGAATACGCTCTCCCATTGTGTGAGCTGTCTTTTTATGTTGTTGACATTGTCCTTTGCTGTGCAAAACCTTTTTAGTTTGACATAGTCCCATTGGTTTATTTTTTCATTTGTTTCTCTTACCTGGAAATATATCTG
The DNA here is from genome assembly GCA_004027475.1 of Anoura caudifer. NCBI lineage: Eukaryota > Metazoa > Chordata > Mammalia > Chiroptera > Phyllostomidae > Anoura > Anoura caudifer. The sequence goes on from PVKU01002983.1 coordinate 191,553, forward strand.
ATAAAATATTACTATGAGCTATGTCCAAGATTTTGCTGCCTATGTTTTCTTTTAGGAGTTTTATGGTTTGGGGTCTAACATTTAAGTCTTTGATCTATTTTGAAGTTATTCTTTTGTGTGGTCTAACTTCATTTTTCTGTACATAAAGACATTTAATAAAATTCTACACACATTTATGATAAAAACTCTCAGCACAGTGGGAATCGAGGGAATATACCTGAGCATAATAAAGACCATATATGACAAATCCAGTGCCAAATCATACTCAGTGGGCAAAAACTACAAGTGTTCCTCTTAAGATTGGGAACAAGACAGGGATGTCTGCTTTCACCTCTCTTATTCAACATAGTACTGGGAGTCCAAGCCATAGCAATCAGATAAGAAATGAATGACATCCAAATTGGAAGGAAAGAGGTAAAACTGTCTTTATTTGCAGATGACATGATTCTGTACATAGAGAACCCCAAAGATTCCACCAAGATAAATGGTGGAATCTATTAGAACTGATAAATGAATTCAGCAAAGTAGCAGGATCCAAAATTACTATCCAGAAATCAGTTGCATTTTTATATGCCAATAATGAACTACCAGAAAGGGAAATTAAGAAAACAATCCCATTTACAATTGCTTCAAAAAGAATAAAATTCCTAGGATTAGACCTAACCAAGGAGGTAAAAGATCTGTACTTGGAAAATTATGAGACACGGAAGAAAGCAATTGAAGAAGAAATGAATAAGTGGAAGCACGTACTGTGTTTGCAGACTGGAAGAATTAACACCATTAAAATGTCCATACTACCCAAAGCAATCCACAGATTCAACAAAATTCCTATCCAGATGCCAACAACATATTTCACAGAACTAAAATTAGTATTTTGAAAATTTACGTGGAACCACAAAAGGCCCCACACAGCACAGCAATCCTGAGAAAGAGCAAAGTTGGAGGGAACATGTTGCCTAATATCAAACCAGGGCCACAGTACTCAAAACAGCCTGGTACTGGCATAAAAACAGGCACGTTGCTACGTGGAACAGAATAGAGAGCCCAGAAATAAACCCACATCTTTATAGTCAATTAATATTTGACAGAGGAAGTAAGCACATACAATGGGTTAAAGAGTTTATTCACAAATGGTCAGGGAAAATTGGACAGATATATCCTGTTGTATTCTTTCATGTCCCCGATTACCCTCAAAAATAATAATTTCAACCATGAATTTGTAAAAAAAAAATATGTAAAATTTTAAGCTTATCTGAGACTAATTTTTTAGCAAGTAATATTATGTTCAGAAATGAGAAATATACTGAATGTACAGATTAAAGTAATGTGAGTATTCACTAATCAGGCAATTGAGTATTCCCTCTGAGTTCTCCTGGAACCCTATTATAGTACTTTATTAAGACCTTCATTGTATGTTTACTTTTCTGAGTCATCCATTAATTTTTAAATTCCTTAAAGGAAGGCCTGTGGTTATCTTATTTAACAATGTATCTTTGTCTTCATCTATCAATCCAACAAATTTATAATACCTAACTCTAAGAATATTAATACAAATAGTTTCTTTTAAATTATGAAATAATTTTTATTAAGACTATAAAACCAAGTAATTTGTAATATTCCTAAATATGAAAATATATTGCATAAATTTACATTTACCTTTATTGGAATGTGTAGCATGAACAGTGCTCATACTGAAAAGTATTATTTACTTGAATTTTGTATCTTTTATTCGAATGTGGATGTGTGGATATTTGGGGAAGTTGCAACATTTTATACAAATAATAAACATATACAAAAGATCACATGTAAGAGGGAAATCATTGAGTATCTAATTTAATGTTTTAAGAATATACACATGTTTATAATAGTCAAGTCTGTAGTATGTAATAGAAATTGCAGCAAATTATGCTAGTGAAACATTTATAGTTCTACAGTGTGTGATTAAAAGTTATATTATTAAAATTATATTGCAATTCTCACAGCTTCTAATGTCTGTTGATACTAAGGCCCATATCAATTTTGAGTCCTTTTGAAAAGCTTACGTTTCATCCTGTACTGGGGTGGCTGAGTTGGTAGGAGCATCATCCCATATAACAAAAGGTTGCAGGTTTGATTTCTGGTCAGGGCACATACCTAGGTTACATGTTCAATCCCTGGTCAGGGAGCATATGGGGGTAACCAATCAATATTTGTTTTGCACATTAATGTTTCTCTCTCTGTATGTCTCTCTCAAATCAATAAACATGTCCTCAGGTGAGGATTTAAAACATTATTAAAAATGAAACTGCCTTAGGACCCAGGAATTACACTTTTGGGAATTTATACAAAGAAACCTGAAACACTAATTCAAAAGAATATACGCACCCCTATGTTTATTACAGGGTTATTGACAATAGCCAAGATTTGGAAGGAAGTCAAGTATTCATCAGTAGATGAGTGGATAAAAAAGCAGTTGTATATTTACACAATGGAATACTACTCAGTGATAAAAAACAAGATCTTACCCTCTGAAATACCATGAATGGACCTGGAAAACAATATGGTAAGTGAAATAAACCAGTCCAAGAAAGACAAGTACCACATGGTTTCACTCATATATGGAATGTAATGAACAAAATAAACTAACAAACAAAATAGAAACAGAGTTGAAACAGAACCATTCTGGGTTCTAATTCTCTGGGTTCTATTGCCTGCCACCCCAAAACCGTGACTCCCAATGCCAGAGTCTTAAGAAAAGGACAGGAATTGTTTGCTCAAAAATGGTGGAATTCTGCCATTAAATCCCACTCCCTTTAGGGAAAAAAAAAACCCACCCATAATTACACAGTCCTGCCTCCCCTTGCCAAACCAGGTCAGCCAGGCTATCGTCTCCCAGGAAAAGAAATAGAAGCCTGCAGCTTAGCTGGGCAGATTCCCATCTGTATTCCGGCTTCTTCCAGTTATCTGTGCTCAGCCTGGCTCTGGCTCTTAATCCAAAACCACATGGCACTTCCTCATGCTCCGCCTGTGGGGGGTCCTGCATCCTTTCAAACCACATGGCCAAGATCACGTCCAAGCTGCATGGTTAAGTGAGCAAAGGCTGCCCTACACTTGGGATTAAATGCCAGTGTGGATCTTCCTCTGTGACCCCATTTCCGACTCCTCCCCCAAAGGGTTACACCTGCCAGAGCTCTGGTTTCTTCTGCCTTTCTTGGCTGCCATTGTTAGTCTGGGCAAGCGTGACCCTGTGATTTAGGAACCGCCTCCAAGCCACTGTCCTGCCCATCTGGCTGGCTCCAATGTGGCAGGCACAGCTACTGGACATTACTAAAACTCAATTTTTCTTGCATTAAATTGGAATGATAATGGATTTTTAAGAAATGCCTTTTTTTCCTCTACAATGTATTTTTTAAAGGATTTAGCTACCTTAGAGAATATGTTTTTAAGAACATTTGAGTGGATAAATATTAAATTTATACTCTAGATTGCTAAAATTTATAGGTAACATTACAAATTTGTTGTAGACCCTGACTTTTTTGTGTCTTGATTTATATCTATGAAGTTTTCAGATCATAAAATATGTATTTTTAAATTTTATTCTTAAAGTTTTTTCAATTATTAAATGCATCAAATAACTTTCTAATTAAATTATTTTGTACAGTTAAATAACTATGTTATAAAGACGTGTGCCGTGCCAAAGAAAACACAACACTGATTACAAAACTGCAAAACTCATAGGCCCTTCAGGAAGTGTGCGTACCTGTACAGTAGATTACAATAAATCTAAATATATTATTTGAAAGGAATTACAGTTAGAGCCAAATTTTAGATAAATAATCTAACACTAAGGTCTTTGACTACTGTGAGGTAATTGTTTTCTGCTAAAACTGCAAACACAGGTGTTTTGGCATATTATAGCAAGGATTGGGAGATGTGAGGAATAAGAACATGAAAGACATGATCCGTCTTTAAATGTTTACTCAGCTGCTTCATTGTATCTTCTTTCTTCTGAGTCAAAATTATCTTGACACCATTTGTGCAAATTCACACATAAAAAAATAGGAGGGGGGTGGAAATGGGAGGGAGCTGGGGAGGGCTGGGGCAGTGGGATGGGATGGGAGTAGAAGACAGAAAACTGTATAAGAACAACAATTAAAATAACATTAAAAAATTTAAAAAATTCCATAAGTTTAGTATAACAAAGGAAAATGCTGAAAATAAAATAAAATAAAAAGTTAAAAAAATAGGCTTGCTTGAGTACAACAATTCTGCATCCATCACCAGTTTACCAGTTTTAAATGATAGTATTCGTTGAGCTGATTTTCTTGGAATTACTTCAGAACAAATGATCCACTAAGTTCATCTTAACATGGAATTGAGTGGGTGTGTGGTAATGATGTTTGCAAAAGAGAGTGTCTAGGAGGAAATGAAATAGTTCAGTAATTGTCTTGCAAATTAAAAAAATGAAGGTTTTCTTTATTTTATGGATACTTCTTTAGCTTAAAGAAAATACTAGTTAGGCACAACCGTCATCATTAATGACTAAGCAAAAGCCAGAACTAAAACATAGCAAAAAAATATAAAGAGGATGGCAAGAGCTGATTTTATTTTTATTGTGGTAAAATATACATAGGTGAAACTTACTGTTTTAAACATTTTTACATGTACAATTCTGTGGGTTTAAGTGTTTTACAATGTTGTGTAACTATCACCACTATCTGTTTTCAGAACTTTCTATTATTCCAAACAGAAATTCTGTACCTATTAAGCAATAACATTCATTTCCCCCTCCCCCACCAGTTCCTGGTAACCGCTCTTCTGTCTCTAAGAATTTGCCTATTGTATATACATCATATAAATGGAATCACAGAAAGGTTGTTCTTTTGTGTCTGGATTTTTTCACTTAGCATTATGTTTTTAAGGTTGTACATGTTGAAGCAGGTATCAGAATTCTTTGTGTGGCTAAATAATATTACGTTATACATACACACACTCACAAACATATATACACATTGTTTATCTATTCATGGCCTGATGGATGCTTGAGTTGCTTCTATCTTTCGGCTACTATGAATAAATGCTTCTATGAACATTAGCATACAAATATCTGCTTGAGTCTCTGTTTTCACTTCTTTGGGGTATATAGCTTCAGGGAGAATTGCTGGATCATATGGCAATTCTAGGTTTAAATTTCTGTGGAGGTTCCAGACTGTTTTCCACAGTAGCTACACTGTTTTACATTCCCATCAGCAATGAACAAGGGCCGTTCTGTTGCATTGTTTTGCTGTTGCTGCTGCTAAGTTGAACTTCTTTATATATTATGGATATTAATTCCTCATCGTATGATTTACAAATATTTTCTCCCATTCTGTGGGTTGTTTTTTCATTCTTTTGATAGTGGCCTTTGATGCACAGGGTTTTTATTGTAATTTTGATGAAGTCCGATTTATCTAGTTTTTCTTCCATTGCCTGTGATTTTGATGTCATATCAAAAAAAAAAAAAAACTCATTACCAAATCCAATCTCATAAACATTTTTCCTGATGATTTTTTTAAAGTTTTATAGTTTTAGGTCTTCTAGAACATACAACTCTGATAATTGGAGGACAAGGTCTTTATTGTTCACTCTTTGTCCAGCAAGCTGCCCCAGAAACTTACTCTACTACCCCCACTGCTACTTGCCACAAAGTTGGGGAAAGGAAGATGGTAGCCACCACTACAAGGGAAAGGTTGAACATCACCAGAATTTACCAGCATCTGCATCAGGCTCTCCACTGGATGCTCCAAGTTTTCTACTGGAGTCCAGAGTCCAAAGTTGTTACTTCAGGCCATTCCAGTCAGTTCAATAGCTGTTTAGGGGCAATGAACTGGCTGCCACTCTTCTAGCCTGATAAACCTTTATTTCAGTAAAGTCAAGGTCATGGCATCAAATTTTGGGGAGATAGTTGCTTTCTTTTGCTTCAAGTCACGGGTTTTAGCATTGATTCTAGTTGGCCATGTGATACATTCATGTAATACAAAGAAACCCATAAGGTAAGTGTAGAGAAAAATTCAATTAAATTTTATTTACTTCTGAAATTGATTTAAATCCAAATTGGCCAAACTTTTTGAATTATTATTACTTATTTACCTTTAGAAGCCATAAATGGCTTGTTCAAAATCCATTTTTTTCATGATAAATCAGTGAAGCAATGTTTTAGAAACATTTTTGTTTCATGTGTTCTGTTTTGTAATCAAACTTTTTGTCAGTTAAGCACAGGCTTAATGGAAAAGAAACAATTTGTCCCGTGTCCTACATTTTCACCATCTTTTGTTGTTCTGTCAAAATAATCTTAAATTTAGAGTGTTAAAAACAACAATGACAACAAAAAAAAAACAAACCAGCGAGATGATGATAACACACTTCTTATTTGGAAAAAGGTTTATAACTTTATCATAAAGATAGCGAATCTTGGAGATTTTCCACCTGAAGATAGACTAGTCCTTAACATTTCAAAAAAAATATATATATACATTTCCAGTAGTTTCTTTCTAATTGCTAACATTTTTCACATTCTGTTTTGGGTGGCCTAACTACTTACCATAGCTGATTCAAAATGTTCTCAAGTCATGTTTTACTTCTGAAAAATAAAAAAATAGATGTTTAGGGATTAATATTGTGCTTATGATAGATTTGTTGCCATTTTTTTAAAGAAAGAATTTCACTGCCATGTAATGAATATATCTCTTTTTGATCAAAAGAGCAGATTTTCCCCTAGCAGGAGGACTCATTCAAGCGAGAAGAGGATCCCTGTGGGTGAGGCCGGGAAGCAAAGCTTTACCGCAAATCCTTTGTTGGTGTTTTCTCTGGCTTTCTCCAGAACTTCCAAGAGAAAGACTTCTGGAACTTTCTCTCTCCCAGCATTACTGTAATTTCCCCAGGTCTAAGCCTCTTTTTCACTATTCTCCTAGCTAAAGGAACAAAGCTCCATGTGCACAGTTTCTTTTGAAGCTTTCAAAGAAAAAGAGATATACTCTAAAAAGCACTGATTACGGAAAATGAGAGGGATGGACTCCAGCCATTAAGAAAATGTTTCTGTCATAAACTGTCCTGTTTAGCGCCTGCCATTTCCGTCCCTGGAGAGTGGGGTTGTCTGCTCAGAGGGACCCTGGATTCAGCTGCTTCCTAGAGGGAACCTCGGCAGGTTGCCCTGGGTAATGGCCTCCAGCTGGCTTGCCACACAGCCCCATCCGAAAAGGCTCTGAGACCCAAAGCTGTTTCACTTCTGCCCTGCCAGCAGGGCCACCCTGCTCCTCCTCTTTCACCACTGCCCTCTGCCTTCTCCCCTCTCCCCTTGTGGTGACCCCTCTCCCACA